>JACMZG010000022.1:43859609-43938720 GCA_018340805.1 Microvelia longipes | reverse complement strand
GTTGTAAAAAAATAAATAAACCTTTTATTTATTTATTTGATAAAAAAACAATTATTTTGACTTTAATGAAAAAACTGATAGAAATTTCTAAATACTGAGCTATGAGATTTTTCGGGTTTTGATGAACAAGCTAAGATTTTTTACCCTCGATTGAGATTAATTTATAAGAATTTGGTTTGAAACAGTTTACAACGTGACATTGTTACAGCAAGTTATACAGAATGATTCATGGGGAGATAATTTCAAATATTTTTTGAAAGTGCAATTAATTTTTTTTATTCTTCATTTGATTAATATTTTGGATCAATTTAATTTTGATTAATACCTAAAAAATCTTTTTTTGAGGTAGTATAATTAAGTAATTATTAAGTAATTATTAAGTAATATTATTAAGTATTATTAAGTAATTATAGTAATTGAGCACTTTATGGAACCATTTTTAGGATGGAAGCCAATCATTATTGTTATAGGAGGTTATTTAGTACTATCACATCCAAGGACAATAATGAATGTAAAAAAAAACTCTAGGAGTAAAGTAATTCATATATTGCCGCCATTCTGTAATGTAGCGTGTAAAAAAAACAATCTTGTAAAACCTTCATGAGATTCTTTTAAAAACGTTTATTTTGTTCTGTTTTTTGTTCGTAGACTAATTTTTTTTTCGTTTTTAAAAGTTGTTCTAATTGTCAATGTTTGTGTGTTTCTTTGTAAAGCTTTTACATTTTTGAGTAAAAGTGTGAAGCTATAGATGAATTCAATGACGACAATAATATAGAGTTAATTAGACATTTGTTTTTTTTCAATTAAGTATATAGCGCAGTTTATTTAATGAGTGCTACCTCAAAAAAAACAGGTATGCCATCCGGCTAAGAATGTCTTTATGTCTTGGCAATTTTTTCCCGACTCGCTTCGCTCGTCGGTAATCTAATTGCCATGACATAAAGACACACTTATCAGCCTTATGGCATAAATAACTATTATCTATACTTTTTGTATATTTTTTTATTGTTTGTAATACTTAATGTTTTGAATTGTTTGTTATGTTTAATGTTTTGAATTTTATTATATTATTTCTTATTTGTTTTTGTAATATGACTCTGCCGTGTATGTATAAATAAATAAATACAAAAGGGAATGTAAAAGTGTCATTACCTTTGTCTCACCATCCTCTCCACTGGTATTATCAGGCTGTGAATTAAAAGAGAATTTCTTTTAAACCAAAACAGAAAACAAAAACAAATATTAACAAAATGAAATCGACAACATGACAAAGCATCTACTTTATCTAGACTAATTTAAATCTACATAAATATAATAAAATAAAAAATCATGTACGAGTAAGTAATAAAAAAATTAAGGTAAAAATTTACCATGCTTGATGGAACTTAACATTTATAATCCTACAAAAAAAACCGTAGATATACTTTGGCGTTATTGAAACAAAACTTATTAAACTAATCTACAAAATTTCAATTTAATTATATTATTTTTCTTTTTTTTTATTATGATAAATGATAATTGATTATTGTTATTTTATTGTTATTCTTATTTGATGTAAATATGTGCTTTATAATGTGATTGTAATATGTGCAGATGGTAAATACTTTGATTTTTATCAGTCACCCATCCATGCACTGACCACGCTTGATGGTACTCGAAATTTATAATCCTACAAAAACCGTAGATATACTAGCGTTACTGAAACAAAACTTAGTAAACTAACTGACAAAATTTCAATTCAATTCAATTATTTTCCTTTTTTTTAACCAAACACAAGTTATTTATTAAAAATTGAACTAATGCTGGTAATGAGATGAATCTTGGAAACATGTTGGTCTAATATATGACTACATGGGTGCAAAATTTCAAATAGATTGACAAATATTTCCGTGTTTTAATAATTTTTGCAAATTTGCTAAATCATTATTGCGGGTTAATGACGTCATAATAAATTATTTTCCAGATATCACTACTAGCCATAAAGATTGATTTTCATAGCAAGTTTTAACTCTCTAGCATAAATACACTGGAAAATACGATGATAACAGACACTCACACAGACATACAGACAGACAAAAAACTTTCTAGTTTTTTTAACTTTTTAGACAGACAGTTCTAAAAAAAACCTAAAACCAGGTAAAAAGGAAAAAATCCCGGTCTCAGGTTTTTTTTTTTGCAAACACAATACTATTCCTATATACCTACGGTTACAATTAGGACAAGAAAACAAAACATTTACATTATTTAATAAAAATGTAATTAATACTGATGATATACGAGGTCTGTCCCATAAATAAGTATAAAAAAATTATTAACATTTTATTTTAAAATTAATCATCAAATAACATTTTGTCCCTTTCGAAGGACTCCCCCCTTGATAAAACGCACTTGGTCCAACGCTGTTTCCATTGTTGAAAACATCCTTCAAAGTCCTCTACTTTGAGGCCCTTCAGCTGCCTCGTCGTCGCTCCTTTTATGTCATCCACGTCCCCCCAAATGACGCCCCCGAAGCAACATTTTACATTTAGGAAACAACAAAAAGTCACACGGTGCCAAATCAGGTGAATATAGTGGCTGGTCAGTGACTGTGATTGAGCTGCGCGCCAAAAATTCGCGTACAACCAATGACGTGTGCGATGGAGCGTTGTCTTGATGTAGGATCCAAAGTTTTTCGCGAGCCAATTGTGGGCGGACTCGAGCAACCCGTGCTTGTAGGTAACTTTATTTTACACAAATTTAGTTCATACGTCATTCTAACTAATGATCGACAATTTGTGAAGACAATTGATCGAACACGATCTACATTTTCGTCAGAAGACGAAGTGATGGGGCGAGAGTCATCCTTGAAGTCTTCTCGTCCTTTTCTAAACCACTTGTGGGCCTTTGGTTTCTTCAAGGCATCTTCTCCGTACACTAACACTAATACTTCATGAATTTCTTGACCGTTCTTGCCGAGTTTAGCAAGAAATTAAATATTGATTTGCTGCTGATTGGTAAGAGATTTTCATGCCGACGAGTTATTAAGAAAGGGGTCGGACCAACTGACTGTAGATACTGACTGATGACTCATGAGGCGCTGTCCACCTAGCTCAGGCTTGCTTGGGTTGTTAGTGGTGTGGGAATATCACAGTCTCGTCTCTCCAATTCCTGCTTAGATCTAGATAATTATTTTATACATATTTATGGGACAGACCTCGTAGAAGAACTTGGCGCTTTTGTTTGGCTTAAATAGAAGATCGTGCATGCTACATTTCATGTCGATCCGAACACTTTCTTGTTTTTATGTTTTAAGAGTGTTACAATATTACAATGATAACAGACAGACAACTTGGTAAAAATCACTCAAGGGGTGTTAAAACATCACATGAAACAGATAATTCAAATCTTGGTTCAGGATTTACAAGAAACAATAATATCCCTACCTATGGTTTCAATAAAAAAGAGGGAGATCAAATAATAGTACTTTATGTTAAACATGCAAATTAAAAGTTACAAAGTTCTAATAATAATATAATCAAAAGCATTAGTAACAATAATAAAATTTTATAAAAATACTTTATTATAAATAAAACTTTAACACATGAGCAAATAAATGGGCTCTATACTGTTTATTTTTCTAAAACACAACACTCTATGACTATTTACTATCATAAACTTTTATTTAAAAAAGAAGGCCTTGGTCATAGAGATATTATTACTAGAGGGGCCTTATCGGTCACATTATGAAAAATCGAAAAAGGAATCTGATCACCGTCTATTATAAAATAAACTCAAATAAGGAGTGTAAAATTACAATAACTTACAAAGGAGAATGTTAAAAATGCAAATCAAAACACAAGCAATGTGCCAAAATCAATTGATTTATTATAACCTTAACTCAATCTTGACGGAGGTTTTAATAAGGTTACACAGAGCCCCTAAGAGCCCCAAAAAGATGTTTCAGGCCTCTCAATGTATTTAGATAGACTATCCAGTATATATCTCTGTGGCCTTGGCACTCAGCAGTCCCATGGTTATCGTCCATGTTGTCACATTAGTAGTTTATATAAGTGGCACACTGCCATGATAAAAGCAAATTTTCAAATGCATTAATTAAAAAACGTGGTTTGTTTACATTATGTTCTATATGTCAATCAATAACAACAGAACTGATACTGATAATAAATTTAACTTTGTATTATTGTTAACCATGCATAGTAGTACATGGGTAAAAAATGACAGCTCGATCTAAACACGTTTTGAAGATTTGTAATTTTTTAAAACTTTTGGTGGGTCATTATCATGGGTTAATGACGTCACAAATATTTCATAAAAAATAGGGCTCAGGGCATAAACAAGGTTCATTTTTGTACGAAGATTCATTTCTATCCAAAAAAAGTGTTCGAAAGATATCATATCCCATAGACACGTCTAAGAACATAAATTTTGCACATACATCAAACACACACACAAACAGACACAGACACACACACACACACACACACACATAATATATATAATATATATATATATAATATAATAATATATATATATATATATATATATATATACATATATATATAAAGCAAAATATATGAAAGATTATTAAATCTTGTTACATTTAAAGCAACATTTTAGATAGATTATTAAATCTTGTAACATTTAAGGCAAAATATATGATAGATTGATCAATCTTATATTTCCAGCTAAAATATTAAGCTAGTTATATTTAATACAAAATATTTGATAGATTGTTAGATCAAAGATTAGATATGAATATATAGTACCTGAGCTGGACTAGTTGATCTCATAGAGGAACTATTTATTTCTGGAGTTTTAGATCTACTGCTACCACCTGTTGACTGCAATATAAACAATAAATAAATATATTATGTAAAAAGTATAAACAATAAATAAATACATTATGTAAAAAGTATTTAAAATACTATCATATAATCATTATCTGTTCAAACAAAAGTGTACACATAAAGATTATTAACAAGCAAGCTAGCTGATTACTTAACACTAATGTATAACACAAAGCTAAAATCAGTTGACAGTGAGCCAAAAAATCTGTGAGGGGAAAAATTCTATTGGTTTAGACCACACTCCTTCCCCTCCACCTCATTCCAACATTGGTACAAAAAATTACCTTTTTCGTAAATGAAATCATTAAAAGGCAACACTGGTTTTAAAAATTTGTTACCTTGCGTCTCATTTTTCCCCTCATCGTGCATTTTGATCAGTTAAAGTTCATTTTGATTTGTTTCAATCTGTCCAATTCATCTAATTATTGCAGTGTTTTTTTAGTTTTTATTTTATTTGTACACTTAATTGGTAACTTTAAAAGATACAAAAATTTTTATACTTAAAATTTTAATAAATATATTTTTTAAATAAAAAATACGATATAAAATAAAATCAAATGATAAAATTCAAAACATTACTAGACTAAGGCTCATATTCAAAGACATCTTCTAACATTTTCCTAACATTCTCCTTAAGGAACAAGGAGAAATTAGGAAAATGTTAGCAAAATATTAGGAAGATGCCTTTGAATACGGGCCTAAGTGTGGCCGGAGTAAGGATTTTTTTTTAATTAAAAAAAGGGATTTTTTTGTAAAAAAAAGTGTGTTGAAAGCATTTAGAATTTGGTAGGCTGTCAACTGATTTTAACCATGCGATATAACTATAACTATAGTAATATTTTTCAATGAAAGCTAATTAAAATAACGTAATTAATAATCAATGAACTATACAACTAGCAAAGCAGACTCAGTGTCATGTTACTTCTGATCACTCCAGCACTGCACTGATGATGACCATTCAGGTAAAAAACCTGTTAATTTCACAAGAATAACAACAGTAGATACATGTTCCATGTATGTTATTCATACATACTTCTTAGCTCCAAATGCCCATATTATTACACTAAACATGATATGATTATACCTAAAATAGTAGTACCTTCGTGATGACATGTCACACAGATATACTAGACCTGATACAATTATACTAGACTTGATAAGATTATAATAGACTTAAAATGATTATACTAGATCTGAGCTAAAATAGTAGTACCTTCTGTGATGACATGATCAGCACAGATATACTAGACCTGATACAATTATACTAGACTTAAAATGATTATACTAGATCTGATA
Source organism: Microvelia longipes (assembly GCA_018340805.1). Classification (NCBI taxonomy): domain Eukaryota; kingdom Metazoa; phylum Arthropoda; class Insecta; order Hemiptera; family Veliidae; genus Microvelia; species Microvelia longipes. The sequence goes on along the minus strand of JACMZG010000022.1, from coordinate 43,932,577 downwards.
TGATTTTACTAGGCTTAATATGATTATACCAGATCTCATATGATTTGACTAAACCTGGTATAAGTATTACTAGACTTGATATGATTATCTACTCTAGAAAGAAATTGGAAAAAAATAATATTTATACAAAATCTATAGGATATATTTAGAGGAGTAAGATTAAGTTGAAGCAGTTGGTCCGGATTAGGACAAACTAATTTAAATTATTAAGAAAAAAGTTATTTTGAATGTTGGAGGTATTTTAAATTAATAAAATGTTTAAATTAAATTATTGTACCTCTGATTGCCTCAGGAATAAAAAGGTAAAACTCCCTCAGCTACGCCTCATAATAAATAAACTATGATAGAAACGGCCTTGCCTCAACAATTACTTTTAAATTGAAGTAGCAATTTCTAAACCTTGTTAGGTAACCATGGGTAACTCCGATTTGTGGTTTTACAACTTATTATAAAAAAAAATAGCAATTTATTGTTAAGATCCACAATAAATATTTTTTTTATTTATTAGTTGGTCCAGATTATCAAAATATTGAATCATTAGCAAAATGTAAATGCCTTATTAAATAACACTAATTAGTTTATTTAGTTTTCATCTAAAAAACTTTTTCTAAATTTTACAAACCACATAGTCTTGACTCATTTGATTTAAACATAATTTTTAAAAAATCTAGAAGAAACCTAAAAGAAATGTTCTGAGAGAGGAGTTTAGGTACGTTCCTCCCTATTGTACAGAGCTTGAAATGCAAAAATTTAAATCCTACGTAAAAAGAAGAGTTTTTTGTACGACCATGTCATCAACATGGCTGTGAATCACTTTTTTTTACCTCAGCTCCTTTATTTATATTTAAATTAAATATTAGGCGTTAGCGCCAGTGGATTCCATATATAAATCAAATAAAGGTCTATCCACAAATATATTTTGCATATAATGATAGTGAAACCGGCTTCAACCAAATAAAGGTCAACCTCAGTTACCTACAAACAAGATGAAGATCAAAATTTTATTTTTTTGACGATAATTTTTTTTTATTTTTTTGATCCTCCTCTTGTTTGTAAGTACCGAGGATGAACCTTTATTTTGGTTGAAAGCCGGTTTACTATCATTATATGTTAAAACTACATTTGCGGATAGACCTTTATTTGAATCCTTATTTAAATTAATATTATTTATTCCTATATTTACTGACTTGCTTTGTTCAGCAGTAAATATAGTCTTAGCCAAAATTTCTTAGCATGGTGGTAGTATACTAAACTATTAACAGAATCAAGTGAGTAATGCGTCAATCATTATTATAAAAATAATAAAATTCAAAATGAAACACTTTACCTGAGGTTCCAAAGCAGGTAATGATGTAGTTTTAACAGGTTCAGGTTCTACAGGTACAGGAGTAACTGACTGTACAGGGGCTACAGACTGTACTACAACAGGTTCAGATACTACGGGTTCACTAACTACATCACTCTGCAAAAATTAATTAGTCATTCTAGTAAACACTATTAATACAAATAATTTATTAAATACAAACAATCTCACAAGAATCAGTTTAGATGAAAACTTCTATGGGGGAAATTTATCTTAAGCAATCTTGTGTATATTACAGGATTAAATTATTATTAAAGTTTTTCACAGGTATTTTTTTTCAGCTAAACCTCAGGAAAAAATAATTGATTGTACCTCTGATTGCCTCGGGAATAAAAAGGTAAAACTCCCTCAGCTATGCCTCATGATAAATAAACTATGATAGTAACGGCCTTGCCTCAAAATTAAATTAAAAAAACCAGGGATATAATAGGTTATTTTATTTCCAAGATGCATAATAAATATATTAAGTAAAGAGAAAGAAATGAGAATCTCTTCTATGACATGGGTTTTAGCAAATTTGCATTAAATTGCATGTATCAAATCAACACTTTGGAAGGGAGAAATTTAAGAGTGTTGAAACCCCAAAATAGTATAATGGTAGTAGCAAATTACAACCTTATTCTTCCCAATTACCTTGTTCTTCCCAGCCACCGATTGTCTACTACTGCTAACTCACCAAGTATCCTGGCGGTTAAAGAATACAACCTACTGAGTGACCGAGTTAAAAGTCTTAACTCTAAACAGTTTAATTCTGAGCTTAAAAACTACTTTCAAAAGCCTTTTACTCTCTAACTGAGTTCTTTACAGAATGTAATCTTAAATGCTTTTGCTCTTTTATGTTTGTCTGACGTTTGCTAAAAGACCTTGCCTATTTGTTAAAGTCTTAACAACAATTACTCTATTATTATTACAACTTACCAGACAATATTCAAGCGTCACAGAAAAATAAGTTTTTAAACTGCTGTTTTTGCTTGGTTTACCAAGCAATTACAAAATCTTTAAATAGAATCATGTACAAGAGATTGCCTCCTATGTTGTGAGATTGTCTTTACTCAATAAATTAAAAACAAAAAGCCTATAGCCTCTTTGCCACTCCGCTGCCTCCGTGATTCACACCTCGACCACTACACAGCGTTGGCGCTGGGAGCCACGTTGTAGCCATATGGTTGTTGTACTTTATCAGTTCAACATATTAATATATATAGATTAATTTTCGTACCAAGTTTCGACAGTTTAGGAAGCTATGATTGTAACAGATTCACAAACACATATAGATAGATAAATCTTTAAAAAAAAACACTCAAGGGGTCTTAAAATACATTAAAAAATTAATTCACAGCCTAGTTTAATGCGAACACAATACTTTTCCTATATAATTACAAACACTTTGTAAAGATGATAATACAAAGGCAATTTTTACTCATTATATACCGTAAGTATATAATGAGTAAAAAAAGTTCATAAAAAAAATTTCAAATCAAACATCAAAAAACTCTTTAAAGAAAATTATTTTAACTTAATACATTTTTAACTATGATGTGATTAATTATGACTTATTTATTAAGAGCAAATAAATCTTGGAAAATCGAAATATAACTTGACCAGTGTTACTCAGTTTGGGAAAAGAAAATATATGTTTAAAAATGTGCTGACAGTCCTACAACTTTTTATGAGGGGCTGGAAGCCCAGAACAACTTGATATAGGATTTATTCAAATGTAGATTATACTAAGTAAAAGTAGTTTAAGCACCTGAGGCTGAATAGTAGTTTCAGGTTTATGTACATAGTTTGAGGGGAAAATACCCGTAACATCGCCTATCTGACCTGTCCACCAGTCTCCATCCTTACCCGTAACTAGAACCTGCTGACCTTGTTCAAATACTAGATCACCAGGTTCTTCTGATTGGTAACTATACGTAGCTATGTACCATTCACCTGCAAACAACAAAAACAACATTTAAAACAAAGCCAGACTATAGTCTGACACGCAGTTAAAATCAGTTGACAGCACGGAAAAATAGTGTTAAGGAACCAATAAAGTTGGCTCGATTTGAAATTTAGGGCGAGGTTTAACATCCAGGACTAACCTCATTGGCTTCCCTGCATCATTTTCCCACGCTGTCAACTAATTTTAGCCATAGTAGTAATAGTAATTTGAGGAAGTGGTAGTAACTACCAGGCAAGTAGGCCACGTTGTTGGGTCCTTTTTGCTAACTCCCTAAGATAGTGTTCTACTCCTTTTAATTTCAAGTGTAGGTATATTTCATCTAATCTAGACAGAAGAGCCGTTGATTTCTATGGTTCCTCTCATGCTTTTTCAAGCAATAATACATATTATCACTGAGTCTTATAGTCTAGTGAAAACTTGGAACAACACGTGCTCTCACTGTGAAACCAAGCCTTCTCACACTTTAAACTACAAGGCAGAAACAGTATAGTATTATTATTGAATCTACAATGAGGGTCCTAAATTTTGCCTATACCCAGTTTCATTTAGGGTAAGGGATCTTTAACGAGTACCTGACAACACACAGGCTCGAGACCACAGGCTTTACGTCCCTTCTAAAGGACGTGGTACGCAGAATTTTTATCCCTCTCATAAAAATCCTAGAGGCCCGTGCTGGGATTGAACCCATGACTAAAGTCCATTCATTCCGTGTATTGGTCGCGTACCTTAACCTCTACACCATGGGTGACTCATAATTTTAGCCATGTGTCGTATTATAATATTTTGTCTGTCAGTTGGAATACATAGTAGACAAAGTCAGTAAATATTCATAGAAGTCTGATTAGGCTCCTCTCTCATGTTTCCATTTATTAGTTACATACCAAAGTCATCCACTCTAGAGAGGTAGACTATGTTTTCTTTAATTATTTTCGGTATATTTTCAGGTATAATAACATAATAAATAAAAAATTTATGTGTTAACAAATAACATTGTTTCCGGTCGGTCTTCAGGTACTATCAGATAAACAAGAATTACCATCAGCAGAGTCGAGAGGGAGAGAAGCTGTAGGTATAACAACATCGGTAACAGTAACATAGGACTTAGGAAACCATCCTGAGATACCATCACACTCCCCATACAACCAGTCACCCTGAAATAACCATCAAATATAAAAAAGCTCTTTAAGTTTTCACAAAAATAATAGATGTTTATGCTACCAGACAGGAAAATGGAAGTAAGAGGTATATAAATTTAACCAGCGAGTTCAAAGCAAGACTATAAAAATTTACTCAAGTGAATTGAAGCTTGGTATAGAAAAATCAATTTTTAGTATTATTGTTTATTTATTTTCTTAGCTTTTGCCAGTTTTTGTTAGCATTAGACTAAGGCTAATTTAAGGTATTTATTGATTTAAAAATTTTCTGACGGTATTACAGGTGTTAAGAATTGCAGCCTTTTGAATATCGTGAAGAGTGTTGTGATTTAAGTCCAGAGCTTTAATATAACTAATTAGACTATGAGGTACATCTCCAGTAGTGGATATTACAAATGGAAGGATATCAACCTTTTTCATCTCCCATGGTCTTTGAATTTCAAATGACAGCTCTGTGTACTTTCTTATTTTCTCGGCAACTGTTGTTAGTAAGTTATTACTATTTGGAACAGCTACGTCTATAATGTATGTTTTTGTCTGTTTTTTATTGATTTGAGTAATATCAGGTCTATTATTGTGAATTGTTTTGTCTGTAATTATAGTACGGTCATAGTAGAGCTTATAGTGTCGCTTTCCAGGACAGGCTCAGGGTTAATTTGTAGTAAGGTGTGTAGCATGGTAAAAGTTTGTACTTGATGGCAAATTGTTGATGGATTAAATGTTATTATTATGATGTTTAGGTTTTTTTTCTCACTTAGAAAGTGGTTAATTGTAGAGCGGACACTATGTGCCCGCTTATTTTATTATTATTATTATTAAATTAGTGGTAACTACAGTGAGTAGCATCACTTCGTCAGAGAGAGTAAAAATTTAAAATTAAAAAAGCATGACTATTTAAAAAAAACTCTTCACAACGTACAGAGCCTTCATTAAGCAGGTAGTACGGGTTTTTTAAGAGAAGTCTTAAACTCATCCGGAGGCATTTAGTAGGTTATCAACTTATCATCAATCTAATGCTTGGTGGTGTGCAGACTTGTTGTTTCGCGATTCTATGTACAGCAGGGGGGGGGGGGTAATGATGCTAGAGGCTGACCGTGTTCAAAGCGAGGCTATAAAAATTGACTCAAGTGATTTGAAGCTTGGTATAGAAAAATCAATTTTTAGGTCTAGGTGAGCTGTTTCGGAAATAATTTTATTATAATGTCATTAACGGCCATTATTAACTCAGCTATAATTTATGTAGCAGGGAAATGTTAACATCACATAATCATACAAATAAGAAACAACTAAAGTGCCATTGTTCAAATCAATTAGTTCTATTTGTATCACAACGCATGTATTTGTTTGAAAACAAAATCATTAAAATAATCCAAAAGATCAATTAAACACGAGTAAATCTAACGGAACATATCACATAAAGTGTAATACAATCACATACACTCAGATATTTTTAAATAAATAAATAAAAAAGGCTTTATTTCTGGTATAAGACATTGATTGTGAGTGCTGTTGGTCCAGGCCTCTATCCAGGCTTCAAAAAGCCGTCCAGGAAGTTACTTTAAATACATAAATAACTATAAAAATATATAATGTTATTAAAAGCAATGAAGGTTTTTTAAGTTAATTCAGTATAGCATGAAACTCTGAGTTTATTTATAAAAGTCAAAATATAATCTATTCTCTTTTTTTAAAGAAGCAAATTTCATTCATAAATTGAATTCCTAGTAAGCATTGCCCTGTACCTGATAAGTTCTCAAGAAAGAATGCAAACACAGAGCACTCTTCCACTGACTGCAGTTTAGCTTCCTAAAATAATCATCTTTTGAGAGTAAAGCTTTTCCTAAGAAGGACAGCCTAATCTCTTTAAGGTTGGCAGACGCAACTAGAGGAAGTTGTCTTTATTACATTAAGTTGCATAGAAGCAATCTGTAATCGTGTGACCATGACTGTAATTCACTAAGACTGACCTTGCTTTTAACATTCCATCCAGCAACTAACTGTCCCTAAAGTTTTATATTAAGGGAAAAAATACTCTTAATCAGGAATTAGAATGTTGCTTTTTGAATTGCTTCACTTCTGTCAGAAACCTCTACCCTTGCAATTAATTGAGATTAAACACCTCTGAGTTACACTCAGATATAATAGATATAAATTAATTTTAATATAGAATATTTATGGTTGTATTTGGATCACTAATGTTAAAACAGCATCAAGCAAGTTTCTAGTCAGTACTGACGGGTGAACACTAGGTTGAAACAGATGTTTCTACTGTCCAAAGAAGCAATCAAAGATAACTGCTACAAAAAAAGGAGATATCAATATTCTGAGAATGCAGTGAGTGACTGAGGTGGAGAGAGTGTGCAGAATACGATACAGAGCAAAGAGTCCCCATGTACCACACGCCAAATTGTTTCTTTATTATTATCAATAATTATTTATAGGTTAAGTTTTGGAAATTTTTGACAATAGAGCTTAAGTCTAATTATTTATAATCGGAGATTAAGCAAGTTAATCTGGGACTTACCAGAGACAAACTTGATCTTGGATTTGCCTCTTTGTTTAAATAATCCCCAAAAAGCAAAGCTACATCTTGCTATACCATATACCCTAAATCTATAGAATATATGAAAATAGTAATTGTTTAAATAAACAAGTTTTCATTATGAGAACTCACTAAAATAGTTTCATTCAAAACATTTCAGACTTGGAGCTTTTAAACAAGATATATTATTTGCTCCGATTAGAGCCACATCTCACAAAGGCTGAGTCTACTCAAACACAGAGATATTAATTAGAGGGGCCCTATGGTTGAATTTTGAAACTTTGAAAAAGTAACCTACAGTAACTTATATAGAAGAACGTTAAAAATACAAACAAAACACAAACATGTACGGGAAGCCAAAAACAATTGATTTATTACAACCTTACTCACCCTTCAAGGAGGTTACACAGAGCCCTGAGAGTCCAAAACATGCGTTTCAGGCCTCTCAATAGAGTAAGATAGGCTATGCCCCCTCTTGTATATATCTCAATGATTTCAAAGGCTGAGAGTTATATTTCATATTGTATTACATTTCTATATCCTAGAGTGAGCGTGAATGGTCCATTATAAATAATGAAAGAAAAGAAGTCTCTCCACAAAATAAAACTTTATTGGCAAAGCATTCCCTAACTAGAGACATCATCAGTGCAAAACCTAAACAAACAAGCAAATAAATAAGTAAAACACAAAAGAATTATTTAACCAAAAGATGAGCAAAAGTATGAATGAACAAAATAAATTACAAAACGTAATAAAAAAATAAGCAAAAATAAATAATAACTACCGTTGAGATGTAAGAACGTTGAAGTGTTTTACTTATTTTATTGCTTGTTGTTAGGTTTGCACTGATGATGGCCTCTATTTAGGTTTGAAAGCGCTTTGCCAATAAAGTTTTATTTTGTGAGAGACTTCTTTCTTCATTTGTTAAGCTTACTGTTCTGATTTATACAAGTGTAGACATGTTTCCTCCTTGTGGCTAATTTAACTAACAAAGTATAGTATTATTGTAAACTGGAAGAAAATTTAAAAACAAACCTGCATTTCGGAGACAGTCATATAGGATCCTTTAATTAGTGCTAATTGAGTGCTAGAAGTAGGAGTAAAGTTATAGTTGGAAGTAGCCGTTTGATTGACTGGCTGACCTAAACCTAATATAGGATCATTATAATTAGGCACAGGCGGACAGCTCTCAAACTCACTTTCACTATCCTCCACGATACCTCTGAAAAAGTAACAAAATATAACATTGAAAATTTACATTTTGAGAGATCAACAAATATCATCTTTACTCACATGGATGAGGCCCATCTCCCTACTTTACTCGTTCAATTTTTTATTCCTAGGGGATACAAAGTCAAAAAAGTGCTTTTTTTCCTCCCTAAAAACTAATCAATAAAGTTCAAAATACTTACTGTCGGGAGATGAAAAAATTGTGTAGCATTAAGTTTGTGGGCATTAAACATGTTATATGTTAAAAGCTTTAATGATGCTCGAGTCCCTCTAGAATCTAAAAAATCATTTTTGCTTAAGCTTTACCTCTCTATCATAAAGATACCAAAACTGGGTCTAATACTATAGACACTAATTATTTAGCTAGGTTTTAATTTTATTCCAAAATTACAATTGACTCATCATATATTCTTCTGCTAACTACAGGCTCATCTCTCTAATACCTTGCATCGAAAAAATAATAGACATTTTTGCTGGAAACTAAATAAATAAATAAATACTCCTTTTATTGCCAATAAATACAATACAGCACTCAAGCATATATCCGATTTTCATTTTAAATTACAAATTTATATACTATTTCTCAGTACAATGGTACTTCTCATTTATATACACATAATTAATAAAATAATTAACTTAAGGAACAGAATGAAAAATTACTTCAAAAGCAATAATTTATTTTTTTGAGGTAGTACGTAATGAGTACTTATTGGACCGTTTTAGGATGAGAAGCCAGTCATTATTGTTATAGGAGGTTATTTAGTACTTTCACTCCGAGGACAATAATGAATGTAAAAAAAACTCCTAGACGTAAAAGTAATTCATATATTGCCGCCATTACTATAATGTAGCGTGTTCAAAAAACAATCTGTAAAACCTTCATGAGGTTTCTTAAAAACGTTCATTTGTTTCTGTTTTTGTTCGTAGACTAATTTTTTTTTCGTTTTAAAGGTGTTCTAATTGACAATTTTTGTGTGTTTATTTGTAAAGCTTTTACTTTTGAGTAAAAGTGTGAAGCTATGGATGAATTCAATGACGACGATAATATGGAGTTAATTGGTTTGTTTTTTTTTTCAATAAGTATATAGCGCAGTTTAATGAGTGCTATTTTTGATTTTTTTTAATGAGTGCTACCTCAAAAAACAGTGTATGCCATCCGGCGAGAATGTCTTTATGTCTTGGCAATTTTCCCGACTCGCTTCGCTCGCGGTAAATCTAATTGCCGTGACATAAAGACACACTTCTCAGCCTTATGGCATAAATAACTATTACATCCACACATATGGTCATAAGTGTAAAAATAGCACGGCAATAGCTGAATCAAAAATGATTAATATAGTTTTAGAAAATTATGATTTGTTCCACAAAGGTGTACCTAACTATTTTGATTATCTAAAGCATTCAACTGGGTCATGATCAAGATTTTAAAAAGCAAATTGTTGTATTATGGATTTGACAAAGTGTCTGCCAATTTTATTGTTTCATATTTATCTGAGTGGTTTTAATGTGTCGATTTGGGTTAAAAAAGTCTTATTTTTTCAAAATTTTATAAGGGTCAATATTAGGTCCGCTTTTATTTTAATTTTTATTAATGTCTGCCCCCATGTGGTAAACCATAAGGGAATTTTCTCTTTTCTCTTTTGCAGATGATTTAGGAAACATTATTACTTCAGACTTTCAACAAAACGTAATACCTAAAGCCATAGAGATATATACTAGAGGAGACATAGCTCACCTCAATTGAAAGACCTGAAACATCTCATGGGCTCTGTGTAACCTCATTGGAAACTCCTCCAAAAGCGATTTAAGGTTATAATAAATCAATTGATTTTGGGTTTTCACACATTGTTTGTGTTTTAATTTGAATTATAAACATTCTGCTATCTAAGTTACTGTAATTATGTTTGGTTTATTTGATTATTTTGGTAACTGAATGTGGTTAGGTTATTTTTTCAATGTTTTAAAATTAAACCAATAGTGCCCCTCTAGTAATATATCTCAATGCCTAAAGCCATTTTAGATTGGTATAACACCAATAAGCTAAAACTGAACAAGGACAAAACAGGAAAACTTTATTATAGTTATAGATTTATAATTATTATTACAGGTTTCTATGTATATTGAAAGTAAAATATGGTTTCCAAAAAGTTAAGGACGAGCATATGTATGTTAGTTACACCATTATCTTACTAATCTGTTACATCATTATTAACTACATTCTACCCTAATTCCTTCAGTTAACTATTTTATAGAATAATTATTTGGGGTAATACTCCTCTCAATTTTTTTCTTCAGTTATTTTTAAGATATACCCTCAAAAAATCACGCGGAGAACTGTTCAAGAAAAAAAGGATTTTAACTTTATATGCACTATTTCGTTACCTGACCCTTACTTATTTCTAGTTAAATTCATATTTTATGACATTCTTGGTTTAAGTTTTCAGAAAGTTTTCAATCTTTAAATTGCTACTTACTCTAGAGGTGTTTTGGTCTGATAGTTATTATTAGCTATTGATGCTGACTCAGCATTGACTCCATCTATAGGTTCAACGTATGACTCGGGAAACCATCCTGATGCACCTCTCAGCTCACCAGACAGCCAACCTGGTTCACCAACACCAGTCGTACACACCTGAAACACAACACCATTTATATAACCCTTTCTTCAAAATGTAACAAAGGGCCTTTGGCCTTCTTTTTGCTGAGACATTGTTGTGGTTTATGATTTTGTGCATATTTCATAAAACATAGAGTTTAGGACATTTCATAAAACATTGGATTTAGGACATTTATAAGATTTTATTACTTTTCCTCATTTATACCGTAGGTATATAGGAAATAAATAAATAATAATTAATAAATAAGTTTATTGCATGAAATTTCTAACAAGAAATATTTACAAAAGTCAAATACATTTTACAATATTAAATACTTTTTAGATTGTTTAATCCGATAAAATCAGAGATACTATATATCAAGGATTTATTATAACAAAGGAATTTTTTTAACCATGCCCAGTTCTCGATTTATTCAGTCTGTGCCCCACAGTAACAAGTTTACTAATTCGATTACTTCTAGTGTCGTGTTTGTGATTAATTTCATTAAATTCATTAACATTAAGCTTTATAAATTTTAGACACAAGTAGATTTATAGAGAGTAAAAGGTTAATATTTTTAATTTTTTGAAGATGGGTTTGCAATGATCCCTATATTAGCACCATGGATAATCCTTATCACTTTTTTTGTTTTAAAAATATTTCTTGTGCTTCAGCGTGGCCCCAGAGTATGATTCCTTAGCTCATTACGCTCAGAAAAATTGCTTAGTATGCTGTTAGGAGGTAAGTTTCATTTAAATACTTTTTAAGTTTCTGATAACATAATTTTTGAAGATAACTTTTTTTCTACTTGCATAATTGAGTCATAATGAATTACAATATTGAATATTTTTTCAAAAGTGGGATGCAAAATCATCAACAAGATATATACTGTTATATCGTTCTAGATATAACAAGATATACAGATATTTAATGACACATAACAAGATATATTGTTACAGATAATCCAACAATATCGTTAGTAAGTGGTATAATAGTAGTAATATGGGGAGTGGTAGTAACCACCAGGCAAAGGCCACGTGGTTGGACCCTTTTGCCAGCTCCCTAAATAGTGTTCTACACCTTTTAATTTCAAGTGAAGTGTAGGTATATTTCATCTAATCTAGACAGAAGAAACAGTGAATTTCTATGGTTCCTCTCATGCTTTTTTTTCAAGCAATCATACATATTCACTGACTCTTATAGTCTAGTGAAAACTGGAACAACACGTGCTCTCACTGTTAAACCAAACCTCCACACACTTTAAACTACAAAGCAGAAATAGTATAGTATTATAATGAATCTACTATGAGGGTCCTAAATTTTGCCTATAACCAGTTTCATTTAGGGTAAGGAATCTTTAATGAGTACCTGACAACGCTCAGGCTCGAGACCACCGGCTTAACGTCCCTTCTGAAGGACGTGGTATGCAGAATTTTTATCCCTCTCATAAAAATCCTAGAGGCCCTTGCTGGAATTGAACCCATGACTAAAGTCCATCATTCCGTGTATTGGCCGCGTACCTCAACCACTACACCACGGGTGACTCTCAAGAAAATCGTTAAAGAAAGTATTTATTTAAAGTAATAATAAAGTTAGCCAACCTGGGTAATATAAGTAGTCCTTGGAAATTTAAAATGTCTCGATGCTGTTCTTAACTGACATCTGTGAAAACCTGTCTTACCACAGGAGCAAAGCATACCAGGATTACCACAACGATAAATCATTTGACACTTTATTTCACTGTGCAACAGTTTGTTTTTATAAACATCATAAAATATATGATCCGGTAAAAATGTCCAAATCTAAGAGACGATATGATCTAGGCATAAGTATTGATAAAGCAATTTTTTCATCATTTTAAAAAATCTAATGTTTTTTTTTTTTTTTTTTGTAGTTTACCTTAATATATGTGCTTAGCTAATACGGATACCAAATTAAAAAAAAATAATAAAATAATTAAATTATTTGTACGGTATAAAACATCGGTTTATAAAAAAAATCTCTAACAATCAATATTAAAAATAAAAAACCCCAAATTCAATAAAAGCTTAAATAACAAAATTTCTATCAATTTCTATCACATACGAACAACTACCGATTTTAAATCACTAAAAACAACTCACTTTTCTTGACACTTTTGAACACTAATCACAAAAGAATTTGATTAATTTGTAGAATAAGACGAACTATTGATACAAATTAGTGAGAAGTATTAATGAGTAATAAAACAATAGTCATGACAGTATACTGTAAATAGCATAGATATTTAATCTCAAGAGTGAGGCCCACTTGACAAAATTATTATCTCGCACACATTTAATTCCAGCAGAATTACATAATTTTAAATCTACTTATTTTAACTTTTTGCCATTTATACTGTAGACATATAGGAAAAGTATAGCGTTTGCACAAAAAAACCCTGGAACTAGAATTTCAACTTCATTAATATCAATTTGTATTATATATTTCATTAGTTTATGTATTTATTTCCTATTATTGAATTTTATCTAAAATATATATTTTTCATTACTTTTATTACATTTATCTTTCATTATTTATTTATTTATGTGTATTTGTTTTTATTGTTATACTAATTTATATTCTAGTTTTGTATGTTTTTAATAGTTGATACTTATTTATTTATTTTCTCATCATTATATATATTTTTTTTTCTCTTTATTATAGAATTATCATTTAGTCTCAACTAAACATTTATTTTTATCATTTACATTTTTTCTTTAAATTATGTGTATATGATCTTATTTATATATATATTTTTTTTTTTCTAATTTAAGTTTTCTTGAACATTTTAATTTCTTTTTTATCTTCTTGTTCTTTTAAGTTTAATTATTTCATTATTTAAAGTTTGAAACGCCCCCACACTCAGGCTTTGCATTGTGGACATGTATACTGTTGTGTAAATTTGTTTTTGTATTCTTTTTTTTCTGTGTATACTTGTAAATAAAGAAATTGTTTAAAAAAAAATTTGACATATTACCTATTTGGGTAATCGTTACGAACCTATTAATAGTAAATTTAAACTCCTAATAGTTAATTTGCTGGGGGTTCCTTAAATCTAGAACCATATTTTTAATTGAAGAATGAGCTACCATTGTGCTGTTAGATATTCTTGTCCTACAGCACAACGGTAATTAATCTTTAATTTATGTGTATATTGTTCTCTATCCGTGGCACATATAATGGCTTTAATGATCACCTTCCATCCTTGTTTACCAGCCTTGTAAGAGCTTAATTTTGTCCGGCTGTTCCACGATCCCCATTTCCTGACTTAAATGTAATATTTGCCCCCCCCCCCCCGATTTTCAATAGGGTTCGTTTCCTTCCCAAGGTCTATAATGGTCAAATAATTAAAAGGTCTAATAATTGCAGGCAGCAGTCTTATTTCAAAAATTATTTATGCAAATAAGAGCTTTCGCCCTGGTGATGTGATACCAGGTATATATATATATATATATATATATATATATATATATATATATATATATATATATATATATATATATATATATATATATATATTATATATATATTAATATATATATATATATATATATATATATATATATATATATATATATATATATATATATATATATATATATATATATATATTTATTTATTTATTTAATATATATATATATATATATATATATATATATAATATATATATATATATATATATATATATATATATATATATACTACTTTTCCATTACGATTTTTGGTGAGTAATCATGAAATTGTAAGAACAAGCCAAGCCAACCCAAGCTTTTTAGTCCAACACATTGGACATCAACTCTCCATTCTCGGACTCAATTTTTGAAAAACAGTACAAGGCACCCTGTCACTGTTTTATAAACAAAACAAATATGAATATCTGCAACGAGGCCAAAACTGAATTTAGTAATATTTTTTTTTATAGCATACTTATAGCATACTATGGCCTAATTTCCCCAATCTGGTATGACAGAACAGCTGATTCTTTATAAGTTTAACTTGTAAGTTAAACCTTGGTTAAGATTACAACGACTACAATTTTTGAGCCTGACTTTCGGGCTATAATTGGCAAGATCTTTTATTTATAAAAAAAATCATATTCATGGTCCAATAGTGAAACTTTCTTATTGAAGTTTGTAGTTGACTTATGAAGTGAAATCAAATAAAAAAAATTACATATGATGTATTACTATTTGGCCATCAATATTGTTGTTTATTATTAGAAGACCTCGCTACAATAGTCTTAAATATTACTAGCAAGGTCAAGTAATAACCACTGGCAAGGTTTTTGGTTATAAATATTCCAAATTACTTATCTACAAGGAAAATGTTTTATTGTTATCAGAGGTGAGTTATTGTTATCATTTAAATAATTGAGATTAAAATGCTCAAGGAAAACATTGTCTGATTAGGGAGTAACGTAACATGTTCTATTTGTCATCATAATTGTTTTCTTATTATCATTGATACTAATATTATTGTTGTACTGTAATTATTTATCAATAGTTTTATGCTTAGGATAATACTATATATAGAAGAAGCACTACTGATAACACGAAAGGCGGTTCACAGGTGGTCTTAAGTAATGCTGCTACCCTAACAATGTACAATTTTCTTATAAAAATGTTGGCAATACTTCCGGTTGCTGAATTATTATGTTCTATTATTAATTAATGATTGATTATTCATAAAATACTAATATAAATATCGGTGCATTACTATATTTTAAGCATTTTAAATTGTAGTTTAACGTTTTTAATTAAAATTATGTTAAAAGTAGTCCTCGTCAACTAAATGTAGATTCTTGTATTCCGCTACCCTTTTGCCATCTAAGACCGGTTTTATTAAATACTCAGAAGGTGTTTTAAGTTATTATATTTTTTCTTTATGATCTTTCTTCATTAATGAATATTTATCAAATATATTTAAAATAATGTTTTGTTGTTAGGGTGGTACCCCTACTTATGATCACTAGTCAACTGACTTTCGTGTTATCAGTAGAATCACATTGTGTTTACGGTCCTATGCTCCTTTTATATATAGTAGTATTCTAAGGTTTTATGTTTGGTTTGTTTAGTTGGGCTATTATTTGTATCGTATCACACCAACAAATGATAATACCCACTATTCATACCAAAGACAAAAAAAATATATTTGACTCATCTCTTTATTTCTATGAGTTTTGTAAATACAATTTTTTTTAGAGTTAAGTAAATAGTTACCATAATAATGTCACCAGGTTGGAAGGAAAGCTCATCTGGGTTCCTGGACTGGAATTCATAGAGAGCTCGGTACCTGGCATAGCCAGGCTCGGGCGCCGCTGTCTCGGACCATGTATTGTCAGGCTGGGTGTCCCACGCATCATCCCCCCAAGATGCATTCTTAGCTGAACCTCCCTTCTCAAGCACCTAGACAAATCCAACGCGGTTTAAAAAATTAGAATGCATGCTTCTAAGGATCTAAGAAAATCACAGTATATTGACAGTTTATATTGACTAAATACATTCATATGTATTTATGGTGCCACGGCTTAGCGCTTAACTGCATATATAGAAGAAATTTGTTAATCCTAATTTAAGTAAAAAAAATGAAACGTAAATCTTTTATAATGCAAATAAATTGCTTATATATGCTTATTATATGCTTAATATATGCTTATAATTATTATATAATTATTATTAATTATAAATACATTCATTATCAAAACTGCAATCTGTTTCTTTGTTCACATTGGTGTTTGGCAGGGGTTCAACCCCATTTAACCCCTTAGAAGGTTAAACCCAAACTATTCAAAATAAACGGGTTAAACAAGGGATTCAACCCTTTTTAAGGGTTATTTTTGTTTGTAATTGAGTTTATTCATCTTACTTCCCCTTATAACTTCTAGAAACACTAATTTGATGATATAAATATGCTCCATAATGTAATAACACCTCTTATAAACATGCTTCTCCAACCCCAGGTTTAAGAGAAAACACATAACAAGGAAGATTTGCTCATATTATTTTAGTTTAATGATTACAATAAAAATAAAATAAATGATTTCATTGCATAATCTTGTAATATTATAATTAGTTAAATAATTTTACATTTTATTTATAAAAAAAATAATACGATATAATGTGCGAGAGAATTAATATTGTGTAACACAAAATATATGTCGCACAATTATATTGAGTCAAACTATTCATGTTTTGCAAAAACATGGCAGTATCAATGATATAAAAAAATAATACATCAGAGGTGATAAAAACAAAACTCGACCCCCTTTCTTGAACCCAACAAGTTTTAGATTCAATTTCACATTCAATTTTCCAAATATGGAAAATTGTGCTTCCAACAAGTTTTGTTGTTGTTGTTGTTGTTAATTCAATTAATGTCCATAACTTAATATGCGGACTAACTAACTTTAAAATTTTTTGGTTATTTTGGTTTTAATTATTCTATATTGGTGTTAGTAATTATATTAATTTTTACTTTTGTGTTGTTTAAATGGTGATGATGTTGCTTTTATTTCGAAGGAGTGGCTTTTCTTCTGATTTAGCTCCTGGTTCTTCAGCTTGAGTTGTAGTTCTTACCAATTTGGTTACCATCCAATATTTATTAATTTTTTGATTGATTATAAGTAAACTGTTAATTAAAACTATGTAAAATTAAAACTAAGTAAAAACTATAATTGAAAGTTATAATGCTAATGAAACCTAAACTGTTTATCATACAAATGTGTTTAAAGGCTATAAAAGATTAATTTATTTATTTACTAATAAAAATGCCGACTCACTTTGTCTCTCTTAGTCTGGTAAGTCATGAACATGTTTTGACAGTTGTTAATCAGTTCAGTTAATTCCAGCTTCAGAGTCTCTATCTGAGTATTATTGTTCTCCAGGTCTGCCTGCTTGGTTTTCATCTGCAAAAGCATAACACAAAATAAAGCAGTGCACCAATCTAAATCATATATTAGGCAAGCATAAGCATAAAGTTTTAAGAAATAGCTTAAATACGAAAGCTACGATGCATGGATGCGAGTCGTGAGTTGAAGGAGATGTTTGAAACTGATACAAACTTTTTCAAGAAAGTCATTACAAATGACAAGTCATGTGCTACAGTTATGACTTCGAAACCAACAACAATCAAGTCAGTGAAAGACTCAAAATTCTTCTCATCCAAAAAAAAAACTCGTCAAATCAAATGTGAAGACGATGCTGATTTGTTATTCTGATGTGAGGGGAATTATCCACTCAGAATTTTTTAAACCGCGTCAGACTTTTTGTGTTTGAGACAAGATTTGTGGGCGACCGGTTTTTTCACCATGACAATGCTTCCCGCTCTCACAGCCCTATCAAAGTAACACCAATTTTTGACCCCTGTGTTAAAGCCTGTGCCCCATCCCCCATAATTCTCCAGAATTTTCTCCATGTGACTTTTTATTCCCCGGAATGAAAAAAAATGAAGAGGACAATGTTTTGTGGACATTAACAAAGTGAAGAAAAATACAATTAAAGTGCTATTCTTTAACAAGTTTTCAATCAAGGTTTCTATAGCTTTAACTAGAAACCCTATATAGCTAAACTAAGTTTCCCATTCTTAAAAAGTAATAGACCAAGAGCCCAGGGGTGTTTTGTTAATAAAAAGTGTAATGGCTGGAACTGGTCTCAATTTTCGTAAATACCTTCCTGAACAAGGATCTGCAAATTCTGCAGACTCGTATCGGATGGGTGTCCCAGGCAGAACGCACTTACAGGTCAAATTTACCACGAAGTTAATAAAAAGTGTAATGGTTTGGAAAACGGGTTTAATTTTTCGTAAATACCTTCCTGAACAAGGATCTGCAATTCTGCCGACTCGTATCGGATGGGTGTCCCAGGCAGAACCTTTGACCCCTAAGTGCGTTCTGCCTGGGACACCCATCCGATACGAGTCGGCAGAATTGCAGATCCTTGTTCGGGAAGGTATTTACGAAAAATTGAGACCGGTTCCAGCCATTACACTTTTTATTAACAAAACACCCCTGGGCTCTTGGTCTATAAGGCAGAAACAATATAATTTATAAAAGCTACTAATGAATGTGTCTGCCTCTGTGGTCGTGATAGTATGGGCACTCGATTTCGGCAACGGAGGTCTGGGGTTGCAGCCCGGGCCTATGGATCTAAGATTATATGAATAGTATTTGTATAAAAAGAATTTGCCAACTTAAATTAATACCAAGAGGATAGTACACGCAACCCACCTGAAGTTGTTCCCGCAGGTGAATACTCTGATGTCCAAAAGGCCATAAAACGAGCATTTTATTTTATTTATTTTACTTATGAAAGTCCTAAATTTGCCTAAACTCAGGTTCTTAGCACTTAATGTCCCTAAGACATTTTATGTGAAGGAGATACATGAAAGGATTTCCATCCTTTGCCTAAAAATCATAGAGGCCCCGACTGGAATTGAACCCGGGCTGTCTGGGTGGTAGGCACACGTGCTAAACATTGAAACCACCGAGATTTCTAATGGTGATGATAGAGGTTAATTCATCTAATCAATTTTCAAAGCAATTAAAAGCCTGAATTTTAGGTTAATACAATATGAGACCTGTAAAAGGCATAGATGTACTTACAGTCTTTTTGGGCTGAGAAAATTATGTTTAAATTTGTTAAGTCATTTGGCAACATAATGGGTTAACGAGAAAGGTGAACATAATTCACACATGCTTCTATACCAGACAACAATTTTTGGGACCAGAAAGTGATAATACATAACACTTTAATGTAAAAAAATAGGTTTTTATAATCAATCGTATGGTTCACCCTCCTGTTAATAGAGAAGTAAGAAGTAAAATCACTCTCTGCACCACAGAGTTGAATCTATTATCTAGTCGGGAACAAACTATGGGTATATTACAATGGTAGCTTGTTTATTGTACCTTTTAAGGTTATTACAAAAAATTGGGTGCAGGGTAACCTCAAACTTATCCTCACCAACATCAAATTCACTAAACCTCATCCTCATTACTTTGGTAGTCGCTTTGCTCGCTTTAAAAAAATCACTAAATTATATTTTCCAATATCTCTTCAGACTCGCTTCACACGTCCCCAGACATTAAATACATTCAACCTGGCTCGACACTCTAACTAATAATTTATCAGACTATACTGATTCATTTGTTTTAACTTTTCCTCATTTATACATAGGTAAATAGAGAAAGTATTGTGTCACAAAAAAAATCTGTTTTAGGTCATTTTTAAGACTCCTATGCAGTTTTCTCAAGTTGTCTGTCTGTATGTGTGTGTGTTATCATCATCAGGGTATTTATGCTAGAGAGTTGAAACTTAGAAACAAAAATCAGTCAACAAGTCAAAGTGTAGTTGTGCTATTGGGAAACGTATAATAAAAAATATAATTTTTTTTATATCATCAACTAACCTTTTAAATTAAATTAAATTTTTTTTAAATCATTTTCTTTATTCAAATGATAATATTATGTTACTTTATTCATTTATTATTACTTTTTCTCTGTAAATGATGTGTACATACTTTATACAATTATATTTCTGTATATATTATTAGGCTATGATAATCTTAATCTGTATTGACACAGTAAATCTTGTATAGGACTTACAATGGTATTACTCTACATAGCTATCTGACCTATCCGGCCAGGCTGGTGGACCCATAAAGATTTTTAGTAATCTAAAACTATAATTTGATCTACTAAAATTTAATAATTTTGACGAACCACTTTTGGCAATTCTAAATTCAAATTGCACAATTAGTGTTATCTTTTACCTCTTAAATAAAGTTAGAAGTTTAAATATTTAAAGCATTGCTGGACATTTTAAATCATATATATAGTCTTAGAAGACTCTTAACATTAATTTATAATACAACTTCATTCCATTTAAATCAATAATATTTTTCAATTATTTTAATAGAGAATTACTGTAAACTGTTTAAACAATTCATTAAATAAAGTGGTATAAATGACCTTAAAAGAAGAAGAAACGAGAAAAAGACCTAAACAAGAGCCCAGCGAAAAATTGTATCAGTATAAAGAGAATTATGCATCGCTCAATAATCAACAAAGGAAAAAAATAAAGATAGTATTGTCAGCCATACCTTGCTGGTATAGACAAGAAAAAAGAGAAATTAAGAAGAAGAAGAAGTCACTAACCTAAAATAATGACTCAGCAAACATTTTAATAAAATCAATAAAACCACAAAAAAATGTTGTGATCCATTTGAGATTTGGCATGCATGTGGCTATGCAATAAGACTTTAATATGTGTAGGTTTTCATTTTATTATCAGCATTAGTTCAATCGTTTTTTTTTAAATATTAAAAAACACCGGTAAATAATGCAATAGAGTTGAAATTTAGTACAAGTGTTCACCTTTATGTAAAAATAAGTACACAAGTTTCGTTTCAATATGACAAGGATATCCAGATTTTGTTGAATCATGAAATGTATGCAGCATCGATTGTGGTCATTGCCTGGATAGGTGACCGCTGGGAATAAAACGGATGCATTTACTATATGAGGATGAGTAGAGTGAGTCCGAATATGTGTTGCCGTATAAATTAACAACTTGTATTCTAAGGATGAGAGTAGGGAAATCCGATGTGATGTGAAAATTTCTGAGGTACCACATATACCTAATTTTTTAATTTAATTCAAATAAATAAACCAGCTTACAACTTGTTCCAATTCCATGTTTTTATCCTTCAAGTTCTTGATGTTGATTTCCTTATTGCTGGTCTGGAGTCGAAGCTGCTCATCGTCTTTCTTACCGTGAGCCTCCATCTTGGCTTTCTGCTGAGCCAAAGCAACCAGTTGCTGGTTAAACTGCTTCAGCTGCTGTTTGAGTTTGTTTTGTTTAGCGACGGTTTCGTCTCTCGTGGATCTCATTCCGTCTATAGTGCTTTTGACAGCAGTCACTTTGCAACGCGTATCGCTGATGTTCTTTGATAAATCCTGAGTCTTTTCATTCTAAAGAAGAAATCAAAATACAGGCATAAGCAGGGGCGTTTAACAGTGGATATGTTAAGTCAAAATCAATATCTAATATATATCTTATAAATTTAGAAGGCGCTGCCCAAAAAAAGATCAAACATATTTTATTGCTTTAAACAACTTCTATTGGTCTGAAATGGATTTCAAGCCAATAAAACCCATCATTGGCTTATAATGGATTATTATTAAAGGATTGGACTCCTCTTAAAAATCTTGGGGGTGACAGAACAGTGTTAAAAAATTGATCGATCAACTTATAAATTTAGAGGATACTCCTCACAATAAAAATGGAAAAATACCCTATGTTATTTCAGGGTAAAGAATCCTAAGGTTATACAATTATATTGATTCAAAACTGATAAATTTATGATCTTTTTTAACTTATTTTAAAGTAAAAATATCTGGAACAATGGAAAAACTATTTTTTCTAACTAGTTCCAAGGTTATGAAAACAGCGTAACCTTAAGCTTCACTACTTCGAAATAACCTACTTGTGGGACATAATAAATCAAAGTAAATTACCAATGAAGTAAGTTCGATTGTTAAAGTCTGATTTTTAGCTTTGAGCTGAAGCAATGCCTCCTGATGTTTCTGTCTCTGAGAATCCAACTCCAGGAGCCTTTGTTTCTCCCACTCTTCTTGTCTCTGTCTTTCCATTTCTCTACAACAATGCGTTATTTAGACAAAACAGTGTTAGGAGTTACAACAAAATTAAGATTATTTGAGTCAAAAAAATAACAGTGATTTATTTTGTATAAAAAATGAAACGGCTTGCGATTAATAAAATAAAAAAAAAACATAATTTATTATTAAATGATCTAGCAGTGATACCCGAGCTTCCCTAGTCAAATACTTTATTTATCAAAAACATAATTCAAGACATGTACAACAACAATTACTTACAGTACTTACTTAACAATTACTTACAGGACATTCTGTCCTGTAAGTAATTTAAGTTAAATAATATCTCTAAAGTAATGACTGGCCAAGTAGATTCCGAGCTGTAACAATAAGATGTTGACACAATATATTGTGCGAGAGACACAATAATTTGATAGTTGACACAATATAATATATTGTGTGTGACACAATTGTACACAATATAATTGATAGTTGACCACATATATAATTGTGTCAACTAAATAATGACACAATATAATGTAATATAATTGATAGTTGACACAATAATATATTGTGTCAACTAATATAATTGACACAATATAATTGTGCGAGAGACACAATATAATTGATAGTTGACACAATATATATTGTGTCAACTATTCATGTTTTGCAAAACTCGGTAGTATCAAAATGAAATAAGAATGTTACTCAACAATATACCCTATATTATTTAGGAACAGATCTTATAAGCATAAGACTAGTCTATTCTGACCAATGAGTAGCTGCTGTTAAAAGTTTACACACAATCCGTCAATTAGATTCTGAGCTGTAAGCACTCACAATTTGGTTGAGTCCTTTTTTTGACAAATTATTTATTGAATAATACAAAACAATTGTGGTTGTTACAAGTATTAGAGTTAACAGAGTTTTAATGGCTTTGGTAAGCTTGGTAGAGAAACAATCCAGTGATTGCACTCAGTCGGAAGTCGGAAATATATAAGTAAGTAGTAAAAATAATATTACTATTGGAATGTAAGAGATAGGAAAATTAAAGAATATATTTAGAATAAATAAAATTATAAATAAATGAGTGAATAAAATTTAGTAGAAAGCTGATAAGATAAATTTATAAAAATAACTGGTCTCGAGGCCACTGCCTCCTAAGACAGAAGGGTATTAGAGGATTGAGTTTGTACAAGAGGATTTGGATGACCAATTAAGGATTCATGGAAGCCTTTATACCGGGATATAGAAAGATCTCGGACAAATGGAACATTAAGGTCATTGTGGAGAGTAAGGTTTGATACATAGAAAGGAGCATTTGTGATTGTTTAAAGGATTTCGGATGGCAGGATTTGGAAATGATTGGAATTAGAAAGACTTGGTTGAGTCCTTGCAAACATTTTTTAAAACGATTTTGGATACCAGCCTTAGATTGTTATGATAGTACCAAATAAATGTACATCAAGTAACATACTTCCTAGCAAGTAATTTCTGCTCCTGTTGTTTTCTTCTCTCCTCTTCTTTAGCTCTCTCTATCTCTCTTTGTCTCTCAGCTTGTCTCTCTAATTCTTCTTGTCTCTTTCTCTCTTGTTCCAAACGAACCTAAATAACAGTGGTAACTTGCAAATGAAGGATTTAAACCTCTTTTAAGGATTTAAAAGGTAAAGCACTTAAAACTAATTTTATTCATGATTCTATTACAAAATAGAACTACCTGTTCAGTGGTAGAATATTAGGAAACAGCCAGTGCTTTGGGTATACATTTTTATCATGAAACAAAAACATATGGTAAATTTTTAAACATAACATATAGTTGTAATTTTTTTAAAGTATTTAACAACATTTGTAACGTAAAAAATAAAGTAGTTTTTTTTTACGTTTTACTCCAAAAATTAAATGTGATAAGTTAGAAAATCCCAAGGTACCCCAATACTGATTTCTTTATATAAATTACTTTTTGAGTTTATAATTGATTGATATTGTTTTTATTAGTTTTAGAAAAGTTTTTCTTCTCTAATCTTCTTCTTAAGTCACCAATTCTAAGATTGGTTTGTTGCAGCTCTCCAATCACCTCTGCTCTCGGCTAGAGTTTTTAAATCATAATATGATTAGCAGTGGACATCATCCTAAATTCTATTTATATCTAGTCGATTCCCTCTACTGTTTTGTCCTTGTATAATTCCTTTGGGTATTGTTTTTATTGTATTGTATTACTGACCCGAACCAGTAATGGAGAAGTTCTTTCAATAATAGAGGAAACTCCATCTCTAATACACTATTAAGTAGTTAAATCTATCAAGTATCCCCATCTCTATCAAGTTAAATCTATCCCATCTCTAATCTATTAAGTAGTTAAATCTATCAAGTATCCCCATCTTTAATCAATTAAGTAGTTAAATCTATCAAGTATCCCCATCTCTAATCTATTAAGTAGTTAAATCTATCAAGTATCCCCATCTTTAATCAATTAAGCAGTTAAATCTATCAATTATATCCATCTTTAATCAATTAAGTAGTTAAATAATGCAAGTCATACTCACTTTCTCCTGTCTCTGTAACTGTTCCCTCTCTTTCCTTTCTCTTTCTTCTTGTTCTCTCCTCTGTATTTCCAGTAAAGCTTTTCTTCTCTTATCCAACTCAGCCTGTCCTTTCTCATAATTCTCTTTCCTTTTGTCTTCAAAACTAACTGTTAACAATGACAACCAATTCACAGGTTTGTTCGGCAAAAAAATTGTATACTTTACAATATATTTTTTTACACACAGTAATTATGTGCTTACCCGGCAACTACCAAATAACAGGCACTACTCACACACAGGTTTTCACCTCAGTGAGATTTTCTTAACACTCCATTTTATCTCTTCCATTTTTGTATTTACTATTTAAGCATATCTTTTTTGTAACTTTTATTTCATAGCTTTTGTAAATTTTTAAGAAAATAAAGATTTTTGATTTGATTTGGCACATAGCTCCAGTGTACACTAGAGTAACCTAGGAAAAGAACTATGTCCAGGCATGTCCTTGATTCAACTCCAAACTGCACTACATTGTGCTTTGTAACAAATTTCGAACAATAATAATTTTTCTCTAAACTGTACTTTTTACCCCTCCTAAAAGACTTAATTAGTAACTTATTAATTAATTTAACCAATTTAAGTATAGAAAAAAAGTTTTGCTGAGAAATCACTCTCGTGTGTTATCCTATTTATGGTACTTCATATTTACCAATATCACATGTGATAACAATAATTTATGAGTTTTTTACAAAATCAATGTATTTTTAACAAAATTAAATAATTGTGTATGTTTTTCGTCAAAAAACATCAAGTCATTAATAATTTTATTTAAATTTAAAAAATAAAATAATTCTATAATAGTTAAATTAATTTAATCATATAGACCAAGAGCCCAGGGGTGTTTTGTTCAAAAAGTGTAATGGCTGGAACCGTCTCAATTTTCGTAAATACCTTCCTGAACAAGGATCTGCAATTCTGCCGACTCGTATCGGAGGGTGTCCAGGCAGACCTAAAGTGCGTTCTGCCTGGGACACCCATCCGATACGAGTCGGCAGAATTGCAGATCCTTGTTCAGGAAGGTATTTACGAAAAATTAAACCCGTTTCCAGCCATTACACTTTTTATTAACTTCGGTGTTAAATTTGACATGTAAAGTGCGTTCTGCCTGGGACACCTATCCGATACGAGTCTGCAGAATTGCAGATCCTTGTTTAGGAAGATATTTACGAAAATTGAGACCGGTTCCAGTCATTACTTTTTATTAACAAAATACCCCTGGGCTCTTGGTCTTATAGAAACAACTAAAATTCTTATTGTTATAAAGAGTTAGCTAGGAGATTTTTATAGTGAATAATAAGTAAAAGAGGATAACTCAATCATTCATAATTTGCTTCCATATGTTCTTAAATGCCTTTCATTGAAAAAAATGTATGCATACCTTGATTAAGCGCCATTTCAGAGTCAGAAGCAGACAAGCTATTGTTTCGCTGCCTTCTAAGAGTAGGGGGGATGAGGTTAGGGGGCAGAGTAGAAGGAATCTGTTCTCCTCTACGAGCCATATCACACAGGTGTAGCGCTAGAACAAATTCCTCACATGACAGACGTCCATCTGAATCCATATCAGCCAAGGACCTGATCAACATCATAACAGAATTAAAATATAAATCCTAGAGAAGAGTATATAAAGAATATTAGTTTAGTGAAGTTATAATAGTCCTAGAAGATTTTCAAAAATGGTAAATGGACGATGATTTAGAAAAACGCTAAGTTTTTTTTTAAACAAGTTCTTTATTGGCAAAAGTATACAATATTTATTTTGAGTAAACTGGAGCCATATTTTATTTATTGATTTGGGGTGATATGTGCCTCTTTATTTTTATTTTATTTATTTTGGAATTAAATTTGGTTATTTTTTTTTTTGGGTGTGAGGGGGTTTGTTTGGGTTAAGTTTAATTTTATATTTTTTGGTTTAGGTATTTTAATTTTTGTGTGCAGCAGGATTTTCAAAAGATGATATTTTTGATGGTGTTTTGAATAGGTTTGTATAGTTAAGGGATTTTGCAGGAATGGCAAAGAGGGTTTCCTATGCAGTCTGTGGACTGACTTTTGATGAGTCAACCTGGCATTTGCCTGTAAAATTGAGGGAAATCACAGAAAACCTCAATTAGGTAGCTCAGACACGCGGGTCCTGGGTGTAAAGATTATATTAATATTAATTTTTTTTTACCTCTGGGGGTTTAGTTGTTAGGGTTTGGTTTCTTGATTTTTTTTAGCCTAAGGGAAATAGTTAATGTTATTTACAAATTGAAGTGTATTTATTAATTTTTTTAATTTTGAGAAGAGCAGTCTTGATTTTTTCAGTCAAAAAGCTAAGTTAAATAAAACACTAGGTTCTTCTCTGACCAAATTAGGTAGAATATGGACCAAAAACAAAGCCCAGTGATAATCCATATACAAACATCCTAAATTTACAATATTAATTTTCTATTTTATCAAATATATTTTTGTTTGACCCCCACTAACTGTGCGCTTTATACTCAGTTATATACCAACACATCATTAATTAAATAAAAATGCCTTACCATATCTTAGCTAGTATAGCCTGGGGAAGTTGAGAAGCTAGAAGTATATTCCTGGCCTGAACACCAGACAGATAGCCAGTTCTCTTGCTATCTGTTGTGTTGAAAAGCTGTGTATATTTTAATTTTGAAGGCTGTGGAATGGCCCATTCAACCAGCGGAGATCCCGTCAATCTAACCAATAAACAAACTAACTATTAGAAAACAAGTAACATGTATGTTTGGTTATAGAAAAAATGTGATTTTTATTATGAGTTTTTTTTTTGGAACTGGTCTAAAACAAAATTAAAAATTAATTGCCAAGCTTTACTATATTACGTCTTTTTCAAGTAATAATTATAAAATAATAACAATAAATAAACAATTACATACTATAAAAACATAGCACTATAACCAACAAACAAGCTCTGTGTGTGAGACAAGACACCGTTACAAAAATTTGTTACTATAGTATAACACATGGCTAACATCAGTTGAGGAATTAAATCTATTGGTTCAGACCGACCACGCCCCTTCCCCCTCCACCTCATGCCAACTTCGGTACAAAAAATAGTTATTTTTAATAAAAAGGCAACACTGGTTTTAAACAATTTGTAACCTCGCGTCGCTTTTTTCCCCTTATGGTGCATTACATAATTAACAACTTTACTCCACTCAATTCATACATCCACACAAAGTTAAAGCAACACTTAATTGGCAACTTTAAAAGATACAACAATGTTTTTTACTTATAAGTAAAAATATTTTTTTTTAAATATAAAAAAATCAAATGATAAAATTCAAAACAACCTGACTTGCAGTGTTGCCATAGAGGATTTTTTTATACTTAAAAAAGGGTTTTTTTGTAAAAAAAAGGGGGTTAAAAGCATTGAGATTTGGCGACTGTCAACTGATTTTAGCTGTGGGTTATTCAATTAATTGGTATTGTAATACAATACCAATCAAATGAATGGTTATATATATGTTTATTTAATGTTATTATTTTATAATTATGTACCTAGAAAAAGACTTAATACATAGTTAGTTGAAAGCTTGGCAAATTGATTTCCCATTTTTAGACCAGTTCCACCTAAAAAAACTCATAATTATCAATATTGTGGTAACCTTTAATGTTTTTGTTTATTCTTTGCCGACACATTCTTGCTTCCTCTATTTATCAATAAATAAGGGAGTAAAAAAAAACTTGTCCAGCTATCTTGGTGACATGAAATTTCAAAGAGGAAAGGTAGGGGGAATTTCCCTGTCAAGCCTTAACCCTACATTATTCCTTTCTACATATTAATGGTTACATTAAGTAATATATAAACCAAGTAGGGAAACTCATATGTTTAAACCTGTGTAAAAAATTGAGACATGTGTGATCAGCCGATTGCTGGCACAAAAATAAAAAAAATAACTAAAATTGGAATAACTGCGCATGCCCTCTTAGGATTTACAATTTTTTACTTATTTTATTGGCAACCCTGAAAACATTAGGTAATGTTTATTTTTTATCGTGTTTTCTTACTTTAATATGTACGTGATAGTTACATGATTTTGTATTAAATTCTGTGAAATAATTGTTAAAATAAATTAGTTAAAGAAAAAGAGAAAATATAGTAAAGTAAAGTACATGTTTTATTAAAATTTTGAAGAACATCCAGACGACAGTGTATTGTCTTAAATATAACTTAAAATCACGATTGCTTTTATTATATTTAAAAATGTTTGGTTAAAGTTGTAAAATTACTACATTACAATTAATATTTGAAAGGGAAAAACAAATATCACTCGCAAAAATGTACTAAGTTAGGTAGCGCACTCGAAAAAAGTTTAATTAGCTGCTTGTTTTAAGTAATTTAAAAAAAACTAGTAATTAAAAATTCGCACTTAAACCTCTATTGGATGTGACAAAACGTATTTCTAACACAAATTATTAACATTTTCATACTAAATTGTACAAATAAATGCAATAAAAAACAAAATTTTTGAGTACCGTAAATAGTTGTTTATATTACTACTATGGCCACACCCATAGGAAAAATTTGAGCCAACTCCCTGGTGGACAAAATGTGAACTACATGCAAGGTCTGACAGAAATCGCGTTTGTTTCCCTTCTTGTTTATATATTACTTTAGGTTACATCAAATGGTTCTTTATGAGTTTAACTTTTTAGTCTAAATTTCTTTTAAATAGTAAGACTTTTAAGTCTTAACATTTAGTTTAAGGCGGTATATATTTCCCACAAAGTGTTTTATAAAACAACTTCTTTAAAAAAGAAAAAAAAACTATCTAATAAAAACAACTTACGATCCATCTAATGAAGGGATTTTCTCTAGAGCAGGAGCTACAGGTTGGGGAACAGCAGGCTGTGCAATATTACTAAGTCCTGATAGTGTGTTAGGTGGTACTACTGATGATGTGGTGGCAGCAGCGAATCCTGATGGAGGACTAGTTATACCAAGGGGAGGTGATATAAGGGGTGGTGTTACTGTTGGCTGGACTACTGCCACACCTGGTTGCATTGGTAGCACTGGTTGAGGAGGGATCATCGGTTGTGGAGGAATGATTGGTTGGGAGGGGATGATAGGTTGGGAAGGAATAATGGGTTGAGAGGGTATAACGGGTTGAGGAGGTACAATGGGCTGGGGAGGGATGATTGGCTGAGACGGTATGATCGGTTGAGAGGGGATAATTGGCTGAGAAGGCATGATCGGTTGAGATGGGATGATTGGTTGGGAAGGCATGATTGGTTGGGAAGGCATGATTGGTTGAGGAGGAATAATTGGTTGGCCAGCCACAGGTATCAAAGGTTGTGAAGCTATTAAAGGCTGCTGTTGAATTACCTAAACAGATTAAAAAAAAGAAATTTAGCTTTAATTTTTAACTTACCCTTTCTAGACCCCCTTACCAACACAATGGAAATTTGCTACAAATATCATGATTCCTAAACCCTCTAAACCAAAACATTAATCCCTCTAAGCTAAACCCTTCATCCTAAAAAAATCCTCTGAAAATCCTCGAGAAACTCCTACTTCGCAGACTCCTTTCTTTTTAGGATGACATGCTCCCAAACCACCAATTTGGTTTCCGCATCCAGCACTCCACAATCCAGCAATGACATCGAGTAGTCAATGTCATTGCATCCACCCATGAGAGGAAAAAGTATTGCCGGTTTTATCCCGGTTTCGGATTTTTTGCAAACACAATACTTTTCCTCATTTATACCTACGGTATAAAATGAGGAAAATTAATAATAAAATATTACATTATTTATACTTACAGGTTGAGGTGGAATGATAGGCGCGGATAAATCACCAAGGCTGGGCGAAGTAGGACCAGACGGAGGTGATATCACTCTGTTTATCGGAGCTACGTAGCAACAGGTGGTTTCATGTTAAGGGCGATGGCTGGGGTGAACAGGTGGTCTCATTCCACCATTCACTACAAAAAACAAACATATCAAGGGATACATAGCTGTAGCACAATATTTATTATACATACACACACACACACACACAAATGACAAAATTATTTTTTCTTCAACAGAAAAGACAAAAGTTTGGAGTATGGGATTACACGTTTAAACTTACCATGTTCCTGACCGGACATGGTAATTTAAACATTACTTAAAACGCATTTAACTTAACCGAATCTAGCAGTTGCGGATGTGAAACAACGAAAAACAGTAAACCACTTAATAATGATTGTCCTCTACTAGATAAGAAAGATCATTACTAATGCAGCAAATCAATGGCTCTCGGACTTAACTGCCTCTTCAACATTATCAGTTATTATCAAAAGACCTTAAAACACACTTTATTCCAATTTATTGAGGCAATTAATTAGATAAACTTGGACCAAAATAAAAATTAATACAATATTATTTAATTATATTAATATTTATATTCATATAATATTATTATTTTTCATTATATACCAATATATCAACACACAGGGAAAAACACAAGACATTCAAAATTTTACTTAGGAAGAATAGAACAGCCGGAAAAAAAATTTCTCAAAAAGAACGAAGTAAAGTACAAAAATCTATTGTTTCAAAAGCATGTAGTATTTATATGGGACATGCTGATAATATACGGCCTTTTTAGTAGGGTTACTACTAGAAGGAAAAACACACACACACACACACACACACACACACAAAAGAAAGAACGAAAGAACTTTCGTTTTTTTTTTTTTCGAAAGAACTTTGATCTATAGTGGAACCAAAGGAGGAGACCCTAATGCCGTTTTCAATCCTGATAGGTTGAGCACCCTGTTTCATTTTAAAATGGAGACATCGCAGGGATACCTGAAGTTAAAATAGTCGATTGTCAAGACAGTGTAAGCTATGATTTTGTTATTTATACAGACGGAAGAAAGCTAGAGAATCAGTCGGTGAGCTATCGTGGTCTACAAAAAGGCTTAGAGATATCACGAATCTTTTGTCTCTCAGGATGTGTCTAACAACCAAGCCGAATTATGGCTCTGTCAAAGGCAGTTCGGTGGGTTATGTGTTCTCAGCCGTGCGTTGCCACCAATTTTTGTTTTAATCAATACTGATAGTAAAGTTTCGCTGGATTCTTTAACCACATACGTTCTCATTGGCCTGATATTGAGGAGATAAGAGATAACTTACAGCAGCTACAATTAAAGGATGGAGCGTTCACTTTTCGTGGGTAAAGGCGCACGTAGTATCGAGGGCAAGATAGAGCCGATTCTCTAGCAAAAGTGCGCGGTGGATACTAATCATCTTGAGGAAGTCAAGCAACCACCTATAAGTTCACTGAGAAAAGGGCTAGAGATTTGTCCATCGAGAAATGGAGTCAGCTTGGGAAACTTCTCATCAGGTCAACATACTAAGCTGTTCTTCCCAGATGTCAAGTCAAGACTTCAAGTTAGGCTATCCTTGAACTTTCAAACTTACTCAAGCTTTATCTGTCATGGCAAGAATAAAGCGTATCTCCATAGATTCGGCATCACACCTTCTTCAGGTTGCAACTGGTGATGATTAACGTTTCTCAAACTTGGTCACATATTATCTTGACTGCCTCTGTTTGATAAGAGAGAGGGCTCCATTGTCCAGCAGGTTATAGGAGTCAATACAAATTGGCCTCCTCCCCTTAATTTTCTGTTATCTAAAAGATTTATTACTTATTTTTTATTGTTCATACTCAGCATTAGTTTAGATTCTTTGTAGTTTCTGTATTATATTCTTAGTTTTTATCCTTTTAATTAAGGAATCAGATGCACAAGCGTGTTGAGGCTTTGTCTCAGTACATTGTTAACTTATATATGATCAATTTTAGCTTGGGGCTGTTGGTTTTTGCTATTTTAGCTGTTTTTGTCACGGTGGTGTTGTTATAACTTAAATGATGATATTAATGTGTCGCCTCAGCTGGGTAATACTTGTTTTTGAAGCTTCAATTTCTTGTGGATCTCCTTGTTATATTTTGTTGTATTGTTATATTTTTAGCTTTCACATGCATATATATAGCCACATTAGGATAGATATGCCATTTTGTCACATATTTTATTCGATTTTTATTTCTCAAGTTAATTTAAACTAGCTATATAACTTCTTATCTTGGCATAGCTTTGTTATCTTTAAACTTAAATAATGTAAAAAACAGCATAACATGACTTGCAGTTGATTTTTTTTTTTTTTTTTTTTATTTATTTATTTATTTATTTTTTTCTTGTTTATATATTCTACTTACAATGGTTAATTGCTTTATATTGTCAAACTCATGCTGTTTGATATAAGTTTCCCCTTCACGGTATGCCGTTGTAGGTCTTAAGTGAATGGTGAGACATGTTATGCAATTTTCTTGTAAATATATTTTTAGGGGAAGTGTTTCTATTTTAATTTGTTTTGAAGGAATTTCACTTATTTAGTTTTCTTTATATTTATCACGGCGTTATTATTAGGTTGTTCATATAGTTGTTCATTTTTTATAATTTTCTTAGAAATGCATGTTGTATTTTCAAAATGGAGCATGCAGATTCAATCTTTATAAAAAAAAAAAACACACACACACACACACACACACACATACGAAATTTGGAAAAATTGAAATTTATGTTCAATTATGTTTTCAATATGTTTAAATGAAAAATATCAGATTGGAATCATTAAAAAAAGGAAAAGACACTTTATGAATCTCAACATTTTAATTTGAATGAAAATATCCGATTGAAAACATTCAACACTTTTTTAACCTAAAGAAGAAAAAAAATATTAAGAAGAAAAACCAGATTTATACCATATTTGTTTTAAAAGGCATGTAATACAGTTGTGGAACGTGCTGAAATAAACGGCCTCTAGTAGTGATTATAGAGGAACATAAAAAAAACAACACACACACACACACACACACACACACACACACACACTCACACACACACAAACACAACACACAACATATATTATATATATATATATACAATTTATAAAGTATAAATCATACCTTTATAGTAATCAAACCTTACCCGTAATATTTTATGAATACAGTAACATGTGACACCCATACATTGTAATCATACCTTTATAGTACTAAGTTATCAAACCTAACCCATTATATTTTGAATCACAAAAAGCTACTCAACATACAGCTACTCTGCATTAGTCAACTAATGCATCAATTACTAATAAATTTTAAGGTTAATCGTTAATTTCAAAAACTTAAAATAATATAACTGGAATCAACATTTATCTACAAACTGAGAATCAGGCAGCACTGTTATTAATTTTATTTAAAAATTAACTAAAATCTTAGAATGATATAATACATAGAAATAGCACTAATTTTACACCATTTTTGCATTATTTTGTAAAAAAAAACCAGTTGCACGCACCTTGGCTGTAACCTACCTAGCAAATAAAGCCTTTTATATGCTGTCATAAATATAATTTTAATATTATAAATAATTTTGTAAAACAATATTTTTAATAAATTTATAATGACAATAAATTAAATTTAAAATGAAATACAGATTAAATAATTGTAAATTTTAATGGAAAGTGTTAAAATAAAAATAATTTATACCATTTGATTCAACCGAGTTTTAAAAACATGAATAATTGACACAATTATTTCTGACACAATTATCTCTGGCACAATTATCTCTGACACAATTATACTGAGTCATAAATGTATTTTTCTACTCAACTATTAATTTACTACAAGATAAATAAGTTTTGAAAGTAAACATACTTAAAAATACATATAGATTTGTAAGGTTGGCAACTATTGGTTATCAGTCTAACATTTCTATTATCAGTAAGTAACACTGTTATCTCATTAAATAATATATTAATTAAATAATTTCCATATTTTACGTAAATCAATGCAGATAATATCCCATTAAACATAAATAAAATATTAAAAAAACCAAGCAACCATAAAAGATGATAATTGATGCATCATTTACTCGTTATAAAATGATTTTGATTATTTCTTAGAACGATTAAAATAAAATTTAAAAAAAAATTAAAGACTCAATTAATATCAGTTATATCGATATTTAATCATTTGTGGTCAGCGATAAGAATATATGTTTATTTAAATCAATAATAAAATATCAGATTCAGTGTTAAACATTTATCTATAACATACATGCGGGTTCATTATGAACAATTCTAAAAAAATATCAGTTGCCATGTAAATTGCATAAACAGTGACTTATTATTTTATTATTATATTAATTATTACTTTGTCGGATGACAATTTTATAAACATGTGACACTTATTCATAAAATATATCATAAATATATATACAAACTGCTGAGAAGAAGGGATGAAGGACAAGTTGATATATCTGAAGGGGCATAAACTAAGTAAATTTAAGGTAAGGCATAAACTAACGGGCATAAACTAAGTGAATTTAATGGTAAGGGCCTTAAAACTAAGTAAATTTAACGGAAGGCCAAACTAGTAAATTTAACGGTAAGGCATAAACTAAGTAAATTTAACTAAGTAAACTAAGTATTTAACGGTAAGGCATAACTAAGTAAATTTAACGGTAAGGCCAAACTAAGTAAATTTAACGGTAAGGCATAAACTAAGTAAATTTAACGGTAAGGCTAAAACTAAGTAAATTTAACGGTAAGGCATAAAACTAAGTAAATTTAACGGGTAAGAGGCTAAACTAAGTAAATTTAACAGGTAGGCATAAACTAAAAATTAATAAGCTAACTAAGTAAATTTAACGTAAGCATTAAACTAAAAATTTACGGTAAGGCAATAACTAAGTAAATTTAACGGTAAAGGCATAAACTAAGTAAATTTAACAGTGACTCATAAACTAAGTAATTGATCAGTGACTCATAAACTAAGTAAATTTAACTTAATTTAATTGTTTTGATCAATTTGACTAATCACAATGACGAAGCAAAACAAGGTAAGCAAGCAATTGAAATATTTCTTTATAGGTACAATCAGGTAGGTAAATTACCTGGTACAATCTACCTTATTTAACAATGATTGCAAGACTCACTTTTCTCAGTGAGTCACTTTCTAAAACACTGCTATATCGGTAATTTTCCTAATTGTATTATGCCCTTATATTCCAGATATTTGGTCTTATAAAATACTATCAGCAGAATTATCCCACCAGATTTTATCCCAATCTTAAATTAGATTACAAAAACTTTTTAGGAAAATTCCGCAGAAAATGATGGCTTTGTGGTTGTTTTGGTGGAGAGGAATTGATTTTCATGGCCTCCTATTTATATATAGTTATATATATACACACACACACAACACATATATATCTCTGCTTGTATGACTCATATCGAGGAATGAATCATCTTGGAGAAAGTTAAATAAAAAAAACCCCAATTGGGGGGGGAGTACAATAGTGCTAAAGCGAGCTGAGCAGGTCAAGTAGCCCAAATATTTCAAATCACTAAAAACCAACAAAATGCCAAATAATACAGAATAACAATAAATAAAACAAAAATCCAAAAAAAACAAAACACAAGGACTTGATCTAATCTAAAAAAAGATGGGAGCAGCCAGGGGTCCTTATCATAAGAGATATATTATAGAGGGGCCTTGGGTGAATTTTGAACATCTAAAAAGTTAACTGCCTATTCGATTATCAAATAATCAAATAGACAGAACAAATAATTGTTAATTAATGTAGAGCATTTAAAATACAAATAAAAACAACAAACTTGTACGGGAAGGCTGAAGACAATTGATTTATTTATAACCTTAACTCACGCTAGGAGGAGGTTTCAAATGAGGTAACCAGAAGCCCTAGAGCCGCCAGAAGATATTTCAGCCTCTTAATGCAATGAGATGGCTATTGCCCGCTCTAGTATATATCTCTATGGTCCATATAGGTCAGGAGTCGGACCTGAAAAATGAGAACTAATTTTGTACTACTACAAACAAAAATATACCTTAAATTGAGCCGTCATATAGATTGCGCATGCTCAACATTTTTAAAGCGCACAAATTTAGTTTCTTGTAATAAGTTGTTCCCTGGGATCGTGTGCAAAAACACGAAAGAACATTTTTTCATAATTTTTTATTAAAACGAGGGTTTACTCGACAAAATCAGATGACTAAGCCAAAGTTATGGCTCTTTCAAGAACACCGAAAAAAACTGTTTAATTTTATGCAAAGTCGAAATTTCTTTGGAAAAAAATTTGTTTTTTGTGTTATTTTTAGGCCATTTAACAATTTGCCAGTAAACTTTAGTAGTAGTTATCCAATTTTTGACTATTAAACATTCATTTTATTGGCTTTAATTAAAGTTCGATTCATGTTTTGCTGCTGGGAACCAACTTATTTCAAGAAAACTGAATTTGTGGATACTCTAATATTTTG
Source organism: Microvelia longipes (assembly GCA_018340805.1). NCBI lineage: Eukaryota > Metazoa > Arthropoda > Insecta > Hemiptera > Veliidae > Microvelia > Microvelia longipes. The sequence goes on along the minus strand of JACMZG010000022.1, from coordinate 43,895,186 downwards.
AGCAAGCGCTTCATCTGGATAGGCAGACTATGCTATTTCCTTCATAATTTAAGGTATATTTCAGCAAAATTTGGTTTAAAGTAGTACAAAATGAGTCACTTTTTTTAGGTCTGCTCTTGATATTAGTCTCTGATAAATTTGAAAGAGGATGTTGAGAGATTGTAAGATTACGTGAGGGGATTGACCAGGGCTGAGTTATGGGAGGCAGAAACTTTAGGGTATCTCAAATCTCTAAGTTCATAGATATCAGTTACAAGCTTATGAAACTCATTTAGGTTCATTTTACCATCTGCATCCGTTATTCAGCAGTCCCCTGCAAGTTCAAAGTAATAAATTCAATAAAAATGACAAAAGTGCAAATAGAAGCATTTGATGTAATACCCTGTGACCCAAAACATTGCTGGAAACTATCCCAGACCAAATTATTTTTAAGGTAACTACCCTGAACCTAAAACATTTTGGGTAACTTACCCCGAGACCCAAAACATTGAAGGTTTAACTACCCGAACCCAAAACATTGAAGAATACCGAGACCCAAAACATTTGAAGGTAACTACCCCGAAGACCAAAAACATTTGAAGTAACTACGCCCGAGACCCAAACATTCATGATAACAATCTGACTCAGAGGGCCCATTGATTTGGACAGTAGCCAAATTAATTAACAAAACCAGGATCTTACAGAGTATTGTATTTATAGGAATAGTAAATTATTGTTGGCTTATAAAATTTAATATAATGATCACAGTTTTATTTGTTGGAGCTCGAGAATAGTATATTATGCTACTAGGGCAGCAAAATGGAATTTTGCAGACGAGTATTATAAAATTAAGCCCGAGCCGAAGCCGAGGGCGGCAGGGAATTACCTGCAGAGGCGTAAGCCGAGGCAGGTAATTAACCCATTTGAAGCGAGTCGAAGCGAGGGCTGGCAAGGGCGAATTACTGCAGAGGCGTAAGCCGAGGCAGGTAATTAATGCACAGTCTGCAATGTTTCCTTTGCTGCATAGTAAGCATATACTTTTTATCTTACTAAAGGCAGAAAAATACACAAGAGATTATTTTTAAATACTTGCTGCCGAGTTTTAAGGCAGTAAAGACTGCTTGTGAAGTAGATGCAACGCTTGACAATATCAGGTGGAGTGTGTCCAATAAACTCGGTTCAATGTCAACAATGTTGTATCTTTATTCACTGTCACGTGTTCATTATGTTTAGTCGAACTGAACGTTTAGTCTTTACAGATTAGTTTTTGATAACGTTCTATTTTTGTACTTGTATATACTAAAACTAAAATAACTAACATGAGATACAAAATCTGACGACTTAAACATTAAAAATTCTGTCGATTCATAAACAGCTGGAAATAATTTAATTTAATGCCAAAAATTATCGTGTTGCCAATTTGTTTCCAAATATTATTATTTAGATAAACAAATGTTAAATGTTAAACATTTAATAATAATATCGTATTTTAAGTACAATAAAGAAAGTTACATACTAGGAAAAGCTAGAATAAAATAATAGTTTACAAAATAAAACAATACCGAAATTCACGCAATAATTTGGTAAAATATAACCTCCGCTCATTCATTTTCCCGCCTAGGAGTTATGACTTGTCCCATGTTATTAAATGAGCCATAACTCCCTAGTACTTTTTTCATTACCCAAAACATTTTGCTACTGTTTTGAAACATTTTGCGTACGTTTTAAAATATTTCCCGTATTGTTTGACAGTGTAGGTTAAATGACATTTTGCAGCTTAAAAACAGTCCAGAATGCTAATTTTGCTGCCTGAGTAGATAAAATTATAAATTGGCGAGTGCAGCGAGCAAGAAATGTCTTCAGTATTAGCTTTTTTCATTTTGGGGGCTTTTTAGGCTTTATACAAGTTTTAAATTAATTAACCATAAAATGAAGTTATAAAATATTTGTTTACTTCAATTTTTTCATAAGTAACCTTCATATTTTATTAATTTTTTTAATACTTGTACTTTTACCTCATTCTCTCAAGACCCAAAAATAATTGTCTGCAAACCCAATTTTGAGAGATGGGACCCAAATTTGATTCGCTTTTTAAAAAATTTAATCTAAATAGTAATGCAAGTGCGTGGTGACTTATAATAGTTGGGAGCTAAGTGTTGAAATTGCCACTGATTTCGTTTGAACAAAAAATACCCAAGCTTTGTAATCCAAACGATTTTTTCAAAAGTTTTCCTGATATAATAATATAAATGCTATAATCATATAGCATTTATTAATCATATTACATAGTAAAAATTTACAAAATTGGTTTATGAATTTTAGAGGATTTAAATTCAGCCGAAGTTGAGTTAGTTGAATTCGCTCTCAGATTTTTCATATACATTAGTTAAATATTGAAAAAAATATCTTCCTAGCTTTGTGATCCAAAGGATGTTTGGAAACATTTCCTGATATAAATAATAAAATCTTTATTTCATTAAATTTTACATTGTAAAAAACATTAAAATTGTTTTGAACATTAGAAACTGGGAAATATTCTTCATCACATAGAATTCGCAATGCTCAGCCTCGCTACTTCAGAATAGCTTCTCTTTAACTCAGAATATAATAAACATTACCACATTTTTTGGCAACACATCTTGAGAACAACGTTGGTTCGCCTCAGATAATACTTACTTATTATTACTTTGTTCATTCCTAGCGGTCACCCATCCAGGCAATGACCACACTCAATACAGTTTAATTTTTATGATCAAACAAAAAATGGTAGACATACTTTTGCATTCAAACAAAACTTTGTGTTTTGTAAAGGAATACACTTGAACTTAATTTCAACTTAATATTAAAGCAATATTAGATTGCTTTTTGAGTTTTATATAACAACGGTCAATATTTCCTATTATATATGTTTAGCTTATAAAAAGTCCTAATTAATTGGTTTCATTGCTAAAATAATCTTTAAAACAATAGAAGGATTGTTTAATAAATAATTTTTACTTGCTTTTGAAATTGACTGCCAGACTGTTTCCTAATGTTTTTCCTAAATAATTATATAATTTATACCCAAATACAAATAAGCCCCACCTCTGACTTGACAATCTAAGTAAGGGTATTTTATTTAAGTATTATAACTTGGATGGTGATTATTTTGTTGAATTATTCTAGTATTCATTACGAATAATAAAAGTAGTTACTGTCATTATTTACATTTTTTTACAGTGGTTGTCAAATTTGGCTCCTAATGCTATCTTTCCCACAAGAGAATTCCATAATTTACTTGACTTTAGACAATTGATTTATAGGCAGTGATCAATATTATAGTAGGATCCCTGTTTTTAAGATTTCTAAATAAGTAAGACATAGGAGGATATTTTAAATGGAAGTTTAATCACGGGTCATAAAAAAGTATTTTTCGGAAAGCAAAACTAGAACAAAAGATTAATTATATAAATTCTTTTAGTATTAATATATATAATTTTAACATATTAATACATCAACTCTCTAACATTAACACATTAGGAGCTACGATGATAACAGAAGCACATTCTCGTACAGACAGACACTTGGCAAATATTTCTCCAGAGGTCTTTAAAACACCTGTATCAGATAATAGAAGTAAAATCCCAATTTCAGAAAAGCGCAAACACATTACGTTTCCAAAATACCTAGTGTATAAACGAGGAAAAGTAATAATATGTCTTAGTAATTTGAACTTTGCAGGGTTTTACTAACCATATAATTCCAAGTATAGCGGGCGGGAGTTGAGACTGAAGGAAAAATCCTTTAGCCTGAGATCCGGTAACAATACCATTGATCGGATTCAGAGCAGCAAACTGTTGTTCAAATCTAGCTTTCTCCGAAGGTGTTATAACGAACGGATCCATCTTGCTGCAAACAACATAAAAATGTAATAATAATAGTAATGTGTAATAATTTATAGTAATAGTAATGTGTAGTAATGTATAGTAATAGTAATGTGTTGTAATGTATAGTAATAGTAAAGTGTATAATACGACACACGGCTAAAATCAATTGACACCCCGCCAAAATCTGTGAGGGGAAGAATTCTATTGGCTCAGACCGACCCCGCTCTTTCCCCTCCACTTTATGCCAACCTCGGAATAAAAAAATACCTTTTTCGTAATAAAATCATAAAAAGGCAACACTGGTTGTAAATATTTGTAACCTCGCGTCGCTTTTATTTCCCTCATTGTGCATATTTATCTGTTCGAGTTCGTTTCGTTCCATTCCAATCTGTTTAATTCATCCAATTATTGCAGAGTTGTAATATGATTTAAGTGCCTATACTTGACGCATGGACATTGATGTATTCTTCAATCATTTCTTGCTATTAGAGTACAGCGCAGGGTCTGGGGTCTGTCAACCAAAAGACAGCATTTTTTTCGAAAATGCCAATGTCTTTCAATAGATGACATTTTGACTTTTTTAAGTCATGAATGCATATTGTGTCATATTATTTTTATATTGAAACAATACGCATTTAATTATACAACATAACACAAAAAAAGCAGTTTATTTTGGAAAAAAGTAATTATAGCTGACGATTTATTAAAATCGTCAAACTTTCATCATAGAACTATTATGATCCATTGCATTACGTAATCAAAACTTTAACTTCACTTAATTCATACTTTCCGAACAATTTAATGCAACACTTAGGTAAATTTATAAGATACAACGATATTCCTACTTAAAAAGTAAATAAATAAATTTTTAAAAATAAAAAAATACGATATCAAATAAAAACAAATCATAAAATTCAAAACATAACCTGACTTTCAGTGTTGCCAGAGTAGGGATTTTTTTTGTTACTATAAAGAAGGGATTTTTTTATTTAAAAATGAGGGTTGAAAGCATTGAGATTTTGGCGGGGTGTCAATTGATTTTAGCCGTGTGTCGTACTATAGTAATGTGTAATAATGTATAGTAATAGTAATGTGTGATAATGTATAGTAATAGTAATGTGTAGTAATGTATAGTAATAGTAATGTGTAGTAATGTATAGTAAAAGTAATGTGTAGTAATGAATAGTAATAGTAATGTGTAGTAATGTATAGTAATAGCAATGTGTAGTAATATTAAAGTGTAGTAATGTGTTATGTAGTAATGTATAGTAAAAGTAATGCATAGTAATGTATAGTAATAGTAATGTGTAGTAATGTATAGTAATAGTAAGAATGTGTATAACAAACACGCTTAGCGTGATTGTAAAACACATTCCCGAGACCAGTCTGGTCAAAACCAGTAGAGTAATTTTCAACCCCTCTACCTCCATCTACTCCTGAGCATTATGATCAGAGTGCTCAAAACCGTGGGGCCTCACAATTGCACCCTAATAAACATACCATTTATAGTGTACTTATACGATCCACAAATTTATTAAGCTAAGTACACATAGTAATTAGCTTACAAAATAATACTTGGTTGGCATAGACCATGGTACTGTAAGATCCATACTCTAACCACCATACTCTAAACTAACTAAATGCCATGAAATCCTTAGAACGCTTATAATCATTAACCAACTTACATTCTCGAACATAGTAAAATCAATCAAACTTAAAAATAATACCACGTCTACGAACATCAGAGCAAAGCAAATTACCTTCCTGAATCGATAAATGGGATATCTTCTAAATATTATCTTCGTTAAAAACAGTCTATTTTTATACGAGAGCTCATTATTTAAACCAAAAACGATATTTATAAAGTCGAGAGCGTCGAAGAGAAATTCTAAGAAAACGAAGAACGATCAGAAAATTAAATCAATAAGGGGAATGAGGGTTAACTGGTTTTTACCAAGCACTCGAGCTAATCTGGTACGCTAATTTCAACTAAGTCAATTCCGAGGCTTGATCAATCAAACTCGGATAAATTTCACGGACAACTAAATTAAATTCTTCACGTTAATATAAGTTAAATCTTATAAATTTTTATCCGGAGCCCGGGGATGATTTTTTTTTACTTTTAAGGCTTACTTCTACTGCTCCTAGCGGTTGTAAACCAGACTAAAATAGAGTGATCAGCAAACTTCGAGAAATAGATAGAGCACTGCACGATACTGCATAGACTAAGGATATAATACTGCATTCAATATTACAAAATTTAATTCAGTTTTACATACTTAACTAATTAATTAATAATAAGTCTATATTTTACTCGGGCTTATAGTACAATATGAGATTAATTAAACCAAAACTGTAAACACTATAATAGATTTTTGTTGGAAATTAGACATTTAAGAAATGAGCATAAAACGAATTGTCCAGTCAATGGTCTTACAGAAGATAAAGAAGAATTTGAAAGTAATATTTTGTTTATTTACAATTTTTTCAAGAGAAATTTGTTAGCTTTGATTATTTTAAATTGTGAATGATTTAATTTTAGTATAATTACTTCAGTGAAAACTTCACCATAGTCTAGAGAATCTTATGAGATAGTCACTGTTAAAATGTCATTGCAATAATTTTACTAAGCGAAGAAGTAAGTTAATAGGTACTCCACCAAATACTGGACATTCCCTGTGTATTTTTCCTATTTTAAAAATTTCTGGATGAAAAAGTATGGTAGTACTGTATACTATTGAAGTATTGTACACTGAAAAAGTATGGTAGGTGAGAGTACTGTTATTTATAAATTATTCGATCTAGTAGTGCTATTTGGAAAATAACATATCTTTAATGTTATTAACTATTAAGCAAAAGTTTGAAAAATTCAGTAGTTCTAGATAACTGGGATACTCAAAGTGCGGTCTGCGGAACCCTGGGAGTACATGGAAAGATTTTAGGGAGTCCGGGAACTAATGGAAATATTATAGCGAATACATTAACATTAATTAATTAACTTTAATGCTGATTTTTTTACAAAGTTTCAACTTTCTTGCATAAATATGCTGGGAGCTACAATGATAACAGATACATACAGACAGACAACTTTTTGAAAACCACTTAGGAGGCCTTAAAAACACCTGAAACACATAATTCCAATGACATCCTGGTTTCCTTTTTTTTCCACAAACACAATACTTTTCCTGTATACCTCCTGTATAAATGATTAAAAGTAAAATTCATGATTAAGTCATTCATTAATGCTTACTCTCGTATATTATATTATAACATTTAAAAGGTTACTAGTGTCCTATTACACAATAATATAAAGAATAGACCAAGTGTATTGGCTAGGTGTTGCCGATACCAAATAATCTTAGTGTTTTTTTTATAGATGTGGTTTTACGATAGTACTGTTATTTATAAATTTTGGAGTATCAGACGAACTAACAGCAGTTGTCTTGAAGTTTAGATAGAAAATAGAATGAGTCAAAAAGGAAAAGTTATAGATGAAGAATGGCATCAGACACCAGAAGGAGAGTCTGCTCTACAGAAGTATTACTTTTGTAAAACTGTTGGCAAAAAATCATTGGGTAAGTTTTATCCTGAGTTATTTTATTGGTGTAAGGGTGAGTACACCCAGACAAACCTGGCCAGGGCCTCTTGGATTTATATCCTTAAATGCATTGTCCTATTAAGGGACCTTAAGCCTGTGTGTCCAAGTAATAATTTGAACCTTTTGTAGTTTATTGCTCTAACGTGGATTAGTAAAAACAAATTACGCTTGAAGTACCTGCTTATAGTCATAACGTTTAGGATACTAATAATTTTTCTTTTGTTATTTGATTTATATTAATTTATATCATATTTGGTACAGAACATTTTTATCTTTCAGAGTAGTAAAATTGTCCTATGACATGGCATATTTGCAAGTATACGTATACAAATATATATTATATATATATATATATATATATATAGTTTGTGTGTGTGTGTGTGTGTGGTGTGTGTTGTGTGTGTGTGTGTGTGTGTTGTGTTTGTGGTGTGATGTATGTATATAAACAGTGAAGATTGAAATGACGTTTGTTGATGCCAGGGGAGTCAGGAATTGAGGATGACATTGTAAGCAATTTCCCAGTTTCGGCAGTCTTCAGGAAGTATTTTTAGGGGGTGGCTTGGTGAGGGTCGTTAAGGATGAGGTTTGATGGGAATGAGGATGTCATGGATTAAGGATATAATATATATATATATATTATTATATTATATATATATTATATATATATATATATATTTAAAAGCACAGAAGAGCAAATAATTGGAAAATATATACTTTATTCATGTTGTTTAGGTGTTCTTGACAGACCTTTAACTGGAGTTGAAGAAGTTTCCTATAAAATCCACTTTATGGGTAAGAGTGGAATTGGCAAGACAAGTATAATAGGCAAGCTAGCCGGCCTCACCATAGTCAACACTTGCACCGAAACACCTGGCATCAGGGTCACCGATATTTACTGGCCTGTTAGGATATGGGATAAAACTATTCTCTTCAAATTACAATGTTGGGATGCTGGTGCTAGCTGTATGAAAAAATATACTCATATTGGCAAGGTAAACTTTAGTTTTTCCTCCTCTTGGTGTATGATTTTATTTACCACATTGGTGAGGTGGAACAAGAGTAATATATATGCCATCAATAAATATTTTATTTGTACTAACTTAAATTAAAACCTTCTGGCAATAGCAACCATAATTGATATGTCTATAGCTTTGGATCTATTGGTTTATAAGATCCTACTAGTTCAGATATATTAAGAAATTAAGTTGGATAAGTAGATAAGTGAGATCTATTAAGTTTAGAGTCAATAAATAGTTAAGAGCTCTATAGTTTATAAATATCTAGTTAAGTTAAATCTTTCCTTCCAAGCTGTAAAAAATTTAACTTAACTACATCTCAGTAATAGAGTGGGGAGGCAAAGCCAGGCAAATAGACCACGTAGTTGGGTCCTTCTTGCCTTAACCTCATCTTAATAAACATAGATATATAGATCTTAACTATAAAGTTACTATTAGAGATGAGACGGGCATAACTCAAATACAGTTTTGATTTGTAGAAGAGCTCTATTTTAAAGCCTCTTTTATTTCTAGCTTTATATACGCATGAATTTCTTGCAGCGGACCAAATATTTATGTACACCAACAACAGGACATTGCTGTTTTAGTTAACAACTGTAAATTTGTGATTAAAAATAAATTAATTAATCATTAGTACAAGGGGCATAGCCTATTTTCATGCATTGAAAGGCCTGAATCATCATTTTAGTTAGTAATAAATAGTCAATAATCTTATCTTTTTTTAAACAAGTTCTTTATTGGCAAAAGTATACAATATTTATTTTGCATAGACCGAAGCCATATTTTATTTAATGATTAAGGGTAATTTGTGCCTCTTTATTTTTATTAATCTTATCTTTAAACTACTAATCTACCAATCTATTTATAATAATAATACTCTTTTATTATTATAAATAATAATAAATACTTACCACTCTCTTACCAAATTAAAAACTTACTTAAAGACTACAACATCAAAATTGCTCTAAAAATCCTATTAATTTCTACATTAAATATTTTTTAAAATTAAAAGAAACCCTCACTAATGCCCAAAGATGCAATGTTATATACAGAATACCATGTAAAGACTGCCCCCAAGCATACACAGGAGAGACCTCTCAACTTTTCAAAAAAAGATTTGACACACATAACAACCAAATACTTGACAACTCTAACCTTACGGCCTTATCAGAACATATGACAAAACTTGACCACCGACCAGACAAAGAAAACTGTCTTATACTTCATACAGACAAAAGGAAATTTTTAGAAATGCTCTATGTAAAAGCTGACAAAGACACTATGATCAAAAAACACGACATTAACAATCGTAGCAGTATTTATTATAATATTATCTTAAAATCTTAATTTTTCTAATTTTTATTTTAAATGTATTTACTTAGTTAGACACGTGACATAAAAAACATTCAAAATTTTATTAATTTTCAAACTTTCTCATTTTGTCATTTCAAGAACTGAAGAAGCTCAGGATCCCTGGGCGAAAGCTCATCATGAATTTATTTTAAATAAATTTTAATACAAAAAGGACTGAAGTCTTCATTAATTTAATTGATATCATAATAGTCTTTTATTAGAAAGTTTGAGTCCTTTATAATATAATAAAGTATTGTATTATACCTTTATAATAACCTTAATGGTAGTTATAAAATGAATATTTGTTTGTGTATCATGTATTGTTGTAGGTTTGCTCTGAAAGAACGGATCTGATAGTTTATCTGTTTGGATACAATGATATGAATAGTTTCCTGGATATTTCACCTTCCATCACGAGGCATTCGCAGACTCATAATAATCCTGCATTCTTTGTCATTGGAACAAGGTTTGGTCATTATAATATCATATCATCATAAAACAAATTGGGTACGGGGGTACCCTGGAACTTTTCCTCACCACATAGGATTTGGTACGCTTATCCTCACTTATTCCGACTTGCTTCGCTCGTTCTCAGAATGAAAATTTACCAAATTTACTTTGCAACACAACTTTGGACTTGCTTTGCTTATCCTTAGACAGTAAATGCATTTGTTTTATTCCCAGCGGGATACCCATCCGGACACTGACCTTACTTAATGCTAACCTATTCTTTTGATCAAACAAAAACCATAGATATACTTGCTGTGTTGTAATGAAACTCATAATACAGAGATATGCTTGGTATATTTTTATTATATAAAGATAAATACAAAATAAATTAATTGGATTATTTTTTAATTTGTAACAATTTTTTAAAAAACTTATACAAGTAATTTGATAAAAATGATAATGCTGATAATGAGATGAAACTTGGCAAATTTCTTGGTCCAAATATAACTACATGTGCATGGGCGTAGCCAGGGTTGCCTTTAGGGGGGGGGGGGGCATTATATATATGGAATCAGACAAAATGAAGGTTATGTTAACTATTTATGTTTTGCAAAACTTGGTAGTATCGATGATGTATGTTGTAAAAGAAATTGGGTTTTATTCAAGAGATTTGTTGTATCAGAACTATTAAAATTATAAGAATTTACTTCAATTATTCTGGTTATTAAAGCAGCAATTTGATTGTAGACTGTTGAATCTGATAAAGTTTGATAAAATTAAACTAACAAAGTAATAAAAAATACAATAATTTGTTAGACTATTTCGTGTTGAAAATTAGAGAGCTGCTTTATGAGCCCATATTTATAACGTTAAAGGAGAAAGTTTAGCGATGAGAACGAAAGTTGTTAGTCTGTATGTGTGTGTAACTGTTACCATCGTAACTCCAAGTGTATTTATGTTAGAAAGATGAAACTTTGTACAAAAATCAGTCTATATGTGTAGTTGTGCTCTCCGAAAAAAATTTTTTTGACTTCATTAAACTGTAAAAATGACAGCAAAAATTTTGAAAATCATAAAACGTGGAAAAATGTTTTTATTATGATGCCATTAACCCGCAATAATGACTCAGTAAAAATTTGTGATGCATGTAGCTATGTATGAGACTAACATATGTGCCAAGTTTCATCTCATTATCAGCATTAGTTAAAAATGTTGTCGAATGACTTGTATACGTTTTTTTAAAATATAGTAAAAAATCGGAAAATAATCCGTTCGAGTTGAAATTTGGTACAAGAGTATACCTGAACGCAATAAATAAGTAAACCATGTTACCATTAGTGCATTACTACTCTCAAATTAACTTTTTTCTGCATTTTTCAAAGGAAATGTGCAGATAAATATATTTATAACCATTTGAAACCTCCTCATGAACCACAGTCTCCTCAGTAACACTTTCTCATGTTATAACATAACTTTGCAACAATATGAAGGTTGTAGGAGTTATGGAGCTAACAAAATTCAGCCATAAAATAAAATATTAAAAATTTGACAGATTATTATTAAAAAGTTTTTGTTATTAATCCTTGTATAATAGATAGCGTAGTAATGTAATTTAGGTTATAGTTAAGGTAAAACATCATAAATTGACTTTTTAAAAATACTTTGCAAAACTATTGACATGTTTTTTTTTGTCAACGGAGGGGAAACGCAACGACCTCTAGGAGAAAGCTTTACACCCCTAAAAGGGGATGGCTCCTGATCATCCGAAGGTTCGTCTACCTAGGATTACCCGTTGGGAATGACGGTGACGAAGCCTAGCCCACGGTGCGGGTACCATGGAGTGTGGGGACTGACCGACTTCTCGTTTGCCCAGCCGGTACCGTAGCAGCGATTGTCAGGCCTCATCCCACTAAAACTCTAGAGGTAAAACCTCTTTGTCAGGTGCATACCCCTAATTGGCAAGAAGTATTGCACCTTCGTGTGACTAATGGTCTCCACCACGGTCCCAACACATGGTCGGCTAACTTCTGACCAGTGAGGGGGCGGCTTCTCTGACTTACCTTTTCCTCCCACTTCCTGCTCCAGTCAGAAAGGGGGAGGCTGAAGACCCATCGATGGTGGATGCTTCGTTGACTGCCGGTGCTGCGATGAAGTGCCTCTAACAGCACCTATAACAGAAAAGGTGCCCCAGGGGGAACCCACCCATGTGGTGGACCCACAAGTCCATCCGGTCGCCTCGCAGCTCTCCCGCTTTTCCACCTCCTTTGAGGTGTTAAATCAAATAAAAAATGGTACTGAAACCATATGAATCTCCCAAAGGCCAACAAAATGACCCTATTTTAAACTACCTTAAGGACTACCTTGATAAAAAAATTCACAAACAATAACTACCTGATTTTGAAGTTTCTGTATTGCATGAGTAAGTTATTGAATTCATTAGTTGGGGGGGGGATGAGAGGGACAGGGGTACGCTAAGTACCATTAATCTACAATGGGTCTGTGGTGCTCTGAAGTTTGTGTATGTCTATGCTACAGGGATGAAGCTTTCAACTCTCGTATTATCTCTCGGCAGAGTTTCTAGAGCTAAAATGTTAGTAACCTCCATTGGCTAGATTCAGGAGCTATTAAGTTTACTTCCTTCAGCTAATAAAGTTTCCTCCTTCAAATTCCTTTACCTATTTTATTTGTATACTTTTGTTACAGGTTCAATACAAATTCCAAGATGGAAGTGACTAGCAATGAAGTGAGAGATTTAGAGAGTAAATTTAATGTAAAAGTTGTTACGTTTCCCAATATAACACAGAATCAAGAGATAAATAAAGTAGTTCCGATACTAAATGCCATGTGTGAAGTCCTTTGGCACAGGGATCAGCAGTATATTATAAATCAAGGGATAACTATATAGTCTTTCTAGAGCTGATTGCATTATTAACTAAAACCAATCAAGGTGTGTTCTGAAACACTGGTTGGTACCTGTTTTATTTACTTGTTGGAATTTGGTCAAATTATTTCAAACCAAATGTTGTTTTGTTTATAAATTAATAAGTAATTTTGGTATCTTGATAGTTTATAATTTAATATCCATACTATGATCAGTATTCTGAAATATTGCATAAGTTCAAGACTACGTAGATATGACTTGAATGAAAAATAAACTGTCATTGCTTAAGATTTCACTATCCTATACTCTATAGAATAGTGTCAAGAGCAGCAGGGTAAAGTGCCTGCTGCAAAGCTGCATAATGGCCTTTGGGTGATAAAAAATGTCTGAGAGTTTTTCTTAAAATTTATTTCTTAATTTACGGAAATTCTTAATTTAAAGTGTAATTTAATAAGTTAATTTATTTTCAATTTTCATGCCTTTACTTTTTGCATTTCATGTGAAGTAGGTTAAAGACCCCCCTTGAAAACCTGTAGTTATATATTTCAAGTAGGTTAAGGACCCCCTTGCAATGAAAACCTATAGTTATATATTTCAAGTAGGTTAGGGACCCCCCTTGCAATTAAAACCTGTAGTTATATATTTTAAGTAGGTTAAGGACCCCCCTTGCAATGAAAACCTATAGTTATATATTTCAAGTAGGTTAGGGACCCCTTGCAATTAAAACCTGTAGTTTATATTTAAGTAGGTTTAGGACCCCCCTTGCAATGAAAACCTATAGCTAAGGACCCCCCTTGCAATGAAACTATAGTTATACATTTCAAGTAGGTTAGGGACCCCCTTGCAATGAAAACCTATAGTTATATATTTTAAGTAGGTTAAGGACCCCCCTTGCAATGAAAACCTATAGTTATATATTTCAAGTAGGTTAAGGACACCCCCTTGCAATGAAAACCTATAGTTATATATTTTAAGTAGGTTAAGGACCCTATTCTTGCTTATTCTTGACTGTTCTCTCCACCCTCTTTCAAATCAGTCTCTCTTTTGCCCTGGTTCCAGTTTTTCATCTAAGGTCTCTCTTCTCTCTTTTGCTTTTTCTTGACTGTTCTCTCCACCCTCGTCCAAATCAGTCTCTCTTTTGCCCTGGTTCCTGTTTTTCATCTAAGGTCTCTCTTTTGCTTTTTCTTGACTGTTCTCTCCACCCCCTTTCAAATCAGTCTCTCTTTTTCCCTGATCCATGCTTTCTCCATTTCAATAAGGTCTCTCCTTTACTCCTTTGTTTTTTTACTGTTCTCCACCTCATTCAGGCCACTTTGTCCAAAATAAAGGATGCCCTCCTTTAATCTGGACCAACTGAAACACGTTTCAGAGGTACTCAGTAGTAGGGGGGGGGGGCTAGCTCAACTTTCCCCACACCTTTATTTACCAAAAACTATTTTTGAGTATCCAGTTGTCTTTACTATAGTTATAAAGGTATCTAAAACTCTTTTGTCATAAATTATAAACATCAGTAAATATTCCACATAGATTAATTAACTTTATTATTTAAATACAAATATTTGTAAAGACTTTTAATTATAATCATAAAAAAAATCAAATAAAACTTAAGCTTGTAATTTATACAAAAAAATACTTGAAATATACTAACTAAAAGAAAATAAATTAAGGGCGTCCTGACCTATTTTTTCAATTTTCACTTGAAAAAAGTTTTTATTTTTAACTTCTTTTTATAAAAAGAACAACTTAAAGAAAAGAAAAGAATTAAGTGCACTTAAAGCCCCCTTTATATATTTTAAGCTTAATATTAAGAGTTTTCATGAGCCCAAAGTATTTGCTTATATTTATGTAATAGATTTACCACAGAGAAGTGGTAAATCTAAAAGAAGATTAAAAGAATATTTTTTTTTTATTTTTATCAATATTTTTTTAGAGATGTTTATATTTATGAATAATCATTTAAACTTGATTTCTTTGTGTAATAAATTTGTTTCTATGTTTTTATCAGTGGTAGGAAGATATTTTTTAAATCCTTATTTCTGTTATTTTCATTGAGGTTATTACTAGAGGGGACTTACCCTATCTCAATACATTGGGTTGCTTGAAACATATTTTCAGGGCTCTGTGTAACCTCCTCCCATGTAAGAGTGTGTTAAGGTTCTAATAAATCAATAATTTGTACTATAAATGTTCTATAATATAAGTTACTGTATTTTTTTGCTGTTTTTTTTATTATATTTAATATTCAAAGGTGTTCAAGTTAATTTATCAATGTTTTGAAAAGAAACCGTTTTTAAAGACGTTTAATGGGCTGAGTCTAATTTACATTATTAGTCTGTGCCTAATGTCTAATAAAGTTATATCAGTGTATAACTTTATTAGTTGAGAGTCGTAATTTTATTGCCCCCCCCCCTCCCTACTGATGATGGTGCTGAACCAAAACCAGTTCAGGGATATTCATATCAATAAGCAAATATTGATGGTTACTGATTCTTTGGTTAGAAAAATTTTAAAAAAGAGATAAAAGAAAATTTATTTCTAGAATTGGCAGCCTGTTTTATTAATCAAATTCTTTTTTTCTATTTTTTATTGGATATCCTGACATGATTTTCTTTATCATTTTCATTATCTAAAGGTTAAGGTTCCACATGAGATAAATGAAAAGTGATATCAAACAATTTTATTTAAAGAAATGTTCAGTTGATTTTTCAGAGTGTTAAAATGATACGTTATTTTGTTTTATTGTGTTTAATTATAACACAAGTTATTGCTTGTAATAAACAGTGTAGTGCAAAGGACGATGAAGATGATGCGATGAAAAATGCCGCTGATGAAAAACAAATTTTGAGTGAAATTGTTGCTATTATAAATGATGTTTGTAAGCAAAGCGCTGAAGATGGCAAATCGATGTGCAATCATACAGCAACTTTACCGGCTAACATTTTCGCTGACTCGCCGGTAAACGTAACTTTAAAATACACCGATATAGAGCTTGTTAAAAGAGAAAACGAGTTACATCAAAATAAAGGTCTAGTAACTGCTTCGATATTGTACGTTTATAAAAATTTATCAATAACACTAACTGGTGAGGATTACATGGTGCTAGTTAAACCGAAATCAAATTTATTCGAGATCACTTTTACTTTAAAATTACCCGGAGTTAATCAAGATGAACAGTGTTTCTTCGAATGGAATAATATACAGGTGATGAAATTCGAACTGGAATCGGTTGAGAAGCAAGGAGCTCAAGAGAAAACAGCCACTGTTGCCGCCAAGTTTGAAAACAAAGATGAGTTTCAGAATGTTCTCAATGATAAGCCGTTCAAAGACTTCATTAACAAAGAGATGTCAGTTTGTAACAAGGAGTCCTTCCTACATGATATCACCTCTGCTTTTATACTCATTGTGGCTCTTAAGGGGTTTGGCAGCATGATAGGCAATCTATTTAATGATATTTTTTGTTAGTTTTGAAATCTGATTGTATTACTTAGGGCCGTAGATATATTATTACTAGAGAGGACAATGATTGAATATACGAAACATCAAAAAAGTAACCTCCTTTAATAACCTTTGATTATTAAAATAGACAATAAAATAAACGGTACAAAACCAAAACACCTTAAATGTGCAAAAAGCCATCAGCGACTGATTTATTATAACCTTTGCTCATCCTGGGAGGAGGTTATAAAGGGTCTTAAGCATGGAGAAAGTAGAAGTAATAGTCTCTGGCCTCAAGGGTCCTGGAATGATGCTTCAAGCAGTGCTGGACTGAACCAAAAAGATTGAAGGAGTCCCAAAACTAGATCTTAAGGGGCTTATATTGCTTCCCAAGTAGAGGGGTCTACTGAATATAAAACTTAAGTTTATTCATTTAAATATAATATTAAATTAAACTAATTTATGTTATATGTCTAGGGGCTTTTATGGCCCTAGTCTTCTTTATGGGGCCCTTTGAAGTCCAAGTAATATAAATGGGGACCTTCAAAACCTGAAATACAGGTAAAAATAACAAATTAAGAATCTTTTTAAGTACTTTAAAAAATTTGTCACTAGGAGCTCTTAGACCCGTATTCAAAGACATTTTCCATACCTAAACCTAACATTTTCCTTAAGGAGACTTATATATTATAAGCTTGAAAATATTTTATCATTTAATAGTTTATCATATTTTTAAAATTGTTGTTGTTTTTTAAAGTTTATTTTTGGTTGAGAGTCTTAAGGAGGGCTGCTGCTCTTGTGCTATTGTCCTCACTGGCCAGTCCGCACCTGGTTTCAAGCCTCCCAATATATAGTGATAAGTAAGATATCTCTTTGCCTAAGATATATATATATATATATATATATATATATATATATATATATATATAATATATATTAATATATATATATATATATATATATATAAACATCATTACTTTTTGTAAATGTTTAAGTAAGTTATATGGATTTGAAGAGACTTATACTAGTAGTATAAGTCTCTTTGTGTGGATTCAACAAATGTCTGTTTACATTTGTTTTTTGGTGCTTAAGTCTAACTCAACTTAATAAATAATGTTCTAGAACATTAGGGTACAAAATAAGGAATGTGTTGTGTCTTAACTTTATAAATAAAACAAACTTTGA
This sequence comes from Microvelia longipes, assembly GCA_018340805.1. NCBI lineage: Eukaryota > Metazoa > Arthropoda > Insecta > Hemiptera > Veliidae > Microvelia > Microvelia longipes. Next base: position 43,877,423 of record JACMZG010000022.1, on the reverse strand, counting down.
ACTGAACATTTATGATTAAGAATAAAATTAGCTCAAGATGCAGAGAGCCAACTACCACTCGATAGCCTAAGGGAAGAAGAAAATACGTTGTTGTAGTATCGACAATTAAAGGGAGAATTTACTCACCAAAATACTATTTCCCGCTTGTACACTGGAAGAGAAGAGGGCAGTTCTTAATCTAATACTTAGATGTATGGAATTGCATGCTTAAAATTGCCTACAATATATTATATTGCTACTTAACTTGCACTGCTCGATTTGTACCTGAAAAAATATATTACTGTACAGAACTATAAATATATATTACTAGAGGGGCCTTATTGGTTACATTTTGTAACATCAAATAAGTAACCTGACCACCTTCGACTATCAATATAATGTAATAAACAGAAACAAAAATGCAATAACTTTCATAGTAGAACTTTTTAAATACAAAAGGAATTGAAAGAAACAGTCTCTCCGCTGATTTTAAAGATAATTTATAGACAGAGCCAGCTTTCAGTTTTAACAAACCATCATCAGTGCCTAACCAACAAAGTACAAACCAAATAAATTACAAAAAATCAAAAGAAAACGCTACTACAGAATAACAATAAACAGCAACTACTCTAAAAGTACAAAATAAATATAAAATAATTATTATTATATTTATCAATTCCTTTTATTGATTGACTCCACAGCTCAACTTATTTATTATTTTTAAATACAAATCAAAACACAAAAATGTGCAGAAAGTTGAAAAACGATTTATTATAACCTTAAATTACTCTTGTATGAGGTTTCACAGAGTCTCAAAATCATGTATCAGACCTCTCAATATATTAGAGTAGGGTATGTCCTCTCGAGTAATATGTATAGATTTTGTGATTATACACAAAATTGCGATGAATTTTAAATTATTATAGTACGACGCACGGTTAAAATCAGTTGACAGTCTGGAAAAATAGTGTTGAGGAACCAATGAGGTTGGTTCCTGAATATTAAACCACGCCCATGACTTCTAGTCTCAATGAGCACGATGAGCCCTCTGAAGATAGCAATATAACAGCAATCTTTTATAGCAATCTAACAGGTTTTCATTGTCTTGTAGGTCTGTGTCACGCATAACGTCTCCTGTGTTTATGCTAGAGAGTTGAAACAATATAACGTTCTAGTTGTACTAACCGGGAGATAATATATTATAGAACTCGTTTGCGTATTTTGCTGTGTTGTTCGAAAAATTTGGCCTATCGAGCTGAAATGTAGCGCGGATATACTGTCTAAGAGATTAATTGGTCCACGAAATTTTATTTAAATATCGGCTCCAATTTTGAAAAATATGACTTGAATTTTCAAACCAAAGTTTGAAAAGTTGAATGCCTATAACTTCCAAACTTTTAATTGTCTTCAACGTTTTCCTGTAGCTAACTCTAAAAGTATTATGAATCAGTAGAGGAATAGCCACAATGAATAATAATTGATTAATAGGCGACGGTGACGTCAGAACTGGTTGAGATAATTGTGTCCGACTGTTATGCATTCATGCTGGTAGTTATGAATGACATTAACAATATAGCTTCAAGTTTATACTCGCTAGTATAGCATGATGGTAGGATTTAGAAAAGACCTTTTTTTGAGGTAGTACGTAATTGAGCACTTTATTGGACCGTTTTTAGGATGAGAAGCCAATCATTATTGTTATAGGAGGTTATTTAGTACTTTTCACCTCCGAGGACAATAATGAATGTAAAAAAAAACTCCTAGGACGTAAAAATAATTCATATATTGCCGCCATTACTGTAATGTAGCGTGTTCAAAAAAACAATCTGTGTAAAACCTTCATGAGGTTTCTTTAAAAACGTTCATTTTGTTTCTGTTTTTGTTCGTAGACTAATTTTTTTCAATTAAGTATATAGCGCAGTTTATTTAATGAGTGCTACCTCAAAAAAAAAATAGTGTATGCCATCCGGCTGAGAATGTCTTTATGTCTTGGCAATTTTTCCCGACTCTCTTCGCTCGTCGGTAAATCTAATTGCCGTGACATAAAGACACACTTCTCAGCCTTATGGCATAAATAACTATTACTATGCCTTAGCAACTATATTAAACATTGATCGGGATAAAGGTATAATACTTGAAGGAGGCTACCTGAGTGGTTTGCTCAAAGATGTCTGTTTGTGTGCCTGGTTATCATTGTAGCTCCCGATGTATTTATGCTAGAGAGTTAAAACTTAGTACAAAAATCAGTCTGCCGCTGCAGTTGTGCTTTCGGAAAATATTTTTATGACGTCACTATGTTTTATGTCAATGATGAGTGATAATCGAAAAATCACAAAACGCGAAAAAATGATGCGATTGTTTTGAAATTTGGCACGCATGTAGACATATATAAGACTAATATATGTGCCATGTTTCGTCTTATTATCAGTATGATAATTATTATCAAATAATGAAATTGAGTTAAATACCATTACGTAATAAATAAGTGTATAAGTTTCGTTTTAATATGACAAATATGTCTATGGGTTTTGTTCGATCATAAACGTTAAGCAGCATTGAGCACGTTCAGTGCTGTATGGGTGACCGCTGAGATTGAAAGGGATGTATTTACTATCTGAGGAATTGTATTTACTATCTGTCCGAAGACGTGTTGTGGTATAGATTTGTCGAATTGTACATTCTGAGGACGAGCGAAGCGAATCAGAAGTAAGGAGAATGAGTGTAGCGAATCCGATGTTATATGAAAAAGTTTCGAGGTACCCCTTACCCGATTTTTTGTCTTTGTCTAAAATTATATTTTAGGAATCTTGCGCTAGCGAAGCGAGTCTCTAATATATTTACAAATAAATGTATTCTATAAAGCGAGCTAAGCGAGCCTATTATTCTACATTTACGTATACACTCATAGCTCTTTAGCGAGCGAAGCGTGCCTTTTTTAATGTATTTTTTAATAGGAGGCCCTCTTTGAATATATTAAAGATATACTTGCATACATCGTTTCAGCAATTCAGCAAACGAAGCGAGCCTCATTGCATATATTTGCATACAAATATTTATAGCAATTTAGCGAGCGAAGGGAGCTGTCTGTATTGAACTGAATGTTATATTTCAAAATTTACCAACATATTTAAATAAATTTATCGAGCAAAGCCAGTCATTTTTATCTACTATACTTTAGCAATCTTGCGAGTCTCATTGGTATATTTATATTTATAGCATCCTAGCAAGCCTCTTTTTTCACATTAACGTATATATTTATAGCACTTTAGAGAGCTAAGCGAGCACTTTTTAATGTCTTTTTGAAGAGCGAGGCCTCTTTGCATACATATTTATAGCAATCTAGCTAGCGAAACGAGCCTTATCTGCTATAATAATATTTACTATCCTTAAATAATCCTTTCTTAATATGTAATAATATATGCAATCTAGCTAGCGAAACGAGCCTTATCTGCTATAATAATATTTACTATCCTTAAATAATCCTTTCTTAATATGTAATAATATATGCAATCTAGCTAGCGAAGCGAGCTCCTTTTAGCGAATTTTTATCATGGAAATTTCGCTTTTGAGATTGTTCAGATAACAAAAGTTACAGAGGGGAGGGAGGGTCAATTCAGTGTGGCTTCCCTAAACCAAGAATATATGATTTAGACCGCAATTAAGGCGGGAATAAGTGCCTAAAGTTTGAAAATCGGATATTTTAACTCAAAATCGAAGCTTAAGTATTAATATTAAAATCATTTATCAAGAGTAGGTAGTATCATTTATCCCCTAAAAATGCTTTATGGGGACAGAAACAGATTTCTGACACACTAACGACTTCGAATCTTGCCATGTCACCTTTCCTATAAGCAAATTGAAAAAAAGACTTCGCTAAAATAAAGAATATAAGCTGTCAAACTGTGATGTACAGAAAATCAACTGCTGAGAAATTTTTCTTAAAAACAAGTACTGAATAGAAGTGGACCACAAAGAAACTTATTTACTAATTCAGGAGATCAAGCCCTTCAATACATGGGGAAAAAACACTGTTAATATTCTATTGGGTAGGCCTAGAAACCTTCACTGTCAAACTTAAAACTGCCAAACATCCAAAATAAATCTACCAGTTTTCGACGAAAAAACTTTTAAGTATTAAGTTTATCTTTCTAAGTTACTTTTATCAACTTTATTTGCCTTTTTACCAAAAAATAACCAAAAATAAATGTCTATTTAAGTCGACAATTATTTGGAACCTGCAATTTGTAAAGTAGCTTTTTACTGTCTATTACTTCCCTTTTTGTTTTAGACGAAAAAGCTATGAATTGGTGATTTTTTAAACTATTTTAAAATTTTAACTAAAAACCAAAATAAATAATATATATATATATATATATATATATATATATATTATATATATATATATATATATATATATATATATATATATTATCTGTGTGTGTGTGTTGGGAATTATTTTAGCTTCTTAGTTAGTTTATGAGCGGCACAGAGGAAACAGCTTTTTTCAATACATTGTGAACTGAAACACTTTTTGGGGCTCACAGGGGCATTGTGTAACCTCATGAAACTTCTTCTAAGAAAACATCGAAAAAATCTGACCTCCAATATAATAAAATTAACAAGACAAAAGTACAGTGACTTATTTACTAGAAGGCTGAAATTATAAATCAAAACACAGACAATGTGCAGGAAGCTGAAAACAATTTATTCATTAAAACCTTAACTCACTGTTAGAAGAGATTTCGATGAGGCTATACAGAGCCCCTGAGAGCCTCAAAATAATGTTTCAAGACTCTTAATGTATTGAGACAGGCTATGCCCACTATAGTACACATCTCTATGATTAGTACTGTATAAGCTCAGTTTATTCTTGAAATTAAGGAGTTATCGTATCTTCTAAATTCCATTTCTGTCCTAAATTTCACATACAAATGAGTTTTTCAATGTATCAAATAAATTGTAAACATGCTTCCGCGGAACACACTTTGCGTAACCTGTTCTAGATGACACCGTAGACAAGGAACGTTCAGGTCCTCTATGGGTGTTTCAAAAATCAACTGATAAACCATCTCTAGAAATAATATCTCCATGGTAAAATATATAGAAGTTTAGGTTAGTTTTAGGTTACTTGTTTAAAAAAATTATAATTTCATCAGTTTATTGGAATAAAAAATATAATAAATCACATTAACAGTCAACAGAAAGAAATATTGTTACGCAATTTAAACGCGCTAGAGAAAAATACACATTGATTCGTAAAAGCGGAAAAAATCATAAATATTAAACTTATAGAAAAGAGTTTTTTTTTAAATCAATCAATAAATATATTTTACTCTTCCTTCAATAATAAATAAAAAAAAATATTTCCATATTTTTCTAATATATTTTAATATGTATTCAGTGTGTATTCAATAGTGTATTAATTTTCTATGAATGTAATCAATTTTCTAATGTTTCCGGATCAGCACTTTTCAATGGTTTCCCTCCTAGTTTTCTATTTTATTTAACATTCAGGTTAGCAGAGAGTGATGTAAGAACATAGAGAAAGGTATTTTGTAACAAGAAATGAAAAGTAAGGTGGAAAATTGATTGTTTTGTTTATTTAAGTTTTTCACGGTTTTGTTTTATTAATGGATTTTTTCTACTAAAATTAGTCAAATTTATCAATAAAATTAGTCAATACTGAATTGTTTTTAGGCTGATAAATTAGTCATTATTGAACTGTTTTTATGCTGACAAATTAGTCATTACTGAACTGTTTTTAGGCTGCAAAATTAGTCATTACTGAACTGTTTTTATGCTGACAAATTAGTCAGTACTGAACTGTTTTTAGGCTGCAAAATTAGTCATTACTGAACTGTTTTTAGGCTGCAAAATTCTAGCTGAAAAATTCGGGGAAAAGGATTATTCTGACCTGGACCAATTGAGGGGACTATACAATAAACTTCCATTCGCAGTGCAAATGGGGTCTATTCTCTCATTTTGGAAGTAGAAATTTTGGGAAGTAAGGTAGTAATAATTTTGCCCTGAGTGTTTACTCATCAAGTAAAATTACGTAAAATAAGTTTTACTCAATCTTATGCCAGTAATGTTTTGAATAAGTTTTAAAATTGGCAAAACATTTACAATGAGTGCTTAAAGAAGCTGTTAAACTCAACAACAGTTTACGCTCGGTATTCCCCATGTCGTGTTTTCTTGTATACTCCCCATCAGGGGGAAAAAGTTTTCATTATGGTCCAAAGTGCGACATTCTGGTGCCCCGTTTTCCATTCCCCTCTCAACCTTTACAGAATTTTATAGATCTAAAGTATCATTAGGGTTGAGAGTATAGACTCACAGCAATCCTGATTCATATTTTCCACAAGACATTGATGTAAATCAGGTTAAAATGGTTTTGTAGCGAATCTTCAATTGTAAATGAAGCTTAGATACGTCAGTAAAGATTTATATATATATATATATATATATATATATATATATATATATATATATATATATATTTATATATATATATTATATTATATATTATATATATTATATATTATTATATATATATATAATATATATATATATATATACACACACATCAAATTTTGTTATGACTTAACGGCAATAATGACTCAGCAAAAATTTCAAAAATTCAAAAAAGCCGAAAAAATTATTCCATCGATTTGTCATTAACACGCACGTAGTCATAATATAAGAACAATAAAAGTTCTAATTTTTATTTCATCATCAGCATTACTTCATGTCGAAAGACAAAATACGTCATTAAAAAAAATCAATTTTGTTGAAATTTGGTACCAGTGTATCACTATATGTAATAAATAAGTATAAAAAGTTACATTTGAATACGGCTAGCATTCAATTGGTCATTAATGTTAAGCACCATCTAGCAAGTCATTATACAGTTCCTATACGAGGAAAGCAAGTCATAAGTCAACCTGCAATATAAATTTAGTGTTTTTACTGTATGCAATATAAACTTAGTGTTTTTACTGTATAAGAAGGAGCATAAGTCAACCTGCAATATAAATTTAGTGTTTTTACTTTAACTTTATTTATACCGTAGTTATATAGGAAAAGTATTGTGTTTGCAAAAAATCTGAAACCGGGATGTCAACTGAATTATCTCATAGCTTTCCTTGTATTTAAAGCGGCCAATTGTATATTTGAGGTCAAACAAAGCGAATTGGAAGCAGGGAGGATGAGCGTAGGGAATCCGATATAATGAGGAATACTTCCGAATTTCCTTTCACCCGATTTTTCGGTGTTATTAACAGCTAATATTAACTTTGATAATGCACTTCGTTAGTCTGCCTCCGTGGCCGTGATCGTAAAGGCGTTCGATTTCAGCACCGGAGGTCCGGGGTTCGCAGCCCGGGCTATGCTCTAAGATTTTATGAATAGTATTTGTATTAAAATGATTTCGTCAACTTTAATTAATTCTTAGAGTGTAGTAGATGCTGCCCACCTGAGGTGGTTCCCGCAGGGTGAATACCCTGATGGGCCGAAAGGCCCTAAAACGGGCATTTTTTTTTTTTTTAATGCACTTCGTTAACTACCTCGTTATCAACATTAATACCCGCCAGTATTAAGGTCTAACGTTTTTATAAATAATAATGCACATCTTGTTTATATTTATTTTACACTACGCAGCTTTAATATTTTATTAATATACGCAAAGGAGGTTCTAAATTGAATTTTAAGTAGAAAGCTAAAAGAAATAATCTTCCGTGTTTTGTGTCGTACGTTTTGATAACTTTATGTTAATGGATCGATTTGTTATAGCATGATTATCAAAGATGAATTATTACTGAGGTAGACGGTGAAATGGTATTTAAACAACGATTTTTTTATATACTATCGTTATAAAACAAAAAATACGTTATTCTCTGACACATACATATTATATATATATATATATATATATATATATATATATATATATATATATATATATATATATATATATATATTATATATATATATATAATATATATGCTGTGGGAACTTTACACAACGTTGTGTTTAGAAAGGTTATACTATGTTGAAGTGATGTAGAAAGAAAGGGAAATTTCTGAATGGAAAGCTCTATTTTTTTCTTTATAGTAAACATAAAACCGCCCACGTATTAAGCACAAAGGGTTTAGGGTCGCTTTTCCTTTCATGCTCTTGAAGCTTTAGCTATTTAAACGTACATGCAGTGCTTCCATACATCACTAGTACTTCGTGGTCTTTGAACTTTACGAAGTACCTCTTTCTACATTTCCTTTTTTAGGAAAATGTAGAAAGACTGGTACGACTGGCTGTAAACAGTCGTACCAATATTTTATTATGGTTAGGAGCTGGAATACTTACTGAGATGAATTTTAATTTCAAGATTAATTTTAACTCATATATTACAAATTCATTTGTAATATTATATATTCATTCTCATATATATTGTTACCAAACATATTATACGGGGATATGTTATTTGTATAATTTAAGATATTTGCAGAATAACTAATATTAATAAATAATTAAATATTACATATAATATTTAAAATATAACAATATAAGATTTTATGTATGACATTTAATGTAATATTAAAAAAAAGTAATTAAATATAAATTAAAATATTGTATATTCTGTTCGACATTAAATTAAACAAAATAATAATTAAACTTAATTATAAATTACTAACAAGCAGCCACTTAACTTAGGAAAGACCAGAAGCTAAAATACTATTTGACCTGGTTAAGTTATGTATTGGTTAAGATTGGCGGCACAAGCCCTTACGGCTCCACGGCTATTAGCCGATTTGCATGAAATCTATAAGAATTATATATTCGTCTTTTTATATATGTGTTTATTATGCAATAAATGGTATTTATTTATTATTACAAATTAAGTATCAATAAAGGAATAAATGTATAATTTCTATCGGCTGCTATGCTATTCCTATGACAATTTTTTTTATCACCCTTTCGATTTCCCGCCATTGGTATTGCCAACCTAACAAATATCTCTTTGAATCGCGAACACTTTTCTTTTATACATATTGAGGAAAAGTAAATACGGGCCTTCGGCCCGTAGCCGCTACGCGGCCTCGGCGCTTCGCGCCTCGTCCGCTCCGCGGCGTCGGCCCGCCGGGCCGCTTCGCGGCCACATTGTTGTTGTTTTGTATTAATGTATGGTTTCCCTATCGTTTCTTGTTACATGGCATTTTGCCACGTATTTAGCGAATTTTCACAGACTCGTTTCACAGGCCCGCTTCGCGGGCCTGAGACGCTTTCTTACAAATTTGATTTTATTAATCAAAGGTTATATATAAGGTTAATACCAAGGGTAATACCAAGGTTATACCCTTTTGTATAGTGGACGATAACTAAAGCTGATGAAAGATGAAACTATAATCTTTTCTTACCCTTTATACAAGGTTACTTCAACAGTTGCAACGTGTGGATTTTTTCCTTGTATTCTTTATACCTCTATAAAAAACGTATTTGTTATGTATTTAAATCTAAAATATACTTTAAATTTAAAATATACTTATTATTTTCTTATATTGCTTGTTAACTGTAATATTATTGCTTACTATTAATAATAGAGGATTAATAAAATCAAATTTGTAAGAAAGCGTCTCAGGCCCGCGAAGCGGGCCTGTGAAACGAGTCTGTGAAAATTCGCTAAATACGTGGCAAAATGCCATGTAACAAGAAACGATAGGGAAACCATACATTAATACAAAACAACAACAATGTGGCCGCGAAGCGGCCCGGCGGGCCGACGCCGCGGAGCGGACGAGGCGCGAAGCGCCGAGGCCGCGTAGCGGCTACGGGCCGAAGGCCCGTATTTACTTTTCCTCAATATGTATAAAAGAAAAGTGTTCGCGATTCAAAGAGATATTTGTTAGGTTGGCAATACCAATGGCGGGAAATCGAAAGGGTGATAAAAAAAATTGTCATAGGAATAGCATAGCAGCCGATAGAAATTATACATTTATTCCTTTATTGATACTTAATTTGTAATAATAAATAAATACCATTTATTGCATAATAAACACATATATAAAAAGACGAATATATAATTCTTATAGATTTCATGCAAATCGGCTAATAGCCGTGGAGCCGTAAGGGCTTGTGCCGCCAATCTTAACCAATACATAACTTAACCAGGTCAAATAGTATTTTAGCTTCTGGTCTTTCCTAAGTTAAGTGGCTGCTTGTTAGTAATTTATAATTAAGTTTAATTATTATTTTGTTTAATTTAATGTCGAACAGAATATACAATATTTTAATTTATATTTAATTACTTTTTTTTAATATTACATTAAATGTCATACATAAAATCTTATATTGTTATATTTTAAAATATTATATGTAATATTTAATTATTTATTAATATTAGTTATTCTGCAATATCTTAAATTATACAAATAACATATCCCCGTATAATATGTTTGGTAACAATATATATGAGAATGAATATATAATATTACAAATGAATTTGTAATATATGAGTTAAAATTAATCTTGAAATTAAAATTCATCTCAGTAAGTATTCCAGCTCCTAACCATAATAAAATATTGGTACGACTGGTTTACAGCCAGTCGTACCAGTCTTTCTACATTTTCCTAAAAAAGGAAATGTAGAAAGAGGTACTTCGTAAAGTTCAAAGACCACGAAGTACTAGTGATGTATGGAAGCACTGCATGTACGTTTAAATAGCTAAAGCTTCAAGAGCATGAAAGGAAAAGCGACCCTAAACCCTTTGTGCTTAATACGTGGGCGGTTTTATGTTTACTATAAAGAAAAAAATAGAGCTTTCCATTCAGAAATTTCCCTTTCTTTCTACATCACTTCAACATAGTATAACCTTTCTAAACACAACGTTGTGTAAAGTTCCCACAGCATATATATATATATATATATATATATATATATATATATAATATATATATATATATTATATATTATATATTTGTGTGTGTATGTCAGAGAATAACGTATTTTTTGTTTTATAACGATAGTATATAAAAAATCGTTGTTTAAATACCATTTCACCGTCTACCTCAGTTAATTCATCTTTGATAATCATGCTATAACAAATCGATCCATTAACATAAAGTTATCAAAACGTACGACACAAAACCCGGAAGATTATTTCTTTTAGCTTTCTACTTAACATTTAATTTAGAACCTCTTAAGCTGCGTAGTGTAAAATAAATATAAACGAGAAGTGCATTATTATTTATAAAAACGTTAAACGTTAATACTGGCGGGTATTAATGTTGATAACGAGGTAGTTAACGAAATGCGTTATCAAAGTTAAAAGTAGCTGTTAATAATTAACACCGAAAAATCAGGTAAAAGGTAATTCGGAAGTATTCCTCATTATATCGAATTCGCTACGCTCATCATCCCTGCTTCGAACTCGCTTCGTTTAACCTCACAATAATCAATTGGCTGAAAGCTATGAGATAATTCAGTTGACATCTCGGTTTCAGATTTTTTGCAAACACAATACTTTTCCTACATACCCACGGTATAAATAAGGTTAAAGTAAAAACACTAAATTTATATTGCAGGTTGACTTATGCTCCTTCTTATACAGTAAAAACACTAAATTTATATTGCAGGTTGACTTATGACTTACTATCCTCCTTCTTATACAGTAAAAACACTAAATTTATAGTGCAGGTTGACTTATGACTTGCTTTCCTCGTATAGGAACTGTATAATGACTTGCTGGATGGTGCTTAATATTAATGAGCAATTGAATGCTAGCCGTATTCAAATGTAACTTTTTATACTTATTTATTACATATAGTGATACACTGGTACCAAATTTCAACAAAATCGATTTTTTTTAATGACGTATTTATGTCTTTCGACATGGAGTAAAGCTGATGATGAAATAAAAATTGGAACTTTTATTGTTCTTATATTATGACTACGTGCGTGTTAATGACAAATCGATCGAATAATGTTTTCGGCTTTTTTGAATTTTGGCTGAGTCATTATTGCCGTTAAGTCATAAAAAAATTTGTATATATATCTATATTAATATATATAATATATATATATATATATATATATATATATATATATATATATATATATAATATATATATATATATATATATATATATTATATAAAGATATATATATATATATATATATATATATATATATATATATATATATATATATTATATATATATATATATATATATTATATATATATATATATATATATATATATATATAATATATATATTATATATATATATATATATTATTATATATATATTATATATATATATATATATATATATATATATATATATATTATATATATATATATATATATATATATATATAATCTTTACTGACGTATCTAAGCTTCATTTACAATTGAAGATTCGCTACAAAACCATTTTAACCTGATTTACATCAATGTCTTGTGGAAAATATGAATCAGGATTGCTGTGAGTCTATACTCTCAACCCTAATGATACTTCAGATCTATAAAATTCTGTAAAGGTTGAGAGGGGAATGGAAAACGGGGCACCAGAATGTCGCACTTTGGACCATAATGAAAACTTTTTCCCCCTGATGGGGAGTATACAAGAAAACACGACATGGGGAATACCGAGCGTAAACTGTTGTTGAGTTTAACAGCTTCTTTAAGCACTCATTGTAAATGTTTTTTGGTATATACAAAAACATACTTACTACCTGACTTTTTATAATAGTTCGTATTATATTGATTTCTCTCCCGTTTTACTTATTTAGATTTTGTGTTCGTCTAAACAGAGTTTTACTTTATCCCCCCCCTCTTACCCTTTTTGAAGACAACCTGGATTGCATTATTTAGCAGATTTTCCAGCTCTGCATGTCTTATGCTTGATCTTCTTGTTTCATTTTCTTAAAGGTTGGATATTTGACCCTAAGCGTTCTAAAGGTTTTTACTATATGTCAGTGTAACAAATTTATGATTTTACATTCACTTTCAAATTCCCTGGTTTTAGCGAATTTTCGAAGATAAAATAAGTTAAAGAGGGTAGTGGTGTCGAGTGGAAGAAGGGAATCATTGATGGCTCGACATAATTTATGTCGAGCCATCAATGATGACGAATGTCGAATGATGGATCAGTTCCCAGATGTAGCATTGCTTTTTGCTTGTTACATTTCCTAGGTGTCTCTCTCACAATTATATTGTGTCAACTATTTTTGTTTTGCAAAACTCGGTTGTATCAAATGATATAATAAGTAATTACACTAAGTTTTGTTTCAGTACAATTATTTTTGTTAGGTCGTATACATTTAGCAGCATCGAGCGTGATCAGTCCCTGGATGGGTGATCGTTGGGAATGATACGAATGTATTTACTATCTGAGGACAAGCGAAGACGTGTTGCAGGACAAAATTGGTGATTTTTATAATCCAAGGATAAGCGAAGCGAGCCCGTAGTAGGGAGGATAAGCGAAGCGAGCCCGTAGTAGGGAGGATAAGTGAAGCGAATCCAATGTGATGAGAAAAAGTTTCGAAGTACCCGATTTTTTAAATTAATAGTTAGTTAATAAAATTAACTTTTTAAATTAATAGTTTTTAAACTATTGTTAGTTAATAATAATAGTTTTTCGTAACTATTTATTTATTTATTTATTAGTACAATACGGACATAATTGTCCAATAACAATACATTTTTTTTAATATTTGTAATAAAATATAATAAGGAAAACATAAGTAGTATCATTATTAACTATAACATTTTATTATAATCAATTCATTCACTGCACCAGTCAAACAACCCTAAAATAAAAACATTATTAACATAAAATATGTTAAAAAACATGCTGAACACTCAAAACAGTAGAAAAAAAAACACTAGTAAAATAATTGGATAAAAAAATATTAAGAAATGAAATAAACAGGTGCTACCAGAGCAGTGAATAAATCACTCAATAGAAATAATTTGTAATGTTGACTGTAACAAAAACGTTTGTTCATTACAAGAGGAAAAATTATTATAATTGGTAATATATGGTATAAAACATTTAATTATAACTATTATTACTAACCGCGTCCTTCTCGACAACTGTACATGCAAGGATCAATTGTTTGGTATATGTGGATTTAGCGTCGAAAACTACGTAAGAATTATTATTAGTACTCACTTTTTTCACTCTTCCTAAAAGAAAGAGTGAAAGAAAGAGTGACGTCGCGTTTAGTCTGATTTTACTATTGACTTTTCATGACGAAAAACTTGTTAGTTAAATTATTATGTTAAAACTTATTAGTCATTAGTTAATTTATAACAGAACTACAGATAATAAAATTTAATCCACTTTTAGTTATATTTTGTGTAGAAATCACCTCAAAAAATTTAGTAGTATGGTTTTTGTGACTAAGTCACGAGGATATGGTTTTGTGTCCAAGTATTGTGTGAATATGTTTTTTGTGTCTAAAAATTATTATTGTAACCACAATAATAGTTAAACCAAGAATAATAATTCGTTCGCAAAAATTGTATTTTCTATTACATTTGGTTTTGTGTAAACTTTCTTTCTATTCATTGTATTTTTGAACAAACAATCAGTTTTTTTTTGTTCATTTATAATCATTGTTAATGAAGGTTTCACTTTTTAGTGAATTTTCGTCATAAATTACCTTAAGAAGTTTGCATGATGGAATTTATTTTATTGTGTTTTCAAAGACTGCAAGATAGTAACATCGTTTTCTCCATAGAGATATTATTATTAGAGGGACCCTATAGGTTAAATTTTGAAACACTGACAAAGTAACCTGACCACCTTTGCTATATATAATTAAATAATCAGTACAAAATTACAGTAACTTATATAGTAGAACGTTAAAAGTACAAATCAAAACATTCAATGTGTGGGAAACTGAGATAAATTTATTAATTGTAACCTTAACTCACTCTTGAAGGAGGTTTCAATGAGATTACACAGAGCCCCTGAGAGCCCCAAAAAGATGTTTCAGGCTATGCCCCCTCTAGTATATCTCTACGGTTTTCTCCATTTGCATAACAACAAATGATAAAACAACAGCCCGTTTTTCGAAATATTGTCAATACTTTTCTGAACGGAACTATTGGAAATGTACAATTTTAGCTAAGTACATGTTACCAAAACGTTATTATTTTGCAAAACATTTCGGTTCGATTCAAGTTTCAAGATGCAAGTTATTTTAAGACAAGGGACTTTAAGCCTCTTCAGTCACCTTCTCAGCATCAGCGCTGGGTTCTCCCAGCGCTGAACCGAGGAACCGCAGGAACCGATATGATTCCTCATATCGGTTCCTGCGCTTACTGTGGCCGCTTCTCGGCTATATATTTTTGGCTAGATATTTGTTTTCTTCATATTTGTTTTGCTGTTTCTGTGTGTGTTATCTGTGACAGCTATTACTCTGTCAGAATAATAGCTAATATCAAAATCTATAGTTTGAATCAGAACTTACACGTATATACATACGTGTAAGTATATAATTATATATATATATTAATATATATATATATATATATATATATATATATATATATATATATATATATATATCTATATATATACACATATGGGTTCACCGTCATTTGAAGACGGATTTAAATTACTTACAAATGTTTGAAATTAATTTTACATATTTTTTTTCTAACCTCTTTAAATTAAGTTATATATATATATTATATTAATATATATATATATATATATATATATATATATATATATATATATATATATATATATATTTGTGAGTGTGATTAAAGGACTAACCCCTTTTTAAGAAAACCACCTTCTTCCTCCATGAACTTAACCTCATTAGCGCTCTTTTCCTCAGGAAAATCGCTACAAAATTATCGAATTATGTGATTATTAATTATTAATTTAAATTAAATTATTATAATAAAATTAAAATTATTAATTAAATTATTATAAATTATTATGTTCAATAATATTCTGTTTATAGTTATAATAGTAATAAGTTTTATCATATTTGTGTAGTTATACTGGTTGTTTAACTGCAAAAATTAGACAAAATAGTTTTATATTCAAATATAACATTCGACTTTTATTCAAATAATTCATCAAATTATAAAATTAATTTACCGCGTTTTAACCCTCGAAGTTTCTTCATCTGAAAAAAAAATTGTAAAGTATGCGACGAAAGTACTTTGGAGAGGAAAGGCCGTAGAACTAAGCCTCGCGGAATGAAGAGAAGAGTGGAGAGAAGAGGTCTAGGTATTATAATGAGCTCTAAAACTTTTTTACATCCACCAGACCAGAAGTTTTACTTTAATGAACTTCGTAAAAAGTCGAGAAAATTTACAAACTTTTTACAAACTCACACTCTGCCATATTAACATTCAAAAGTATTCAAACCGAAAACCAAATATAGTTGACTATATTTAAACATAAGAAAATCTAAAATTATAAAAAAATGAGAAATGAGCTTATAAGATAGGACTCATAGGAAGGTGATTTTTCTGAAAAAGGACTCACTGATCAAAAATATGTATAAACATTGTTAAGGTATATATTGTAGCGAATTATATACCTTGTTGCGCTTACATCATGAATTACATTACATCATCATACATTATCTATGAATGAGCCCTTATCAGTCTTGATTTACGATATTGCTTTGTTAACATCGTTTGTAGATCTCGTTAAGTAATGTCCGACTACCGAGTGACTTTGATAAAATTCCAGTCTCCGGAATTCGGAAATCATTTTGTTAATTTATTGTTTACTTAGTTTTTATAGTTAGTTAAGAGAAGTGAAGTTGGTCATTGTATTTGGAATAGTACTCAAAAATATAGTTTGAGTTCGTCAAGTTATTTTATTTTGTACTCGCCGTAGCCCACTGACGTTTTAAGATAATTATTTAGTAAGAGTAAAGAAATATCGTAACAATATATATATATACATATATACATATATATATATATATATATATATTATATGTATATGTTATGTATATATATTATATATATATATATATATATATATATAATATATATATATATATATTATATAATGTGTGTGTGTGTACGAGTTGGGCTCCAGCACTATTATACATATGAAATGTTGTGTAATATATTAAGTTCATTTCCCTGGTAAGTTAAGTTTCGCCTACTTAAAAGTCATTATCGTTAACTATCTTCCAGACAGATTTTAGGAGGTATCAAATATCAAAAGATATTTAAAATCGTAATTTAACATTAGACAAATCAGAATTTGAAAAAATGCTTCATTTGTGATTTAAGTTCAACGTACGTCCTTGGGCGAGATCAAAATATTACATTCAAGTTCTTATTTAGGTATAACTGGTCCTGTCATAGGATTAAAACTCGAAAGACGTTTATCTTTCGAGACTGTGAAAATATTGGGTACGCGGTACCTCGGAACTTTTCTTTAACATATTGGCATCGCTACGCTCATCCTCAGTTTTTCGAATTCGCTTCACTCGCCCTTAAAATATAATAATTAACTAATTTATTTTGCTACACAGATTCGGAGTCGCTTCGCTCGTCCTTAGAGAGTAAATACATTTGTTTCATTCCCAGCGGTCACCCAACCAGACACTAAACACGCTCGACCCTGCTTTACTTTTATAATCCAGCAAAACTCATAGATGTACTGGTCGTATTGAAACGAAACTTAGTGTACTTATTTATTTAGTAAGGGTTTACTCTTGTATCGAATTTCAACTTGATTTCCCGATTTTTACAAAAAGCGTGTACAAGTCATGAGATAAAAATTGAACTAATGTTGATAATGAGATGAAACTTGGCACTTATGTTAGTCTTACACATGGCC
>JACMZG010000022.1:43847109-43854609 GCA_018340805.1 Microvelia longipes | reverse complement strand
ATTTTAGACATCGTTACGTTATATGATGCTGACTCATCAAAACTTATTTAGAAATAATTTAAAATCAAAAATTTGATCAATCGAGTAGTAATTTGACACAAATGAGCGTCTATTCGAGGTGAATTGATCCACTGAATTTCGATCTTGGTGCAAGTCAACTCGAATCGATAAAAGTCAGCTCGAGTCAATTATAGTGTCAATTTGAATCGGACTCGGATCGACTTCATTCGACTTTCAACTTAAATCGATTTCGAGTCGATTATTTGTTGAGTCGACTTATATTAAATAAGATTTAAAACTTGTATACTTCTCAGTAAAATACATTAACAAGGAACATTTTTACACAAGTTACTTGCTAAACAAAATACAAAAAAATACAAAGTGGAAATATTACAATTAAATTAACATAATTGTTATTATTATTCTTATTCATTTAAACATAAATAAGTTATTTTTAAGGCACAATATACATTTTCACCTGAAGAAGCCTAGCGCCTAGAGCCTAGAATCGAAGAACGGCTAGCGCTCAGGTAAAATCGGAGATAGAGGAAGATAAAAATTATCAAGAGGCTTTTTTCTTTTAAAGGCTTTGAAGAGAGAAGGTTGGTCTGTGTAGATGAATAGGTAGGTGGATGGATGGTAGATGGCATGGATGGTAGATAGATGTAGATGGATGGTAGATAAAGTATGGTAGATAGATGGTAGATGGATGGTAGATGGATGTTATAAGGAGAGAGAATGAATGAGTGGTGTTTGTAGGTGTGATGTCTTTGTAGATATATTTAAAAAAAGTCGATTAAGCGCATCAACATAAATACCATAGAGATATTTACTGATAGATAGATGGGACATAGCCTATCTCAATACATTGAGAGGCCTGAAACATATTAAGGGGGCTCTCAGGGGCTCTGTGTAACCTCATTGAAACCTCCTCTAAGAGTAAGTTAAGGTTATAACAATGAATCGTTGTCGGTTTTTTCCGCATTGTTTGGGTTTTGTTTCCTATTATAAATGTTGTATTATATAAGTCACTGTATTTTTAATGTTTATTTCATCATATTAATACTCAAGGGTGTTCAGGTTACTTTTTTGATGTTTCAAAATTCAACTGATAGGGCCTCTCTAGTAATAATATCTCCATGATAAATATTTTATAAATTTATTCTTATTACGAATCGAGACATTTTCAGGTAATATTATTATAAATTATACCCGGCGGCTTATAACTTCCTACTACTGACTACTGTCAATAATACACTAACAGTATGACTTTTCTGATCAATATTTAAGTTCGGTTTTACTTAAAATTATTATTACTATCAACTTTACGTTTCAATTTATTTATGTAATTGTATTTCCCTGGTCATATTTCTTTTTTGTAATAAAATTGTATTGTTTTTATCTTAATCTAACCTTTTCATTATTTGATTCAGCCGTAATAATTTCTCTTCCTAGTCCGTTTCTTGTAATACTATATCTCTACTTTTATACAATACTAATCTATAAATCAGAATCGTGCTTATTTACTTATAAACAAGTCAAACGAAAGCTAAATTTAATTATCATATAAACTTCGGTAGAACAATTTATACTATTTTGTTTTTTAGCGAATTTTCTTTCGAAAAAAATCGCTAATAAGATGGCTCCTGTAGTAGAGGTAGCGACCAGGAGTGTGTCCGAATGTCCAAATTCCGTTTACAAACACGCCAACAACCATAACGCGGACACGAGCTCTATGGAAAACAGGTATTTATGACTTTATAAACCCGATTTGCTGAATAAGCAACATTTTCAAAAAATTAATATAATTAATATTAACATATTAAATATGTTAACATATTTAATATATTTCATGCGTGTTAACATCCGGGAAAATAGTTTTTCAATAATGTTTTTGGGGGTACTAAAAGGAATAAAACCAGTCCCAAGTCGATACGATCAGATTAAGTGACCACCGGATAACATAAAACACAGTCAATAAACAACATACGTCAAGTAGGCTGTCGCTTTCGCAGATAAGTAATCGACAGCCAGTAATGTGCCGGGTTGCCTATTGTGACGTGACGGGTGTGCCGTGTAGTGTAATTTATGTGCCGGGTGTGCCGTGTAGTGTAATCTATGTGCCGGGTGTGCCGTGAAGTGCAATCTATGTGCCGGGTAGTGTAATCTATGTGCCGGGTGTGCCGTGTATTGTAATCTATGTGCCGGGTGTGCCGTGTATTGTAATCTATGTGCCGGGTGTGCCGTGTAGTTTAATCTATGTGCCGGGTGTGCCGTGTAGTGTTGTAACTTATAGGATGAGTATGAGAATTTCTTTAAAAAAATTAACAAAATGTGACGCTACTGCTCAGATTATTAAAAGTATAACAAAAACTTTGATTGATAAGCAAGAAAGCGCCCAATACAAAGAAAATTCGCCCGGTTCGCGGACCTTTGGCCAGAATTTGTATGTGATTTATTCTTTATTTAAATAATATTAACATGATTTCCTATCTTACTTATTTTTTCGTCTATCTCAATAATTATTCCTTATTTATTTTTATCTAATGTTCTATATGTATTTCTTTTCCTATTTCTAATTGTTTCTTTTATGTTTATATTCCTTACTACTAATTTGTTGCACGTTGGAGTTTATTTTATATCTTATTTATTATTTTCCTTGTTAGCATTGTTGTTCTTATTTTATAATTTAATATATGATTTTTTATATATTTTTATTACAAGTTTGTTTACTATAGAAATGTTTAGTGAATGAATCATTGCTTGAAGGTCACTTATACTCTTTCCCTAATTAATTATTTACCAAGGCGATAAACTTCATTGTACGCTTTTGTTTGTATATGAGTCTTAGGCCCGTATTCAAAGACGTTTTCCTAACATTTTCCTAACATTCTCCTAACAGAAAATGTTAGAAGAATGTTAGGAAAATGTTAGGAGAATGTTAGGAGTTAGGAATATGTTAGAAGAATGTTAGGAAAATGTTAGGAGAATGTTAGGAGTTAGGAAAATGTTAGGAGAATGTTAGGAGTTAGGAAAATGTTAGGAGAATGTTAGGAAAATGTTAGGAAAACGTCTTTGAATACGGGTCTTACTTTTTACTTCATTTACAAATGTGATAGTTCGCTTTTCGTATTACTTCTTTTTGAGCCTTCTATAGTTCAAGAGCCGGACCTGAAAAAATGTGACTCATTTTGTGCCTGGTTGGTGCCCGCTGAGAATGAACGGATTTATTTACTATCTGAGGACGATTAAAGCGAGTCCGGAGACGTGTTGTAGTATAAATTTAACGAATTGTATATTCTGAGGACGATCGAAGCGAGTCCGATGTAGGAAGGATGAGCGTAGCGAATCCGATGTGATGAAGAAAGGTTCTGAGGTACCCCGTACCTGATTTTAATTTTTTTTACAATATAACAGAAAACACAGTATTGTATAAGTAGTATTGTTTATTCAGAATCTTTAATTTAAAATGATCTAGTGTCGGTTGCTAATTGTTTTGGGAGAACATCTGCCTAAAATACCTGACAAACTTCATAATTATTTTAATTTAATTCAGCAAGTATATGATTACAATAGGCCCCTGTAGACGTACGGTTTTTCCCGACGGTTTTGGACTGTCGGTTTTTCCCTCGGTCCAGACCGCGGTCCGGACCGCGGGAAAAACCGACAGTCCAAATAATAAAGAAAAATAAAGTGCACGGTCCAGATCCGCGGTCCAAAACCGTGAGGTCCAAAACCGCGGTCCAGATCCGCGGTCCAAAACCGTCAAAACTGCTAGTGTAAACACAAAAACTGTCGGTTTTGGACCGGTCCGTGGTCTTTCGCCTGGCGGAAAGTTTTTTTGTGACAGTCCAGAGATAATTATTTTTTATATTTGTTTTTGTTTATTTTTTATGTTTCTTGTACTGGAAAATTAGTATTATTATAGAAAACAATTGTTATTTATGCAGTGTTATTATTATTATCAAAAAAGTAAAAGTGTCTTTTTACTTATTATTATTATTATTATTATTAAAAAGTTAACTAGTTCGGTGTAGTGTGTAGTGCAAAATGGAAAAAAGAAATAAAAAGCGAATAACTGCAACAGTCGCATTATGCTTATTAAGTGAACGATATAGAAGTCAAGTAAAAAGTAAAGTAAATAAAAAAAACCGACAGACTTGATCCGCCAGTCTGGTCTGCACGTGTAAATGCACATAAAACAAAAAAACTGACGGTCCAGGACCGCGGTCCATCACACGGTTTTTACCAGCGGTCCAATCGATCCGTCCCAGCATTTAGACGCACGGTTTTTCCCGACGGTTTTGGACCGACAGTCCAAAACCGTCGGGAAAAACCGTACGTCTACAAGGGCCTAATAAGAAACCCAGGCCCGTATTTAAAGACATTTTCCTTACATAAACCTAACATTTTCTTTAGGAAACCCTTAGGGCTTCCTTAAGGAGACCTAACATTTTCCTTACCTAAACTGTAAACCTAACATTTTCCTTACCTAAACTGTAAACCTAACATTTTCCTTAAGGGCTCCTTAAGGAGACCTAATATTTTCTATACCTAAACTGTAAACCAAACATTTTCCTTAAGGGAAAATAAAAAAAAAAAAATTAATTTTCCTTTTTGTTTAAGGAAAATGTTAGGTTAAGGTAAGGAAAATGTTAGGAGAATGTCTTTGAATACGGGCCCAATGTTAGTTTAATAAACTCTGTGTTTTGATAACTATGTTTCCCATTAAAGAGTTTGATTGTGAAACTTAATAAGATGAATCTTGGCACTTATGTTACTCTTAAATATGACTACAAGTGTGCTATGCCTTACATCGATCGAAACATTTTTTTTGACATTTTTACTGAGTCATTTTCGGTTTATGATTTCATTAAAAAAATCCAGATAGCCCAGTAAGCCCTTAAGATTGATTTTTGTTCCAAGTTTCAACTCTTTTCCATATACGCTAGGACTCATACGTTGACAACTGAGTCATACACACACACACACACGCGGACAACTTAGTAAAAACCACTCAGGAGGTCTTAAGAACACCTAAAACGGATAAGGAAAAATGAGTTGTGGAGTTTCAAGTAATGAAATAAAACAGAGTCTCTCCACTAATGATATATATTTGACATAGCCAGCTTTCAATCTTAACAGATCATCTTCGCTGCTCGCCGGTAGTTTTTTTACTTTTATACATTTAATGTTTTATATTTTAATTTATTTCGTTTACTTTATTTGTTTTTATTTAGTCTATATTTTTATTTTGCTTCCCTATTTTATTTTAATTCATCTCATTATATTGTATTTCTTTTTATTTTAGTATTTATTTTTATATTATTTAGAGTATTTTTTGTAATATATTTTACTTTGTTGGTTAGGCACTGATGATGATCTGTTAAGATTGAAAGCTGGCTATGTCAAATATATATCATTAGTGGAGAGACTCTGTTTTATTTCATAAAACGGATAATTCAGGTGACATCCCTGTTTCAGAGTTTATTTTGCAAACAATATTTTTCCTTTGTACCTACGGTATAAATGAGGAAAAGTAAAAATAATAATATTATAATTGCAATATTCTTTGACGTATATATCAACTATCTAGCAACGCTAATAAGAACTAGATCGTAAGTCATTGTGTACTAGTTCTAAGTTCTGTAGTTCTGTACGCTTTTAATTGAAGATAATCAAGAAGAAGAAAGAAAAAGAAAAATCAAGAAATTTTACAATGACAAAAATTAAAGTTTGATTATTTACTGCGCTTTTGGTCTCAAGTTTACGTCTATAAACTTGAAATTTAAATCTTTGAATGAAAAATGCTATCCCCTGAATCCAGTTTTATTCATTCTGGTTTTTTTACTAATTATCGGAAATTAATAATAGAGTAGGGATTGAAGGTAGTCAAGAGGTCCAACTGAATGACGTAGTTGGATAAAATGTTAAATGACTCACCGGAATCTTCGACAAGGTTTGATAGTACGGAAATTTTCACTGGAAAAATAAAACTTATCTATGTTGGTCAAAGTAATTTTCTGGCGCCATCTCTCTACATAAAGACAGTTTTTATTCTATTGAAAAGTAGGGAAAAGAATATAAATATTATACATAGAAATATTATTACTATAGAGAGGTCCTATTAGATAAATTTTTAAACACCAAAAAAGTAATCTGATGAAATTCATCATTAAAACAAACATATAAAACCAGGTACGGAGTACCTCTGCACTTTTCATGACCACATCGCATTCGCTACGCTCGTCTTCTCTGTTTCGGTTTCAATTGACCTCAAAATAAAATAAAATGCCTGTTTTAGGGCCTTTCGGCCCCCTCAGGGTGTTCTCCCTGCGGGAACAACCTCAGGTGGTTTGCATCTACTATCCTCTAAGAATAAATTAAAGAAATCGCGAAATATTTTAAATACAAATACAACTCATATAATCTCAGAGCATAACCCGGGCTGCGAACCCCGCACCTCTGGTGCCGAAATCGAGTGCCTATACGATCACGGCCACGGAGGCAAATTCTCGTCCTCAGTAAGTGCATTAAACATATTCTCAGAAATCATCCAACTTCTTCCAATCGTGAGTTAAGGTTACAAAAAATCAAAATAACCTTATAAAGTTTAATAATAAAAAATATTTAATACAGTTTTTCTAAAGCGGTGATGGGATATGCGTCAGAAGTTTTATAATAAATCAATTCGCGATTCAAAGTCAGTAGCAGCATAGAGATATTATTACTAGAGGAGATAAATTTTGAAACATCGAACAAGTAACCTGACCGCCTTCGCTTATATATACATAATCAAATAATCAGTAAGAAATTACAATAACTTATATAGTAAAACGTTAAAAATACAAATCAAAACTCAAACAATGTACGGGAAACCAAAATAAATGTATTAATGATAACCTTAACTGACTCTTGAAGGAGGTTACATTGAGCCCCAAAAAGATGTTTCAGGCCTCTTAGTGTATTTAGATAGACTATGCCCCCTCTAGTACATATCTTTATGTATAGTAGTGCCGCTGTCGCTGATAAGAAATTGATAAGAAAAATATGATCAACGTTATGATATGTATTCGAGTTTTTTTTATATTTTCTTATTTTTCACGATTCGCTGCTTACATTTTTTCTTGAAGTGATGTATTTAATTTATTTTTAGGATGTTTACACTCACTAGTTAGTCAAATAACTCGTTTACTGGAAACCCCCTTTTAAATGGGTTATCATGAGTTTTTAAATAAACTGATGAACTCAGTAGAATCACTATTTCATTGAAAAATTGGGTTTTAATGGGTTGTCACAAGTATTTACATTAAGTGATAAGAAAGTGAAAATCACAATATAGTGTTTAATTTTATTTATTATTAATTAATTTTACTTTTGAATGATTTCAGTTTGCACACTCACAAAATTACTCTTTTATTGCATTAAATTGTTTAAATTAGTTGTAGCAATTATTTAACTAAACTGATAAGATGATATTTTCCAACCTTTTGTGTTTTA
>JACMZG010000022.1:43833484-43846240 GCA_018340805.1 Microvelia longipes | reverse complement strand
CAATGCTCTGTAAGAGCAGGAAGGTCAAGTTTCTTTTCCTCAGTTAAAATATTAACCTCGTCTAATTTATTTCTTAAACACTGAATGTTTACGTACATACCTATATATTATTGCTTCTTCTGTCTGAAATTTCGTTATGTTTTTTAGTATCTATATTTTCTACCTCCTCGTGTAAAAGTTGGCTCTTTTCCGAAAAAAAACGGTTACCAGCTTTTCATATTTACATTTGAATTCGGTTTGAAGTATGTCTAATCACAAGTCCAGTAGGCCAAAAATCAAGTTTGTTTACTACTTCGTAGGTTTCTTCATCAATTATTACCTTGAAAGCTAAATACTTGTCTGTTTTAATTTCAATATTTTCAACTATAATTGTTGATTCTGATGTTTGAAGTTTGTTTCAATATACTTCTTGATTTGTTCTTTATTGTTATCAGTATCGAACCCGGATATAAACAAACTTTTCTTTTTACGTGCGGCTTTGATAATTTCGTCCGGCGCACCCGTTGTAGTAGTGTTCTTTTTAACATCGCGATTTGCTGAAAGATTATTCGTTGAATATTCACTAACTTTTAATTGAAATTTCGGATTATTTCTGTTTTCCTTGTCTTCATTATCACTGGTTTTGTTTGATTCTGATTCGTTAGCTTCTTCTTATCTTCATTTGTAGGAATACTTGTTGTTGTGCTTTCATGTGTAATAACACATGTTTTATCTGCTATTTGATTACTTTGATCAACTTTATTTTTATTAATGGTGTTTTACTGATTATAATATCATTAATTTGAGTTTTTATTTATCTCATTTGTAACAAACACTTTTTAACACTTTAACGGTGTCAAGTTGATTTGCAGATAAGTTTGATAACTCTGTTGCGATCTGGCTGCTGTTGGCCGTCATGTTAGTTATTTCGGTTCTGACGAGATTTAAATTGTTTTTTATCTCTTCAAATGAACTTCTAACATCTAATTTAAAGTTCCAACACGAATCACAAATATATTTTAAAACCCGTTTTGTTTTGAGTTTGATGCATCCTACTTCCGTAGATGTGAGTTAGCACACTTTAGATAATATTGATTTAAACAAAAATCACAGTCGATTACAGGTTCATTTATATCGTTAGGACACTCAGGATCACACTTTCCACACTTTAAAACCATTTTTAACAAATTAAAGACTCGGAAAATTGATTTAAAAATAAAAAAACGCAGGGAGCTGATATAATCGCGTTATCAAGTTGTTGTTTATCACTATATACTGTATAGGAAGGAGGATAGCCAAGTTTCATACCAGTCAACCTGAATAAAATTTAAGTACTTTTTACTGTATAGGAAGGAGGGAGGATAGCAAGTCATAAGTCACCTGCATATAAATTTAGTATTTTTACTGTTTAGGAAGGAGGATAAGGCAAGTCATAAGTCAAACCTGCAAGTATAATTTAGTATTTTTACTTGTATAGTGAAGAGGATAGCCAAGTCATTAAGTCAACCTGCAATAAAATTTAGTATTTTTACTGTATAGGAAGGGAGGATAGCAAGTCATAAGTCAACCTGCAATATAAATTTAGTATTTTTACTGTTTATAGGAAAGGAGGATAGCAAGTCATAAGTCAACCTGCAATATAAATTTAGTATTTTTACTGTAAAAAGGAAGGAGGATAGCAAGTCATAAGTCAAAACCTGCAATATAAATAGTATTATTTAACTGTATAGGAAGGAGAGATAGCAAGTCATAAGTCAACCTGCAATATAAATTTAGTATTTTTACTGTATAGGAAGGAGTATAGCAAGCATAAGTCAAGTCAATATAAATTTAGTTTTTTACTGTATAGGAAGGAGGATAGCAAGTCATAGTCAACCCTGCAATATAAATTTAGTATTTTTACTGTATAGGAGGAGGATAGCAAGTCATAAGTCAACCTGCAATATAAATTTAGTATTTTTACCTGTATAGGAAGGAGGATAGCAAGTCATAAGTCAACCTGCAATATAAATTTAGTATTTTTTACTGTATAGGAAGGAGGATAGCAGTCATAAGTCAACCTGCAAATATAAAATTTGTATTTTTACTGTATAGGAAGGAGGATAGCAAGTCATAAGTCAACCTGCAATATAAATTTAGTATTTTACTGTATAGGAAGGAGGATAGCAAGTCATAAGTCAACCTGCAATATAATTTAGTATTTTTACTGTATAGGAAGGAGGTAGCAAGTCATAAGTCAACCTGCAATATAAATTTAGTATTTTACTGTATAGGAAGGAGATAGCAAGTCATAAGTCAACCTGCAATATAAATTTAGTATTTTACTGTATAGGAGGAGGATAGCAAGTCATAAGTCAACCTGCAATATAAATTCAGTGTTTTTACTGTATAGGAAGGAGGATAGCAAGTCATAAGTCAACCTGCAATATAAATTTTAGTATTTTTACTGTATAGGAAGGAGGATAGCAAGTCATAAGTCAACCTGCAATATAAATTTAGTATTTTACTGGTAGGAAGGAAGGATAGCAAGTCATAAGTCAACCCTGCAATATTTAAATTTAGTATTTTTTACTGTATAGGAAGGAGGATAGCAAGTCATAAGTCAACCTGCAATATAAATTAGTATTTTTACTGTATAGGAAGGAGGATAGCAAGTCATAAGTCAACCTGCACTATAAATTTAGTGTTTTTACTGTATAAGAAGGAGGATAGTAAGTCATAAGTCAACCTGCAATATAAATTTAGTGTTTTTACTGTATAAGAAGGAGGAGATAGTCAAGTCATAAAGTCAACCTGCAATATAAATTTAGTATTTTAACTGTATAGGATAGGAGGAGGATAGCAAGTCATAAGTCAACCTGCAATATAAATTTTAGTATTTTTACTGTAATAAGGAAGGAGGAAGCAAGTCATAAGTCAACCTGCAATTAAATTTAGTATTTTTTACTGTATAGGAAAGGAGGATAGCAAGTCATAAGCAAATATAATTTAAGTGTTTTTACTGTATAGGAAGGAGGATAGCAAGTCATAAGTCAACTGCAATAATAAATTTAGTATTTTTACTGTATAGGAAGGAGGATAGCAAGTCATAAAGTAACCTGCAATATAAATTTAGTATTTTTACTGTATAGGAAGGAGGATAGCAAGTCATAAGTCAACCTGCAATATAAAATTTAGTATTTTACTGTATAGGAAGGAGGATAGCAAGTCATAAGTCAACCTGCAATATAATTTAGTATTTTTACTGTATAGGAAGGAGGATAGCAAGTCATAAGTCAACCTGCAATATAAATTTAGTATTTTTACTGTATAGGAAGGAGGATAGCAAGTCATAGTCAACCTGCAATATAAATTTAGTATTTTTACTGTATAGGAGGAAGGTAGCAAGTCATAAGTAACTGCCAATTTATAAATTTAGTATTTTTACTGTATAGGAAGGAGAGGATAGCAAGTCATAAGTCAACTGCAATATAAATTTAGTATTTTACTGTATAGGAAGAGGATAGCAAGTCATAGTCAACCTGCAATATAAATTTAGTATTTTTACTGTATGGAAGGAGGATAGCAAGTCATAAGTCAACCTGCAATATAATTTAGTATTTTTAACTGTATAGGAAGGAGGATAGCAAGTATTAAGTCAACCTGCAATATAAATTTAGTATTTACTGTATAGGAAGGAGGATAGCAAGTCATAAGTAACCTGCAATATAAATTTAGTATTTTTTTTACTGTATAGGAAGGAGGATAGCAAGTCATAAGTCAACCTGCAAATATAAATTTAGTATTTTTACTGTATAGAAGGAGGATAGCAAGTATTAAGTCAACCTGCAATTATAAATTTAGTATTTTTTAACTGTATAGGAGGAGGATAGCAAGTCATAAGTCAACCTGCATAATAAATTTAGTATTTTTAGCTGTTAGGAAGGAGGATAGCAAGTCTATAAGTCAACCTGCAATATAGTATTTTTACTGTATAGGAAGGAGGTAGCAAGTCATAAGTCCACCTGCAATATAAATTTAGTATTTTTAACTGTATAGGAGGAGGATAGCAAGTCATAAGTCAACCTGCAATCTAAAATTTAGTATTTTAATGTATAGGAAGGAGGATAGCAAGTCATAAAGTCAACCTGCAATATAAATTTAGTATTTTTTACTGTATAGGAAGGAGGATAGCAAGTCATAAGTCACCCTGCAATATAAATTTAGTATTTAACTGTATAGGAAGGGGATAGCAGTCATAAGTCAAACCTGCATATAAATTTGTATTTTTACTGTATAGGAAGGAGGATAGCAAGTCATAGGCAATATAAATTTGTATTTTTAACTGTATAGGAAGTGGAGGATAGCAAGTCATAAGTCAACCTGCAATATAAATTTTAGTATTTTTACTGTAATAGGAAGGAGGATAGAAGTCATAAGTCAACCTTGCAATATAATTATTAATAGTATTTTACAAGTATAGGAAGGAGGATAGCAAGTCATAAGTCAACCTTGCAATAATAATTTAAGTATTTTTACTGTATGGAAGGAGGATAGCAAGTCATAAGTCACCTGCAATATAAATTTAGTATTTTACTGTATAGGAACAGGAGGATAGCAAGTCATAAGTCAACTGCAATATAAATTTAGTATTTTTTACTGTATAGGAAGGAGGATAGCAAAGTCATAAGTCAACCTGCATATAAATTTAGTATTTTTACTGTATAGGAAGGAGGATAGGTCAAGTCATAAGTAACCTGCAATATAAATTTAGTATTTTTAACTGTATAGGAAGGAGGATGCAGTCATCAAGTCAACCTGCAAATATAAATTTGTATTTTTACTGTATAGGAAGGAGAATAGCAGTCATAATAAACCTGCATATATATAATTTTAGTATTTTTACTGATATAGGATAGCATGGATATAAATTAAAGTCATAAGCAGAGTCAAATGTAATAATATTTACCATGTAATATATTAGGAAGGAAGGAGGATAGCAAGTCATAAGTCACCTGCAATATAAATTTAGTATTTTTACTGTATAGGAAGGATAAGGAATGCAAGTCATAAGTCAAACTAAGCAATATAAATTTAGTATTTTACACTGTATAGAAGAGAGGATAGCAAGTCATAAGTCACCTGCAATATAAATTTAGTATTTTACTGTATAGGAAGGAGGATAGCAAGTCATAGTCAACCTGCAATATAAAATTTAGTATTTTTAACTGTATAGGAAAGGAGGATATAGCAAGTATAAGTCAGACCCTGCCAATATAAAATTTAGTATTTTTACTGTATAGAGGAGGATAGCAAGTCAATAAGTCACAAGTAATATTTTTTTTTTTACTGTATAGGAAGGAGGATAGCCAAGTCATAATCAACCTGCAATATAATTTAGTATTTTTACTGTATAGGAAAGGAGGAACAAGTCATAAGTCACTGCAATATAAATTTAGGTATTTTTTACTGGTATAGGAAGGAGGATAGCAAGTATAAGTCAACTGCAATATAAAATTTAGTAACCCAAGTGCAATATAAATTTATTTTTTAGTATAACCATAAGTCAACCTGCAATATAAACTTTATTTTTACTGTATAGGAAGGAGATAGCAAGCAATAAGTCAACTGCAATATAATTAGTATTTTTACTGTAAGGAGGAGGATAGCAAAGTATAGTCAACTGTAATATAAATTTAGTATTTTTTGTATAGGAAGGAGGATAGCAAGTCATAAGTCAACCTGCAATATAAATTTAGTGTTTTTCTGTATAGGAAGAGGATAGCAAGTCATAGTCAACCTGCAATATAAATTTAGATTTTTACTGTATAGGAAGGAGGATAGCAAGTCATAAGTCAACCTGCATATAATTTAGTGTTTTTTACTGTATAGGACCAGCAAGCATGTAGTCAAGTGTACCAATATAAATTTAGTATTTTTCAATCAAAGTCAATGCAGCTGATAGGAAAGGAGGATAGCAAGTCATAAGTCAACCTGCAATATAAATTTTAGTATTTTTTACTGTTATAGGAAGGAGGATAGCAAGTCATAAGTCAACCTGCAATATAAATTTAGTATTTTGTATAGGAAGGAGGATAGCAAGTCATAAGTCAACCTGCAAATATAATTTAGTATTTACTGTATAGGAAGGAGGATAGCAAGTCATAATCAACCTGCAATATAAATTAGTATTTTTACTGTGTATAGCAACCTGCAATATAAATTTAGTATTTTTACTGTATAGGAAGGAGGATAGCCATAAGCAACTGCAATATAAATTTAGTATTTTTACATACTATAGCAAGTTTAAGTCAACCTGCAATATAAATTTAGTATTTTTACTGTTTTATAAGTCAACCTGCAATATAAATTAGCTGGGCATAAAGTCATGGTGTATTATCATAGTCAACCTGCAATATAAATTTAGTAGTATAGGAAGGAGGATAGCAAGTCATAGTCAACCTGCAATATAAATTTAGTATTTTTACCAAGTCATAAGTCCCTGCATAGCGTAGGAGGAGATAGCAGTATAGTCAGCAATATAGTATTTTTACTGTATAGTAGCAAGTAGCAAAAATCTGAAGGAAGGAGGTAGCAGGGCAATATAAATTTAGTCTACAAGTGTCAATGCAATATAATTCTGTATAGCAAGTATAATTGCAGTGTAGCAAGTCAGTCACTGCAATATGTTTTTTACTGTATAGCAGTTAAGTCAACCTGCAATATGTATGCGGCGAATTCGGCAGCAGGTCAACCTGCACTTCGTTGTTTCCTTTGTACCTGATTGCAAGTGTAACGCGTATTTTTAGTTTAGCAAGAGTCAGCTACTATAGGAAGGAGGATGCAATAAGTGCAATATAAATTTAGTATTTTACCGCAAGTCATATCGCAATATACTGTATAGAACCTGTTGTCAACCGTTCGCCAAGGAATATGTAGCGTCAAGCTAATTCAACTGCATATAAATTTAGGAATGCACATCCTGCAATATAAATTTAGTGTTTTTACCTATTTCAACCTTTATTTAGAGTTTTTACTAACCTTATTTATACCGTGGGTATGTAGGAAAAGTATTGTGTTTGCAAAAAATCTGAAACCGAGATGTCAACTGAATTATCTCATAGCTTTCAGCCAATTCGAAGCGAGTTCGAAGCAGGGATGATGAGCGTAGCGAATCGATATAATGAGGAATACTTCCGAATTACCTTTACCTGATTTTTCGGTGTTAATTATTAACAGCTACTTTTAACTTTGATAACGCATTTCGTTAACTACCTCGTTATCAACATTAATACCCGCCAGTATTAACGTTTAACGTTTTTATAAATAATAATGCACTTCTCGTTTATATTTATTTTACACTACGCAGCTTAAGAGGTTCTAAATTAAATGTTAAGTAGAAAGCTAAAAGAAATAATCTTCCGGGTTTTGTGTCGTACGTTTTGATAACTTTATGTTAATGGATCGATTTGTTATAGCATGATTATCAAAGATGAATTATTACTGAGGTAGACGGTGAAATGGTATTTAAACAACGATTTTTTATATACTATCGTTATAAAACAAAAAATACGTTATTCTCTGACATACACACACACAAATATATATATATATATATATATATATATATATATATATATATATATATATATATATATATATATATATATATATATATATATAATATATATATGCTGTGGGAACTTTACACACGTTGTGTTTAGAAAGGTTATACTATGTTGAAGTGATGTAGAAAGAAAGGGAAATTTCTGAATGGAAAGCTCTATTTTTTTCTTTATAGTAAAACATAAAACCGCCCACGTATTAAGCACAAAGGGTTTAGGGTCGCTTTTCCTTTCATGCTCTTGAAGCTTTAGCTATTTAAACGTACATGCAGTGCTTCCATACATCACTAGTACTTCGTGGTCTTTGAACTTTACGAAGTACCTCTTTCTACATTTCCTTTTTTAGGAAAATGTAGAAAGACTGTACGACTGGCTGTAAACCAGTCGTACCAATATTTTATTATGGTTAGGAGCTGGAATACTTACTGAGATGAATTTTAATTTCAAGATTAATTTTAACTCATATATTACAAATTCATTTGTAATATTATATATTCATTCTCATATATATTGTTACCAAACATATTATACGGGGATATGTTATTTGTATAATTTAAGATATTTGCAGAATAACTAATATTAATAAATAATTAAATATTACATATAATATTTAAAATATAACAATATAAGATTTTATGTATGACATTTAATGTAATATTAAAAAAAAGTAATTAAATATAATTAAAATATTGTATATTCTGTTCGACATTAAATTAAACAAAATAATAATTAAACTTAATTATAATTACTAACAAGCAGCCACTTAACTTAGGAAAGACCAGAAGCTAAAATACTATTTGACCTGGTTAAGTTATGTATTGGTTAAGATGGCGGCACAAGCCCTTACGGCTCCCGGCTATTAGCCGATTTGCATGAAATCTATAAGAATTATATATTCGTCTTTTTATATATGTGTTTATTATGCAATAAATGGTATTTATTTATTATTACAAATTAAGTATCAATAAAGGAATAAATGTATAATTTCTATCGGCTGCTATGCTATTCCTATGACAATTTTTTTTATCACCCTTTCGATTTCCCGCCATTGGTATTGCCAACCTACAAATATCTCTTTGAATCGCGAACACCTTTTCTTTTATACATATTGAGGAAAAGTAAAAAATAAGGAAGGATCGGTTGTCATAAAAGCGTTGCATGTACTATCGCCTCACTGATTATCACGACTTTTCATTCAATTTTTCCTACACCTTGACCAGTGACCGAAAAAACCTCCATTGTTCTAACTAACCTTATTTTCTTCAATAGTATGGAAAATAATGAAAATACAAGACAAAGTTCCACTTCCCTTCTTCTACCAGCTACCTCTAGTCTTTACTGTAATACTTAATTACAAGATGCACCTTTTTCCTTTAACCTTCATTAACGTATATAAGAAAAAGTATTGTGTTTACATTAAAAATTTTTGAAACGATGTTTGAAACTAAAATTAAATTGGTTAAATTTTAGGGGTGGCCACCCCGGGGTTAAAAAGTCTCTTCTATAGAAAAAAAAATTACATGCCGTTTTAGGGCCTTTCGGCCCATCAGGGTATTCACCCTGCGGGAACAACCTCAGTGTTGCATCTACTTCACTCTAAGAATTAATTAAAGTTGGCGAAAATCATTTTAATTACAAAATACTAAATTCATAAAAATCTTAGAGCATAGCCTCGGGCTGCGAACCCGCGGAACTTCCGGTGCCGAAATCGAACGCCCTTTTACGATCACGGCCACGGAGGCAGACTAACGTTTAAACGTCTTTATAGTATTAACGTTTAATACTACTTAATTATAATACATATACAAAAACTACTACTACCTGACTTTTATAATTAGTTCGTATTATATTGATTTCTCTCTCCGTTTTACTTATTTAGATTTTGTGTTCGTCTAAACAGAGTTTACTTTATCCCCCCCCCCCTCTTCCCTTTTGAAGACAACCTGGATTGCATTATTTAGCAGATTTTCCAGCTCTGCATGTCTTATGCTTGATCTTCTTGTTTCATTTTCTTAAGGTTGGATATTTGACCCTAAGCGTTCTAAAGGTTTTTACTATATGTCAGTGTAACAAATTTATGATTTTACATTCACTTTCAAATTCTCCGGTTTTAGCGAATTTTTTAAGATAAAATAAGTTAAAGAGGGTAGTGGTGTCGAGTGGAAGAAGGGAATCATTGATGGCTCGATATAATTTATGTCGAGCCATCAATGATGACGAATGTCATCATATGAAATGAATATATGAATATGTATCATATGATACATATGAAATAATGATGGAACAGTTCCCAGATGTAGCATTGCTTTTGCTTGTTACATTTCCTAGTGTCTCTCCACAATTATATTGTGTCAACTATTTTTGTTTTGCAAAACTCGGGTGTATCAAATGATATAATAAGTAATTACACTAAGTTTTGTTTCAGTACAATTATTTTTGTTAGGTCATATACATTTAGCAGCATCGAGCGTGATCAGTCCCTGGATGGGTGATCGTTGGAATGAAACGAATGTATTTACTATCTGGGACAAGCGAAGACGTGTTGCAGGACAAAATTGGTGATTTTTATAATCCAAGGATAAGCGAAGCGAGCCCCGTAGTAGGGAGGATAAGCGAAGCGAGCCCGTAGTAGGGAGGATAAGTAGTAGGAGCGAAGCCTGTAGTAGGGAGGATAAGTGAAGCGAATCCAATGTGATGAGAAAAATTTTTGAAGTACCCGATTTTTAAAATTAATAGTTTTACTAATTAATTAAAAACTAATTAGTTAAATCAAAAAACTATTATTAGTTAATGATAATAGTTTTTCGTAACTATTATTACTACCGCGTTCTTCTCGACAACTGTACATGCTAGGATCAATTGTTGGTATACGTGGATTCAGCGTCGAAAACTACGTAAGAATATACTATTAATACTCACTTTTTTCACTCTTCCTAAAAGAAAAGAGTGAAATTTAGAATTTTCCCAAATTTCGTTCTCGTCGTGTTTAGTCTGATTTTACAATTGACTTTTCATAACGAAGAACTTGTTAGTAAATTATTATGTTAAAACTTATTAGTCATTAGTTAATTTATAACAGAACTACAGATAACAAAATTTAATCCACTTTTAGTTATATTTTTGTGTAGAAATCCCCTCAAAAAATTTAGTAGTATGGTTTTTGTGACTAAGTCACGAGGAATGGTTTTTTGTGTCCAAGTATTGTGTGAATATGTTTTTTGTGTCTAAGAATTATTATTGTGAATTATTATTATGTAGATGAAGAATCCGACGTTTCGCTTCCACTGTGGAGGGCATCTGTGCTCTACAAAACTGAACTGCAGTTCAGTTTGTAGAGCATTGTGTTTCTATCCATGATGTCCTACATCCCTGAAGATGCCTCCCACAGTGGAAGGGAAACGTCGGATTCTTTATCTACATTGACGCGGTCACCACCGGAAGACCTAAATCTTTATGAAAATAACCGCGGAAGCCTACGCAGTTTATTATAACAACAAATGATAAAACAACAGCCCGTTTTTCGAAATATTGTCAATATACTTATTCTAAACGGAACTATTGGAAATGTACAATTTTAGCTAAGTACATGTTACCAAAACGTTATTATTTTGCAAAACATTTCGGTTCGATTCAAGTTTCAAGATGCAAGTAATTTTAAGACCAAGGGACTTTAAGCCTCTTCAGTCACCTTCTCAGCATCAGCGCTGGGTTCTCCCAGCGCTGAAACCGAGGAACCGATATGATTCCTCATATCGTTCCTGCGCTTACTGTGGCAGCTTCTCCGGCGGCCATATATATATATATATATATATATATATATATAATATATAATATATATATATATATATATATATATAAACACACACACATATGGGTTCACACATAAGTTTATCATATTTGTGTAGTTATACTGGTTGTTTAACTGCAAAAATTAGACAAAATAGTTTTATATTCGACTTTATATTCAAATAATTCATCAAATTATAAAATTAATTTACCGCGTTTTAACCCTCGAAGTTTCTTCATCTGAAAAAAAAATTGTAAAGTATGCGACGAAAGTACTTTGGAGAGGAAAGGCCGTAGAACTAAGCCTCGCGGAATGAAGAGAAGAGTGGAGAGAAGAGGTCTAGGTATTATAATGAGCTCTAAAACTTTTTTACATCCACCAGACCAGAAGTTTTACTTTAATGAACTTCGTAAAAAGTCGAGAAAATTTACAAACTTTTACAAACTCACACTCTGCCATATTCACATTTAAAAGTATTCGAACCGAAAACCAAATATAGTTGACTATATATGTAAACATAAGAAAATCTAAAATTATTAAAAAAAATTGAGAAATGAGCTTATAAGATAGGACTCATATAAGGTGATTTTTCTGAAAAAGGACTCATGGGGTATAAATATATATTATATATATATATATATATATATATATATATAATATATATATATATATATAATATATATATATTATATAAATATTATATAATATATTATATATATATATAATAATTATATAATATATATATATATATATATATATATATAATGTGTGTGTGTGAGTTGGGCTCCAGCACTACATACATATGAATGTATGATAATAATAATGATATGATACATATATTAAAAATAATGTATCATATGTCATCATATAAATGATATGAAACATCGTAATTTATCATTTAGACAAATCAGAATTTGAAAAAATGCTTCATTTGTGATTTAAGTTCAACGTACGTCCTTGGGCGAGATCAAAATATTACATTCAAGTTCTTATTTAGGTAAAACTGGTCCTGTCATAGGATTTAAACTTTAAAGACGTTTATCTTTGGAGACTGTGAAAATATTGGGTACGCGGTACCTCGGAACTTTTCCTTAACATATTGGAATCGTTACGGTCATCCTCAGTTCTTCGAATTCGCTTCACTCGCTCTTAAAATATAAAAATTAACTAATTATTTTGCTACACATATTCGGAGTCGCTTCGCTCGTCCTTAGGAGTAAATACACATGTTTCATTCCCAGCGGTCACCCAACCACACACTAAACACGCTCGATCCTGCTTTACTTTTATAATCCACCAAAAATCATAGATGTATTGTCGTATTGAAACGAAACTTAGTGACTTATTTATTTAGTAAGGGTTTACTCTTGTATCGAATTTCAACTT
>JACMZG010000022.1:43765984-43828484 GCA_018340805.1 Microvelia longipes | reverse complement strand
ATATTATGTATATATTATATATAATTTGTGAGTGTAAGGCTAACCCCTTTTAAGAAAACACCTTCTTCCTCCATGAACTTAACCTCATTAGCGCTCTTTTCCTCAGGAAAATCGCTACAAATTATCGAATTATGTGATTATTAATTATTAATATTAAAATTAAAATTATTATAATTAAATTTATTAATTAAATTAAATTATAAATTATTATGTTTCAATAATATTCTGTTTATAGTTATAATAGTAATAAGTTTTATCATATTTGTGTAGTTATACTGGTTGTTTAACTGCAAAAATTAGACAAAATAGTTTTATATTCAAATATAACATTCGACTTTATATTCAAATAATTCATCAAATTATAAAATTAATTTACCGCGTTTTAACCCTCGAAGTTTCTTCATCTGAAAAAAAAATTGTAAAGTATGCGACGAAAGTACTTTGGAGAGGAAGGCCGTAGAACTAAGCCTCGCGGAATGAAGAGAAGAGTGGAGAGAAGAGGTCTAGGTATTATAATGAGCTCTAAACTTTTTTACATCCACCAGACCAGAAGTTTTACTTTAATGAACTTCGTAAAAAGTCGAGAAAATTTACAAACTTTTTACAAACTCACACTCTGCCATATTAACATTCAAAAGTATTCAAACCGAAAACCAAATATAGTTGACTATATTTAAACATAAGAAAATCTAAAATTATAAAAAAAATGAGAAATGAGCTTATAAGATAGGACTCATAGGAAGGTGATTTTTCTGAAAAAGGACTCACTGATCAAAAATATGTATAAACATTGTTAAGGTATATATTGTAGCGAATTATATACCTTGTTGCGCTTACATCATGAATTACATTACATCATACATTATCTATGAATGAGCCTTATCAGTCTTGATTTACGATATTGCTTTGTTAACATCGTTTGTAGATCTCGTTAAGTAATGTCCGACTACCGAGTGACTTTGATAAAATTCCAGTCTCCGGAATTCGGAAATCATTTTGTTAATTTATTGTTTACTTAGTTTTTATAGTTAGTTAAGAGAAGTGAAGTTGGTCATTGTATTTGGATAGTACTCAAAAATATAGTTTGAGTTCGTCAAGTTATTTTATTTTGTACTCGCCGTAGCCCACTGACGTTTTAAGATAATTATTTAGTAAGAGTAAAGAAATATCGTAACAATATATATATATACATATATACATATATATATATATATATATATATATATGTATATGTATATGTATATATATTATTATATATTATATATATATATTATATATATATA
The DNA here is from genome assembly GCA_018340805.1 of Microvelia longipes. Lineage (NCBI taxonomy): Eukaryota > Metazoa > Arthropoda > Insecta > Hemiptera > Veliidae > Microvelia > Microvelia longipes. The sequence goes on along the minus strand of JACMZG010000022.1, from coordinate 43,827,201 downwards.
TATATATATATATATATAATGTGTGTGTGTGTGTACGAGTTGGGCTCCAGCACTATATACATATGAAATGTTGTGTATATATTAAGTTCATTTCCCTGGTAAGTTAAGTTTCGCCTACTTAAAAGTCATTATCGTTAACTATCTTCCAGACAGATTTTAGGAGGTATCAAATATCAAAAGATATTTAAAATCGTAATTTAACATTAGACAAATCAGAATTTGAAAAATGCTTCATTTGTGATTTAAGTTCAACGTACGTCCTTGGGCGAGATCAAAATATTACATTCAAGTTCTTATTTAGGTATAACTGGTCCTGTCATAGGATTAAAACTCGAAAGACGTTTATCTTTCGAGACTGTGAAAATATTGGGTACGCGGTACCTCGGAACTTTTCTTTAACATATTGGCATCGCTACGCTCATCCTCAGTTTTTCGAATTCGCTTCACTCGCCCTTAAAATATAATAATTAACTAATTTATTTTGCTACACAGATTCGGAGTCGCTTCGCTCGTCCTTAGAGAGTAAATACATTTGTTTCATTCCCAGCGGTCACCCAACCAGACACTAAACACGCTCGACCCTGCTTTACTTTTATAATCCAGCAAAACTCATAGATGTACTGGTCGTATTGAAACGAAACTTAGTGTACTTATTTATTTAGTAAGGGTTTACTCTTGTATCGAATTTCAACTTGATTTCCCGATTTTTACAAAAAGCGTGTACAAGTCATGAGATAAAAATTGAACTAATGTTGATAATGAGATGAAACTTGGCACTTATGTTAGTCTTACACATGGCCACATGCGTGTTAAATAATAATCTGATAGCATTATGTTTCCGCGTTATATGAATTTTTGAAATTTTTACTGAGTCATTATTGCGGGTTAATGACGTCATAAAAAATATTTTCCGAACAGCACAACTACAGCCGTAGACTGATTGTTGTATAAAGTTTCAACTCTCCGAGACATTTTTGAGGGTCATTTAAAAATCATAAAGAAGTCATAAAAAAATAAATAACACCAACAACCACGTCTCTCCACTTAACATTATCTATTAAATAAATTGACAGAGCCGGCTTTCGGCAAGTAGCCATTAACAGTGCCGGTGAGATGTAGAAGGGAGGATCTCGTCCAGTGACTGGTAGCGGACTTGTAGTGTTGGTGTTATTTATTGTAAAGTACTCCACGGCGCTTTTAAAAGTCATCATAAAAAAATATTTTATCTACTCACGGCAGCAAAATTAGCCATTACTAGACTGTTTTTAAGCTGCAAAATGTCATTTTACCTGCACTGTCAAACAATACGGGAAATATTTTAAAACAGTACGCAAAATGTTTCAAAACAGTACGCAAAATGTTTTGGTAATGAAAAAAGTACTAGGGAGTTATGGCTCATTTAAATAACATGGGAAACAAGTCAAAACTCCCTATGCGGGAAAATGAATGAGCGGAGGTTATTATTTTACAAATTATTGCGTGAATTTCGGTATTGTTTTATTTTGTAAACTATGATTTATTCTAGCTTGTTTCTAGTTTGTAACTTTCTTTATTGTTACTTAAAATTACGAAATTATTATTAAATGTTTAACATTTATTTACCTAATAATATATAATGTTTTGGAAACAAATTGGCAACACTGATAATTTTGGCATTAAATTAAATTATTTACCAGCTGTATATGAATCGACAAATCTTAATGTTTAAGTCGTCAGATTTTGTATTTAATGTTGTTATAATTAGTTTAAGTATATAAAGTTACAAAAATAAACGTATCAAAAACTAAATCTGTAAACTAAAGTTAAGTTACTAAAACATAATGAGTGAGAACAACAGTGAAGTGAATAAAGATAAAAACATTGTTGACATTGACGAGTTATTGGACCACACTCCACCTAATATTGTCAGCGTTGCATCTACTTCAAAGCAGTCTTTACTGCCTGTAAAATCTCGCAGCAAGTATTTAAAATAATCTCTTGTGTATTTTTTCTGCCTTTAGTAGATAAAATAGTATATGCTACTATGCAGCAAAGGAAACATTGCAGACTCGTGCAATTAATTACCTGCCTCGGCTTACGCCTCTGCAGGTAATTTCCATAGCCCACCCTCGCCTTCGGCTCGGGGGCAAATTTATAAAACTCGTCTGCAAAATTCCATTTTGCTGCCTAGTAGCATAATATACTATTTCGAATGGCACACAACGCACTTATAGACTGACTTAACAAAAAGGTTTTAACTTTCTAGCATAAACACACTAGGAGCTATGATGATAACAGACAAACACATATACATACTTCGTATACATGCATAACTTTCTAAAAACCACTCAGGAGGTCTTAAAAACACCTGAAACGGATAATTCTGATGACATCCAGGTTTCGGATTTTTTCGCCAACACAATACTTTTCCAATATACCTACGGCAAAAATACGAAAAAGTCAAAAGTTTAATTAATTTAATCTATAATAACTAAACCTTTTAAAAAATTGGAATATTAATATCAAAGGTGAATAAACTCGCAACTTGAACAAAAATAAAACTAAATATTATAATAAATATGAATCTGCGAAGTTAAAGAATGTTAAGTACACTACTAATTTCTAAACACAGAGCAACTTGATAACGCTTCAGTATTTTAATTCCTAATTCGCATAAAAACACTCATACAAATTAATTTTTTATGAGTGTAATGCATGCCCTTATCGCCAAAGGTCAGAGACCTTCGTGTAATTTGATATAGACGAACTGTTTTTAAAAATTCAGAATTGCACTTTTATTTAGTGATAAAAAGTGATTTTTAGGTCATTCCTCTTTACGGTTCAGACTGGGTTTTCCGTAAATGTCATATTTATAGATTTAAATTTATTTTTTAAATCTATAAGTTACAACGAACAGCATTTGTGTTTACACTATTCAATTAAATTCAAAAACGTCTATATTTCCAAAATGAAGTATTTTAGCATAAAGACAGAAATAGTTGACAATATAATATGAACATAAGATTTTTACGGCAGTTAACAAAAAAATTGAAACCCACAAAGCCGAGTGGCGGAGTGTAGGGACTCCGAAAAACAGTACAAAGTAATGTATTCAAAGAATGTATTAAAATGAGCATAAATGGAGTCCATAATAAGCACTGATGATGACCTCTTGTTAGGTCGAAAGCGCTCTGCTTTATTGTAAATAAATATCTTAAACTGTGGAGAGACTTTCTATTCTTTCGTTCCATATTCAAAGGAGTTTAATCTACAGTTAGCGAAAAATAATAATAATTATAATAATTAAAAATAAATCAAAAATATAAAAAGTAGTAAAAAACAGTTACAAAAAAATAAGTATACAATTTTTTATTTAAATTAACATAAAATATATAATAACATAAAAACGTATAGCTCAAGCATATAATTGTTATGATGCAAACAGTTTTCCACCTTAATGAATATCATCAGTGCTTATAAGCATAAACATATGCTTATAAACATAGGCGATTTTAGGGGGACATATTTGCCCCTTAAAAAATCATATTGCCTTAAGTCGAATATTACAAAAATTAAATTTAACTTATATCATTACTTTTCCTCATTTATACTGTAGGCATATAGGAAAAGTATTGTGCTGGCGAAAAATCCGGAACCAAGATATCACCGGAATTATCCGTTTCAGGTGTTTTTAAGACTTTTGTGTGTACGTGTGTCTGTTATTATCGTAGCTCTCATTGTATTAATAATACGTCATTAACCAACAAAAATGACTCAGCGAGAATTTTGAAGAATTATAAACTAAAGATTTTTCGAAATTTTTGCAGTCATTATTGCAGGTTATCATATATATATATATATATATATATATATATATATTATATATATATATATATATATATTATTATATATATTTATTATTAGTCGATCGTCAGAGCTTTATGTAAAACTAAACTAAAAGCTACAACTAAACAAACTCACCATTACTCCATAAATTAATAAAAATTGTATACTCTTACCTAAAACAAAATGACAGAAATATTAATATTGTTTGTCTTATTAACCCAGATGGAGTTTGGTCATGAAGGGATACCACTATTAGAACAGCATTGAAAAATGTTATGAGTGTTGTATCAATACGTTACAATTGTTTATACTGTTGCATATTCACTTGAGAATCATACATACATATATATATATATATTATATATATATTATAATATATATATATATATATATATATATATATATATATATATATATATATTATATATACATGTGTGTGTGTGTGTGTGTGTGTGTTGTGTGTTTTTTTTGCTAGTTGTACGGCATGCTTCACATATTGTTTACATGCTATTAACGCAGTAAATAGATTTAGTAAAAAAAGTTCGCAACCTAGTGATTAAAACTAATGGCGAGTAAGTATATTAGAAATCTTAACGTGTTTGTGTGTGTGTGTGTGTGGAGAGGAGGGGGGGGGGTGAAAGTATCCATTAAAAGTTATGCATGACGTCCATGACCTGCTCAATAGTTTAATTGCTAACCTAAATTTTTATAGCACCTTCAGCGCTACCCGTTTCTCTCTGGTCATTTTGTGCTATCTTTCAGCCTAAAAATCCATATTTAAAACATGGAGATAATAACATAAGTTAAAGCATCAATTGAGAATAATCAACACGGTGTCAAATCCAAACTGTTCCAATGTAATTTTGAAATTCAATTTTCATCTTTAGTCGTAATCAAGTGTAGTCAAAGGCAAATAAACAGTGTTACCAAGATTCACTATCAAATCACAATAATCAATTCTCAATACACCTGTTAATTATCTTTACAAACCAATTTTTGAAATCTTGATTTTCAATTTTGATTTATCTTTCATTTCATATTAGAGAGAACGTGTGAAGATAAAATAGAATCACGGAAGAAACAATGACTCCTTAACAAATAGAAAGTAAAAAGATTAATTACTTCATTAATTGCTTCATGTGTAATTAAATTATAATTAGTTATTATTAATGCGGTTTAGGTTGGGATTTGAAATAAAAATCGTTTGAAAATAGAAAACAAGAAAAAATTATCGGGCACGGGATCCCTTGGAACTTTCCGTATTGCTTACCAAGCATGATGGCGGTAAGAGAGCACCGCTCGTCTCTAGTAAATACTTCACATTATATTCTTCGGAAATTAATTGAAGGTCAGAGTGAGTTCAGGCTCTGTCAGCGCCCTGATAAGTTAGACGTAACGAAACAGAGTATAACATGACATTATGTCGAGCCATCAATGATGACGAATGTCGAATGATGGAACAGTTCCCAGATGTAGCATTGCATTTTGCTTGTTACATTTCCTAGGTGTCTCTCGCACAATTATATTGTGTCAACTATTCATGTTTTGCAAAACACGGTAGTATCAAATGATATATGTTTCGCTTGCCATGCATGATGGCGGTAAGAGAGCACCGCTCGTCTCTGGTAAAAACTTCAAATTAAATTCTTTGGAATTAATTGAAGGTCAGAGTGAGTTCAGGCTCTGTCGACGTAACGAAGCAGATTATGACGAGACATTATGTCGAGCCATCAATGATAACGAATGTCGAATGATGGAACAGTTCCCAGATGTAGGATTGCATCATCTGGCATCATCCCAGGCATTGTATCTTTTTATTAGATAAAATAATAAAAAATGTTTTAGAAGTACAAATTGATTTTATAAATAGAGGAGAATTAGTTAAACTTCATTATTTATTTATTTACTTTACTTTATTTACCCTAATTTTTGTTGTTTTGCCATTATTTCATTTTAAAAAAATTATCCTTGAATTTTTCTTAAAATAACCTTGTGTGACCAAGATGTTTAAAGGATTGCTATTCAGGGAAATACAATTTTATAAAACTTAGGTCATGGTCTCCGTTTTCAAGCTTTCGGGGTAGTAGAAAGTGGATCTGAAAGGGGCTTCTGTCTTATCTAAGATTTCAGGGTCTTTTTAGGGTTTTAAAGGTGTACTAGAAAATGATCAAAGGACACCCGAAGAGGAAGCGACCTAAGAACCCTTGAAATGGTGTATTATTACCATCAATATTATTAGTACATTTTCAAGTATTTTATAGGATAAAAAAAATCTTAAATCAAAAGAAAAAGAGTAACCTATAAAGTATGGGAACCACGAATTTCACCTCATACTTTTTAGCAAAATTTTCTCAGAAAGTGACGCTTGTGAGACTTTAAATTTTTTTCTCACTGACGAAAGTAGATGCATAAAAAAGGACCAACCAAACCAAACCAAAGGATAAACCAAAAAATTCTGACGCGGTGATATGCATGCCGGACGAATTTCATTTGGAATGCGTGTTTCTGTGCTTAACAACCATTTCTTGCTTAATGATGTCACACTTTTCATAAAAACAAATAGAATTCAATGGGCTTGATTTTTGTGAAGTAAATTTTCATTCTGGTTGATCACTAACCTACAAAAAGTAGGTCGAGGTTCCGGTTTATGCTTTATAACTCGAGCAGTTAATCAATTATCAAGCATTGGTCGTATACCAAATTTTTAGGGGGGGGGTGCTTCTCCCTGACCGTACCTGGTTACGGGCTAGTGTGTGTGTCCGTGTCTGTGAATCTATGTCACACATACCTCCCGCTGCGTTCGCGCTAGAATAATATTTATTTAATAGGAAAATATTTTAGACATCGTTAACGTTATATGATGCTGACTCATCAAAACTGATTTAGCAATAATTTAAAATCGAAAATTCGATCAATCGAGTCGTAATTTGACACAAATGAGTGTCTATTAGTGGTTAATTGATCCACTGAACTTAGATCTCGATGCAAGTCAACTCGAATCGATAAAAGTCAGCTCGAGTCAATTATAGTGTCAATTTGAATCGGACTCGGATCGACTTTCAACTTAAATCGATTTCGAGTCGATTATTAGTTGAGTCGACTTATATTACATAAGATTCAAACTTGTATACTTCTCAGTAAGATAAATTAACAAGGAACAGTTTTACACAAGTTACTTGCTACACAAAATTAAAAAAAATGAAATTGGAAATATTAAAATTAAATTATTTAATTGTTATAATTGTTGTTTTAATTTGTTGTTTGTTATTCTTATTCTTATAAGTTTTTTAAGGCACAATATAAAAACAAAGGCGTAAGCTTATAAGTAATGACAGAGATTTACATTTTCACCTGAAGGAGCCTAGGACGCTTGTAAAATCAGAAATTAAGCGAAGATAAAAATTATCAAGAAGGCTTTGTTTGGAAGGCTGTGAAGAGAGAAGGTTGGTCTGTGTAAGAAGGATAGGTAGGTGGATGGATGGTAGATAGATGGTAGATGGATGGTATGGTGGTCTGTAAGATGATGTAATAAGGAGGGAGTATGAATGAGTGGTGTTTAGATGTGATATCTTTGTAGATATATTTAAAAAAGTCGATTAAGCGCATCAACATAAATACCACAGAGATATATACTAGACGGGACATATCCTATCTCAATACATTGAGAGGCCTGAAATATATTATGGGGCTCTCAGGGGCTCTGTGTAACCTCATTGAAACCTCCTCTAGGAGTAAGTTAAGGTTAAACATATGAATCGTTGTCGGTTTTCTCCGCATTGTTTGGGTTTTGTTTCTATTATAAACGTTGTATTATATAAGTTACTGTATTTTTTAATCTGTATTTCATCATATTAATACTCAAGGGTGTTCAGGTTACTTTTTTGATGTTTCAAAATTCAACCGATAGAGCCCCTCTAGTAATAATCTATGATAAATTCTTCATAAATTTATTTTATTACGAATCGAAACATTTTCAGGTAATATTATTATAAATTATACCCGGCGGTTATAACATCCTACTACTGACTACTGTCAGTAATATTAACAGTATGATTTTTCTAATCAATATTTAAGTTCGATTTTACATAAAATTGTTATTACCAACAACTTCAATATATTTTTTCAATTTATTTATGTAGTTGTATTTCCCTGGTCAATTCTTTTTTTGTAAAAATTGTATTGTTTTTATCTTAATCTAACCTTTTCATTATTTGATTCAGCCGTAATAATTTCTTTCCTTGTTCCTTTCTTGTAATACTATATTTCTACTTTATAAAGTTCTAATCTATAAATCAGAATCGTGCTTATTTACTTATAAACAAGTCAAACGAAAGCTTTAATTTATTCAATTATTCTTATAAACTTCGGTAGAATTTATTCTATTTGTTTTAGCGAATTTTCTAACCACCTTACAACTTCGATTGATAAGCAAGAAAGCGCGCAATACAAAGAAAATTCGTCGCGCCGATTTCCGGACCTCCGCGCCAGAATTTTTTTGTATCTGATTTACTCTTTATTTAAATAATATTAACATGTTTCCCTATCTTACTTATTTTTTCGTCTGTCTCAATTATTATTCCTTATTTTTTTTATCTAATATTCTATATATATTTTTTTCCTATATTTCAATTGTTCTGTTATGTTTTTTAATATTCCTATTTCTACTAATTTGTTGTACGTTTGAGTTTATATTATATCTTATTTATTATTTTCCTTGTTAGCATTGTTGTTTCATTTCAATAATTTAATTTATGATTTTTTATATATTTTTATTACAAGTTTGTTTACTATAGAATGTTTAGTGAATGATTCATTTCTTGAAGGTCACTTATACTCTTTCTCTAATTAATTATTTACCAAGGCGATAAACTTAATTGTACGCGTTTGGTTTGTATATGATGTCTACTTTTACTTCATTTAACCAATGAGATAGTTCGCTTTTCGTATCACTTCTTTGAGCCTTCTATAGTTCAAGAGCCGGACCTGAAAAAATGTGACTATTTGTGCCTGGTTGGTGGCCCGCTGAGAATAAACGAATTTATTTACCATCTGAGGTCGATTAAAGCGAGTCCGAAACGTGTTGTAGTATAAATTTAACGAATTGTATATTCTGAGGACGATTGAAGCGAGTCCGATATAGGAAGGATGAGCGAGCGAATCCGATGTAATGAGGAAAGGTTCTGAGGTACCCCGAACCCGATTTTCTATATTTTTTTTAGAATACATCAGAAAACATAGTATTGTATAAGTCCTCTAATACTCATTCAGAATCTTTTATTTTAAATAATCACAGTGTCAGTTGCTAATTTTTTTGGGAACATCTGTCCAAAATACCAGACAAACTTCAAAATTCATTAATTTAATTCAGCAAAGTATATAATGTACAATAAGAAACAACAGGCACGCATTCAAAGGAACATTTTCCTTACCTTAAACCTTAAACTCTGTACATTTTCCTAAGGCTCTAAGGAACCCTAAGGCTTCCTTTATTTTCCTTAAGACTTGTTGGCTCCTTAAGGAACCCTTAAAGCTTCTTAACGAGACTAAAACATTTTCCATACTAAACTGTTGTTAAGGAACGCTTCCTTAAGAGAGACTAAATTCCTACCTAACTGTAAATCAAACATTTTCTTAAGGCTCCTTAAGGCTTCCTTAAGGAGACCTAACATTTTCCATACTAAACTGTAAACTTAACATTTTCCTTAAGGAACCTTAAGGCTTCCTAAGGAGACCTAACATTTTCCTTACCTTAAACTGTAAACCTAACATTTCCTTAAGGAGACCTAACATTTTCCTTACCTAATCTGTAAACTTAACATTTTCCTTAAGGACCCTTAAGGGTTCCTTAGGAGACCTAACATTTTCCATACCTAAACTGTAAACCAAACATGTTTCCTTAAGGGCTCCTTAAGGAAAATGTTAGGAAATGTTCTTGAATACAAGCCCAATGTTAGTTTATAAACTCTACGTGTTTTGATAACTATGTTTTCCATTAAGAGGTTGATTGTGAAACTTAATAAGATGAATCTTGGCACACTCTTAAAATATGACTAATCTCTTACTCTTACTCTTAAATATGACTACATGTGTTCTATGTCTTACATGATCGAAACATTTTTTTGACATTTTTTACTCAAAGAGTTATTTTCGGTTAATGATTTCATAAAAAAATCCAGATAGTCCAGTAAGCCCTTAAGATTGATTTTTGTTCCAAATTTCAACTCTTTACCATATACGCTAGGAGCTATACGTTGACAACTGAGTCATACACAACACACACGGACAAACTTAGTAAAAACCACTCAGAGGTCTAAAGAAACCTGAAACGGATAATTCAAGTGAATTCCCAATGTTTTGGAGTTTATTTTGCAAACACAACACTTTTCCTTTATACCTACGGATAAAAATGAGGAATGTAAAGATAATAATATTATAATTGCAATATTCTTTGACGTATATATCAACTATCTAGCAACGCTAATAAGAACTAGATCGTAAGTCATTGTGTACTAGTTCTAAGTTCTGTAGTTCTGTACGCTTTAATTGAAGATAATCAAGAAGAAGAAAGAAAAAAGAAAAATCAAGAAATTTTACAATGACAAAAATTAAAGTTTGATTATTACTGCGCTTTTGGTCTCAAGTTTACGTCTATAAAACTTGAAATTTAAATCTTTGAATGAAAAATGCTATCCCCTGAATCCAGTTTTATTCATTCTGGTTTTTTTACTAATTATCGGAAATTAATAATAGAGTAGGGATTGAAGGTAGTCAAGAGGTCCAACTGAATGACGTAGTTGGATAAAATGTTAAATGACTCACCGGAATCTTCGACAAGGTTTGATAGTACGGAAATTTTCACTGGAAAAATAAAACTTATCTATGTTGGTCAAAGTAATTTTTCTGGCGCCATCTCTCTACATAAAGACAGTTTTTATTCTATTGAAAATAGTAGAGAAAATAATATAAATATTATACATAGAAATGTTAATACTATAGAGAGGTCCTATTAGATAAATTTTAAACACCAAAAAAGTAATCTGATGAAATTCTATCATTAAAACAAACATATAAAACCGGGTACGGGTACCTCTGAACTTTTCTGACTACCTCGCTACCGTCCCTCAAGAATAAAAAAAATGCCTGATTTAGGGCCTTTCGCCCCCTCAGGGTATTCTCCCTGCGGAACCACCTCAGTAGGTTGCATCTACTATCCTCTAAGAATAAATTAAAGTGGCGAAATAATTTAAATATACAAATACAACTCATATAATCTTAGAGCATAGCCCGGGCTGCGAACCCCGCACCTCCGGTGCCGAAATCGAGTGCCTATACGATCACGGCCACGGAGGCAGATTCTCGTCCTCAGTAACTGCATGAAACATATTCTCAGAAATCATCCAACTTCTTCCAATAGTGAGTTAAGGTTACAAAAAATCAAAATAACCTTATACAGTTTAATAATAAAAAATATTTAATACAGTTTTTCTAAGCGGTGATGAGATATGCGTCAGAAGTTATTATAATAAATCAATTCGCGATTCAAAGTCAGTAGTAGCATAGAGATATTGTTACTAGAGGGTTAAAATTTGAAACATCGAACAAATAACCTGACCCTTCGCTAATAAATATAATCAAACAATCAGTAAGAAAATTACAATAACTTGTATAGTAAAGCGTTAAAAACTCAAACAATGTGCGGGAAACCAAAAATAAATTATATATCATAACCTTAACTCACTCTTGAAGGAGGATGAGGTTACACAGAGCCCCAAGAAGATGTTTCAGGCCTCTTATGTATTTAGATAGACTATGCCCCTCTAGTATACTCTCTATGTAGTAGTGCCACCGTCGCTGATAAGAAATTGATAAGAAAAATGTGATCAACTTTATGATATGTAGATGAGTTTTTTATTTTCTTATTTTTCACGATTTGCCGCTTACATTTAATTTATTTTTAGGATGTTTAAACTCACTTGTCAAGTCAATCGTTTTGGAAAACCCCTTTTATAACGAGTTGTCATAAGTTCTTAAATTATCTGATGAAGTGAAATCACAATTTCTGTTATATTTGATTAATTATTAATTATTTTACTTTATAATGATTTCAGTTACAAACTCACAAAATTACTATTTTATTGCATTAAATAGTTGTTGCAATTATTTAACTCAACTCATAAGAAGATATTTTTCTACCTTTGTGTTTTATTTATTTTTTTTTTAACGGACTACGGAAATTAAAGCTAAGAAATTTGTAGCTAATCGTCGTGTATTGTCTATCTTGTCAGTTTTTGCGTCCTATATATATTTTTATATATATATATATTATATATATATATATATATATATATATATATATATATATATATATATATAATATTATATATATATATATATATATATATATATTTATATATAATATAATATATACTATATATATATATATATATATATATATATAAATATATATATATATATATATATATATATATTATATATATATATATAGTATATATATTATATAATTATATATATATAGGCTTTTTTATCATTCAACATTTTAGGCACTTATTCGAGCTCAGTCTAATCTTTAAAATGTTGAGTGCAATTTATTTGACAATAACAGGAAAATAGGTTAAATAGTACGAGTTTTGTTCCGACCATAGAGCATAAGCCGGATAACTAAGCAAGAACTGGGATTGGTGAGCTAGAATTACAAGCATCCCAAAGGAAATTTGCGCGGCTTTTTCGACTTCCGCGCCAGAAGTTTTGGCCATTCGTGTACGATTACTTGTAAAAAGGAGTTTCTTGTGTAGTATTATTTTAAGTTCAATCAAAATATTATATAATGGATGTTTGGAGAGTTCATAATTATCCGTCGAACCGTGACGAATAAAATGATAAAACGATATGACGGTCTGACTGGATATCAGAGTGACTTGCAATTCTCTGTTTTTTGGAAAAAAAGGGAAATTAGTTTCACGCATCAAACTTTATGTATTTATTAAGATTATAATTTTGAAACTCGGGAAACGTCAATTGTTCTTAATGATATAAGGCTCTCCTGTTAAAATTGAGGTCCAAGTTACTAAGATTAAAATATTCTACTATGTAAGCAACATGTAATATCTATCTATACAATACGTTATTAAAAATTTCATTATTTGAATTCCTAAACATTTAAACAAGAATTAAAGAAAAATATATAACTTAAGTATTCTATTTTTTCTAACATTCTAAATTAAATGTTTTCTGAAGCAGATTCCTTTTTTTCTAATTTTCAATTATACATTCTTCTGTTTGACTCTAATTTTGATTAAAAAAAAATATGTCATAAGAGATGAGAAGAGAGAAGTTTTTAAATCCAGTTAAAGAATTACTAATCGTGGCGTTCCGCAAGGTTCTATTTTCGGACCTTTATTGTTTTCCATTTTTATTAATGATTTGGCGGAACATATATCTGCAGCTAATATTTACCTATATGCTGATGATGCCACCATCATCTAGGCAGAATCTGTAACAGAAATGGAAACAAAAGTCAGTGCTAGCCTTAGATTTAAAACTTGTACCTTATAAATCAAAAAGTGGTTGTGGCAACGCCGTGCCCCCAGACAATAAATCATTGTCAATTTAAACGTTTTAATCAATAAAACAAATAATATGTTTACTTGATTTTCTGCATGATAACCAAGGGGTTCAGGTTACTTTTTCAATGTTATAAACTTCAAGTTACCTTTTATCTTTTAAAATTCAACAATGGTATTAAGTAATAATATCTTTTGCTATTGCAATAGATTGCTATAGCACAACTAATGGGGCATTAATCGAAAATTCAAGCGAAAAATTGTTGAGCGAAGAAACACGAATATCGAAAAGAATTCGCCTGCCTGAAAAGTAGACCTGTCGCAGACCCCTGCGACAGATTTTTTTTATTATTGCAATAAATAAATAAACTTAATTAAAGTCCATGACTGCATGACTCAAAATTAATTTTATAAAATCTTAAATATCGTCCTTAATCTATACAATACATACAAGTAAACAATTTTAGGACAAAATAATTATTTACTTTCATTTTTTTTACATTGGGTATTAAATTTATATTTTTAGTATAATTAAAATAAATGACTAAACAGTTTTGTTGTTGTTATAAAAATCAATCACTGAATAGAAGGAGCCAAAATCACAACTTTATTTTAATAAATTATTCTGCTTTGGAAAAAATAAATAAATTATTTAGAATATAGATTTGACCCAACCGTTGTAAGGAGGGGGGGTTTAATATATACTATAAATAAATTCCATATTCTATGGATTTCTAGCTATGTATTATTTACTTTAATAATGTAAAATATATTTTTAATAGATTATAAAACTAAGGTTAAATGAAAATAAGTTAATAAAAACTATAGTACTAAGAGAAGTATAATTAAATTCAACATTTTATCTACTACAAAATCCTGGCTAAATGTTTCGCGGAAGTGAAACGAATTTTTTCTTTGTAATGCGTCCTTAAAAAATGGGTTGAGCAAGTAACCACCCGGCTTGCAAACATCCGCACCAGAATCATTATAAAGTTATAAACTTATGTACTGTAAAAATTATAATAAAAATATACCCGGTACCATAATTCGAACCTGTGAACCTTAGGCTTTGAATGCTTTACTGGGTCAAATTGACTCTCGGCTTTATTCCGCTTTAGCGCCCCAAAAACATAGATGACCGTACTTGAGTTATTTGTTTACCAACCGAATTTTAAGTTTTCCGGGTTTTTTTACCACGGTTTTCCGATATGTGGTCACTTAGAGTAGATTTATCAACACTGGATGGGTTTAATTTAATTCAGCGCCTTAAAAAGCATAAAAACAGACCTTTTCTCTGTCGAAACTTTATTCGACTATTCATTTAATTGATTAAAAATTTTGCTGATTCAGCAACCAGGGGTAAGGTCGTCGCAACAACCTGGTTTTACTAAAATTTGTGCTCTCCACAAGGTTATTTACTTTTCTACTAAATTTTATATTTAAAAGCATTATTTTGTTCGAAAGAAAACGTGCTTACAAAAACCAGCTAGAAATACATATATACATTAACTCTGTATATATAATGTATGTATATATTATATACTTATATACTATATATATATATATATATATATATATATATATATATATATATATATATATATATATATATATACATATATGTGTATAATATGCCACTTATAGAAAGAAGTAATAGGACAACTACAATGTGACACGCGTAGCGCCTAGGCCGAGAGGCCGATACCTCTTGTTTTACAAACCTAACGCTCTAAGTAAAATTACAGGCATATGTTTCTCAAATGTTAAATGCGTCTTTCCCTCTAGCAATTCTGGCTGGATCACAGTTTATAGCAATATTTTTGTATTTATTGTAATCATTTTACAGTTTTGTATTATATTCAGTTTTGACAAGTAAACTCAGTTTTTTGATATCAGTTTTGACACAAAGCAGATATCAGTTTTGACACTAGTAGCAGATATCAGTTTCAAAGTAGCAGATATTTTGACACAAGTAGCAGATATCAGTTTTGACACAAGTATCAGATATCAGTTTTGACACAAGTAGCAGATATATGTTTTGACACAAGTATCAGATATAAGTTTATCTAAAAACGTCAAGAAATGGAAAATTGTAAATAGTTTTTAAAATAACATAACATCATAGACCATGATATAAACAAATTTAAACCCAAAACCCTAAATTTTGCTGATGATTCAACATTTATATAATTCATTGGACAGGTTAGATCAACAAATTGTTAATATGCTCTTAGTAATTAAACCGAGCTTTATATTTCCTTAAACGACCTTACAGTGTTATTCTTATAACAGCAGATTGTTCTAGCTTATAACTGGCTCATTCGTGTACTTCCTTATAACCTCCACGTCTGAAGATATTTAGTTAATGACATCACAGTTGGTATAGTAACGCAATTTTCTACCACTTATTTCTTATAATCTCTTCTGATAGAATCATGAATTAAAACAATGATACAATACAAAATGTTAAGGTCATTTCAGCTTCATCATCTTTCCGGAAGATTCATGCATTCGAAAATGTGTTACATTATGAAAAAAATTATTCCACAGATGTTTTTGCGAAATTTCATCAGAAATGGCGCTTCGGCACAATTTGGGATTTACACTTCCCATTTCAAATTCAACCATTCCTCACTCTAAAACAAGGAACAAAATAGAAGATTTCAATACCGATTCAACCTTGTTTGTTTAAATATTAGAAAATTATTCAAATAACTACCAAAACGAAGTATTATTGATCCTTTTTTGCATTTGTCATTTTAAAGAACGTTTACATTCCGTAACGATTACAGATCACACCTTATTGGTTGAATTTTACCTTACTTACATTAAATACTGGTTTATAAAATTCTTCAGATTATCTAGGTAGTTGTGAAGGATATATTGGACTCGGGACATCGCTTTAAGTTGTATAATTTGTTGTAATTTGTACTTATAGTGGTCTTGACCTGGCTTTCAAGTATATGAGACTTAATTGTTTGTAATTTGTTAATTTCTGTAAAGTTATAAATTACAAATAATTAACTTAAATTAATACTTGGTTCATCAAATTTCAAGTAAACATTTTTATAAATTTTATTCAAAATTTAATATGCGTGATAGAGATTGGGCATAGGATGTGTAAATGAATGGATGGGTGTATTGATACATGTGTGGATATATAGGTAGATTAATGGATGTATAGGTAAATGTATGGATGAATATATACCTGTGGATCGATGGTGGACAGTTGTGTAAAAGGGTAGATGTATGGATGATGTATGGACAGACCTGTGGATATATGGATGTATGGATGTATAGGGTATGGATATATGGACATGGATTGTATGGATAGATATATGGACTATGGATTGATGTATAGACAGAAATGTATGGGTTGATAAGGATGTGGGTAAATTTATATGGATATATATAGACAGCTGTGTAGATAAAAGGGTAGATGTATGGTGGACATGTTAGTTGTATAGACAGACCGGTAATTTATGGATGGATATATATAGACAGCTGTGTAGATAAAAGGGTAGATGTATGGATTGATGTATGGATTGATGTATGGACAGACCTGTGGAACAGGTCTGTCCATACATTTCCATCACCAGCCCTTTGCCTAGCTGGTGATGGAATAACCCAAAGGTACTACGTTATTAAACACGTAGCACAACATAACTATTAGTCATCTATAACAAATTTATAAACTATTTACTACAGTTCTATTTTCATATAAAAGATCTCTCGCCTTCATTCTCCACTTTTTAGAAATCATTTAAAACGCAATACTTCACTTGTGATATCGAAATTATAAACATCAGTTTCAGACCCAAGCACTGGTACCACCTGGAGATCGCAGATGTCTTGCGATTAAAAGACTCCATATTAAATGCGATGATGACATTACCGCTGTGCTTTCGAGGTCGAACATCTGATACTGTAATTCCCAATTAGGAAACGTGTCATTGGAAACAATATCGTAACCATATCAGTCAGTTTTACTTGTAAAATTATTGTGATATTATGATTGTTTATTTTGTTATTTACTTTAGCGGATTTTTGAAGAATCATCTCGCTAAGCCTGAAAATGTTTTCTTTTTAGGCCCTTAAACAAGGTGTCAGATTGTAGAGTATTTGGTATAAAGAACCAAAAAGATTAATATATATAAAATATATATATATATCATAACGTTATATTTTAAGTTTCTAAATGTCTCTATCTCTCTATAATTTATTATATAATATAATAATATATATATATATATATATATATATATATATATATATATATTATATATATATATATATATATAATATATATATATATTATATATGATGCCACTTATCTCAAAAAAAAATTAAAGGAAATTTTCTAAACATACATTTATACATTTCATGGTGAGTTTTCTTATTACGGACAGGGAAGACCTTTAATTTGTCACATCTGATTCCGTGACAAGTTTATAAACTTTTTGGTCACCGACACGCAAGCCTAGTGGACCGAAAATATTTGGTACCTGCGATCTCGTGCTTCTTATTAGGTACGTCTCGCGTACCTCGTCTGTCAAAATATCTGTCCCACTGTGAGGAGTTAAAGCTGACGCTTAACAGTCTTGTAAGCGTTTAATTTTTACGTCGCGCCGGCACACACCTTAGACAGAAGCTTTCGTCTAGACAGGGCTCTAGACGTAACATAAGTAAGCTTATGTTACGTAAGTTAACATAAGCTAACCCAAAGCTATAGGCAAAAGTATAATTAAAGATTGGCTCTTAACCAATCACCTGTACCACTGGAAAAAATCCTTTGGCATGAGGCACAGTTAACTTATGTTAAAAGGACCCAGTCCCAAAGTAACTGAGGACCTCCTCAGTCTAAGCAGAAGGGACCTTAGAACAGTAACTGGACTAGTGACTGGTCAACTCGAAACATCTCCATACCATTGGTATCTTTTAAAGATAACCCAGTGCGTAGGCTTTGTGAATCGGAAATCGAAACTGCATCTCACATACTTCTGAGATCCTCCCTATTCGGACTCGCTTCGCTTGTCCACAGAATGTCAAAGACGTTAAATTTTACTGCAAACCTCTTCGGACTCCATCGCTTTCCTCAAATAGTAAAATACATTTGTTTCATTACCCCAGTACCCATCCCGTCACTGACCACGCTCGATGCTACTTAATTTATATGACGAACGAAATTCATGGATGTACGTGTCGTATTGAAACGAAACGTGGTGCAGTTATTTATAAAGCATAGGTATGCATTTGTACCAAATTTCAACACAATTGTATTTTTTCCGATCGTTTTAAAAATGTACACAAGTCATTCGATAAAATAATTGCTGTCATAAACTAATGCTAATTAATGAGATGAAACTTGGCATATATATTACTCTTATACATGGCTACATAAGTGCCAAATTTCAAATTGATCGCAACATTTTCCGCGTTATATATTTTCGAATTTTTGCTGCGCGTTAAAAACGCCATAAAATATTATTTATCTACTCCTTGTATTGTAAGTTTTACTTACAGTCTTGTTATCTCTCATACTGTAAATGTACTTTTACTCCCTAGTGAGGAAAGTGAAAGTGTTGCAACTGACAGAATTTTTAGTAAAAATTTTAGGAATTTTAGGGAAATTTTTAGGATTTTTCGTGTTATGTTGGTACTTATGGATGGAATATACAAATAACACGCTAATGTTTAAAATTACAAATATAGTAATTACACACTATTCTATTGACAGACTACAATAAATAATGTGAGATAGTGGTTTATCTCTCTTCATCAGAGTAATTGACATGGTAAGAATACTACTAACACAATAACAATTAAGGAGCTGAAAAATATATAATAGTAGTTAGTATTTGTTCTCTAGTCGTAGATAAAATTTAATATGCAACAAGGGATGAAAAAAGTTTCAGCTCTCGTTTATCTCCCTCGTCAAGCCTCGGAGCCAAAATGTTAACTCCCTCGCAAGCCGCGGAGCTAACTAGTTTATCTCCTCGGCTTAACCGGCCTCGTGAGCTAATGAAGTTTCTCCTTCGCGCTGCCTTAGACGAAACTTTACTTGAGCTGTAAAACTTACTTTTATCCCTGTTGCATAATAACTATTTCCGCATTGCACAACTACACCTATAGACTGATTTTTGAACTAAGTTTAACTTCTCTAGCATAAATACACCGGGAAGCTGATAACAGACACACACAAATAAAGACAGAAAACTTTGTAAAACTACTTAGAAGGTCATTAAAACACCTGAAACGGATAAGGTAACTTACCGGTTTCGGATTTTTTTGCAAACACAATTCTTTTCTATATACCTAAGGAAAATTGAAATTTATGTAGTTATAACTTGGTTTGTTGACGTCATCAATTTTCTGCAAACAATATGCTTCATAACCTCTCCGGTGTCTCGTCATATGCCAAGTTTCGTTACGACTTAGTGAGTTATCGTTAGGCGTACGCAAGAGTAGAAACTATTACACATATGCACACATACATATAATAAGATTAATCAACCACGGTTTTAAAATCAACTTTTCCTTGGATCCACCGTCTATTAAACCAATTGGTGGACGTAAACCAAAGCATTGAAATATAATTACAAACCCTGTACATAAATTTATTTCATTAAACTAGAATTGCAATGAAATTTCTAAATAAAGCACATCAAGTACCAAGAAAAAAAAAATGTTGCTCAACCAAATAGTATTCAATCCTCAATGAAAAATAGCTGATAATGATCTGTATATTTTTGTTTAAAATAATTTCATTGCGGGTGTGGGCGAGGAAGAAATAATCAGATGTACGTTTGGGCGATGAAATTTCAGTTCTCAATGATTGGGACTCCCACTCGCAGGCTCTGTTATGCAGGTAAATGGATTCCTACCAGCAGAGTAGTTAGTCTTATAATAAAGGATAATGCTTTCTGACCATATTATTCTGGTTTTATTGTAATTGATGAAAATTACAATATTTTTATTTTAAAAAAAATTATGAGGGTTTGATTTAAAATAATTGTTTAAATTAAAAAAAAACCTTGATGCTATGAATAAGGAGAGAAAGAAATGACTGGGGAAGATGAGTTTTAAAATAATGTAACAATGAGACACGTTGCTAAATATAGCAATAATATACTTTACTAAATATACAATAATAATATGGTTGTTGGATAATATGGAATTTGGCTGTCTAAATTCCTTATTAATGTTGTACCTCCCATAGGTAGGATATGTTTCCTTAAGTAATTTTATTTTAAATTTATAATTGTGACTTTGAGAGGGGTTCAAAGTTCAAAATTTGGAGCAAAATTGGTAAAAAGTTATGTATACATTTTATGGCATAGTGCTTATAATATTTGTGATAAGAATGTAATCTTGGTCTCATTGTAAGGGTAGAGACTTCTTTTACAAATAAAATGCATCAACAATGTTGTACCATATTTCTGGAGAGCACTGTTCTGACACAAAATAACCTAAAATTTTCTTAATTGTTGAAATTTTATATTTAAAAATTTGCCTATATAAATAAATGGTAGAAGTTTAAACTACTGCTCTTCTAAAAGTCTAACTCAAGTAGTTTATGCTAAAGTTTTTTCAAATTTTTCTGAATTTTGTTTATTTCAAGATTTAAATGAATCATTCTTGGAGTTAAACATTTCTCTTTAAATATTGTATTATTTCTTGCCAAAAAGAACTTGTTTTAAAAAAAACATTTCTCTTTGTGTATTCTCGGTTTTTTCTGATCACTAGAGTTCGGCAGCATCGGTGCGAGGTGTGTGCTCTTTAAAGGCAAGCGAAGCATATCTGAAGACGTACTGCACAACGAAGTTGGTGATTTCCATTTTTCGAGGACGAGTAAAGCGATCGTAGCGAAACTGATGAGGCGAGGAAAAGTTCCGAGCTACACCATACCCGATTTTGTATTTAACATCCTTTTCCAATCAAGCTAGAGTTGGAAGGTATTGGTTGTTTGAAAGAATGCCGATATTAGGGTAGACAAATGGACCTGATTAGCATTCCAGTCCCGCAACCTGAGTATCTTCTTCAACACCGTACTGAGAGGAACGACCTTGTCTTGAGTCGAGTTAAAATATCCTCTTACCTCTAAGATTTTCTCCCGCTACTCAACGAATTTCCCTTCGGCAAAGCGAAATATAGAACCTGCTTTAGAAATAATGTTGAAATCTAAGTTGGAATTATACCGTGTTGGTAAAATTAAAAAGATTTAACTAGATTTTACATCAAAAACGTTTCAAAAACAGTTTTGTGTTGTGAAACGCAATTGTTTGAATAAACCTGGTTTTTCTAATTTTAGAAAAACATTAGAAAAATCATGGTTGTTAGTTGTCATCTTGGTCGTTAGTTGAAAAAAGTTTTCTACCGTTTTTATTTAACTGATCTGTTTTATGTAATATTAGCTATTATACTTATCGTAAAAGACCCGCAGATAGAACAAGTTTAAATCTAGCAGCTGACCGAGAATTAAAATAAATCCATGAGTTCGCTGAAGTTGCATTTCTATAAATTTTACTTTCCAAGCCTTTAATAAGTAGAAAAAGTAATGTGTTTCCACTAAAAATTCGTAAAACAGATTACATAGAAACTTTTCGTTTAAAAAGAATCTATGATTCCTGAGAGTGGCTGTCACTCTGCCTGTATTTTGATCTGTATATGCCTGTGAATCCATATAACTCATTGTTTCAACACTAGCTATACATCTATAAATTTAATAATTTATTATTCAACCCTCATACCTACCCCCTTCGTTACCTCAATCTCATAAGTTCATTCGCTAAAATGGGCTAAAAATTAGCTTTAAATTCTAATTAGTACGAATTATGGAGTTTAGTGCCAATTTTAGAAAGCTGGGTATACATTCGTATAACCAAATGGATAAATATGTATAATTCCATTAAAAAAAATAATATCTGACTTGTAGTAATGAATATGAAGTGTAGCTAAAGGTATGAAGTCTAAATGTTGCATAAATAACTAACTTTGACATAAAAAAAGTACTTTGGCAAACACTTATAAACTTAAAAATTAAACTTATTAATCCAAAGGTTTGTAATAAAATACGTCTCTCCACCAATAATTATATTATATAAAAAAGCTAGTTTCGGCTGCATCTAGCCATCACAGTCTAGACGAGTGTTTGGTAGCAGGAAGTACTGATGTCAGAGGTAACCAGCACACCACAATGCAATAAGAATAGATGGAACAAGATTCTAGGGATTCTATGGAAGGATATTTTAAAATGTATATTTAGATTCAACCCAGGTTAGTGTATTTCTTTTGGCATTTTCAAATAAATCACGCGGGTTTAAATCTATTTGCGTTGTTTTTGAGGAAATGTATTCATTTATTTAATTTTTTCTAGTTCTAACGTGATATTAAAAATTTATTTAATATTACTTTATAGAGTCAAATATAAATAATTTCTTATTTATTTTGAATTTAAGTACTTATTTCTAAATTTAATGAATGTTTGTATTTTTGATTAATCCAAATTTCAGTCCGCATCGTTGTACAATTTAAGAAATTTCTTCATTTGTTAAAATTTTGCTAATTTTGTAAGCGTTGCTAAAAACTTTAAAGATTTATAAACACTTTATTTTCTTTTCTTGCGTTTTTATTTACTCGAATTCTTTCCCCAGGCTCTATCAACCATGCCAAGAGCAAAATAGTCTAAATCTATCAGCAGAAAGGCATTACCCGACCAGGCTAAAAAGAATTGCTCGCCATGTTAAGACATAAAGGTTTAGCTCTCAGCGGTCGCCGAGATGATTCTTTATTATTTGAAAGAATAAATGTCATAACTCTGGTGTCGCCTCTATTAGAATCATGAAAGCACAGGGAATCCTTGCCTCATGTCCGTCAAGAACAAGCACTGTGTAAAGTTCAAAATTGTAAGGTTAAAAAACCATGTTCCATGTAGGCACACGA
This sequence comes from Microvelia longipes, assembly GCA_018340805.1. NCBI lineage: Eukaryota > Metazoa > Arthropoda > Insecta > Hemiptera > Veliidae > Microvelia > Microvelia longipes. Next base: position 43,803,853 of record JACMZG010000022.1, on the reverse strand, counting down.
CATCACTGCCATATTTCTTTAGAATTCTAGTTGAGCATCGTTAAATATGATTAAGCAAGATCATCTTGTCTAAAAATATGGGCCTTCCAGGCATAGCTTTTCGGTTTATAAAATCGCACAGCATTATTATCAAAATTCTGCATCTGCTGAACCTAGCTGAACACTCAGATGATCCTCCTTATGCAAAACTTCATTTTTATTTAAGTTATTCATGTTAACAATACTTTACACAATTTTTTTGAAGTACATGGATCTGATAAACTTTTATCAACCAGTGATTTCCTTTTACTTGATCTAAAATATCATCCAAAGGAATTTTGGGCTATTTGTTTGGCGAATTTTCTCGCTCCGACTTAGTTAAATTAGCCTTCCTATATGCCCAACATGAGTGGATATACGAGTATACTCCAAAAAAACCTGTAGAAGAGATGGTAAAAGACATTTTAGCTGGCAGTGACCATCGATCTTATTGGTGCCCATTTTACCGGTTAATTTAGATTTGTAAATTCCATCTCAACAAATAAAATGATTTGCTCACAATAAATTTGTAGTACTTTCCTTTCTCCTCTTGTTTTTTCAATTTAAAAAAGCTCCATAACTTTCAAATATTCTTTACTTCTTTTCAAAATGCTTTCGAAATGGTCATTTTCTAAATGCTGCTTTGTAAGCATGTCACATTCAAACGGATTTAAAATGTTTTTTATAACCCCTTACAAACTTTGTTTATAAAGGTTCCGAAAAATATATTTTCTTTAAACGGGACCGCATTGATCACATGAAAATGTTTTATCACTTTTGAAAAGAATGATAATTGTGGTCCATTTTATTTTATGATTATTTTCAAATAGAAATCAATAAAGGAAATGGCGAGAGACAAAGAATAAACGATTACAAAACAAAAAAAAAATCATCATTAGCTAGGAGAACATGTCATAGTCCACAGATCACTAGCGCAACAGTCTTTACCTTTAATGAAACCGCCAATCATAACCATAGCTAGATAATAAAATACAACCATTAATTAAAATCTAGCAATATGTACTAAAAAGTTTTAAAATATGTATTCAAATTAAAAATAAAATATAATTTAAATTTTATATATAAAAAATATTTAATAAAAATCGTAGAATTAGTGAAAAATGAGATGAATAACATTTTTTCAAATCAACCGTAAATAGATTAAACCCGCATGATTTCTTTGAAATGACATACAAAACCTGGGTTAAATACCTAAATATCACATTTTAAAAAAATCCTTCCCATAGAATCCCTAGAATTTGATAGATGGACTCCACAATGCGCCAACTTTACGGAATAAACTTATTAGCTTGATTTTCCCAAAAAAATTCGTTAAGGGAATGAACAAAAACAATGGAGTTGACTGCTCATCCTCTCCAACCCAATACTGATTTCTTATTATTTTGTCAATTATTCTAAACACGTATAAAGAACTTGATTTGACTTAGAAAAGAAACCAAATGTATTCAACAAAACACAATAAAAGGACTTCCTTCAACACACATTTTTTGTTTTCAATAAAGCTTATAGAAAAACTGTACCTAAATAAATGATCCTAAAAAATAAAAGATCAAATTTAATGTCGGTGTAAACTCTATTTTAGCGTCATGAAAGTACCCTACTCCTCACAGTTAAGTGAGGAGTAGGGGGATTGATTCAATTCGGCTTCTTGATACCGAAAATATACGTCCAAAAATGTATATATATATATATATATATATATATATATATATATATATATATATATATATATATATATAGCGTAGCGATCTGTCGACCAACTGATTCGTCAACGGTACAATACGGACCCACTATAAACGTATAACAACCGCTTCATTACTTAAGGAACTTTTTCCAATAAAATCTGTATCTATGACAAATCGTGTCGTCAGCAATTGTAAAAGTACATCCAGAATAAGTTTGTCTGCCTCAAGTTTTTCAATCTGTTGTTTAAATCTTTGACACAGTTATGGGTGGGAAAAATAACATAATAGTTTATTATAATAAAAAAATTGCTTTAGGAATTAAAAATTCCTTATGATCTGACTTCCGTTCACACGACGCTGGGTGGAAATTATTAAAGCAAATGATGGTTCTTCTTACCTGTGTTTTACTTGAGTAACTCCTAATGCAGGTTTTGGCCAGTAGGAGGGTAAAATACAGACTTTTTCAATAATAGCGTAAGAAATACTGCTGTAGTAGTATTGTTAGATATAAAAGGATTAATCATGGAAGCATCACCAGTATTGATGAATGAAGTATGATAAGATGAAGCACTCATATTAAGTAGATTAAGGCCCGTATTCAAAGACATCTTCCTAACATTTTCCTAAGATTTTCCTAACATTCTCCTTGTTCCTTAAGGAGAATGTTAGGAAAATGTTGGGAAAATGCTAGGAAGATGTCTTTGAATACGGGCCTTAGTCTGATTGTAATAAAAGAATTTGATGAGATCTGAGTTACTGTTTTATTAGATAGAGTTATTATTTATGGCTAGTCTGAGGACCCTTTCTTACAGATGTGAGACTGTTAGGGATAGGCCCGGGTACTTGGAAGAAGCAGTACTCTTAGGCAGTCTTGGTCTGGATACGAGAGAGTGTTAGTCGTCAGACAGTTAACTGTGACTAACTTTACATGAATCGGCTGCCCTTTGGCCCATGTCAAAAAGGGCCTATCTTAAACGAGTTTCTAATTATATTGATTGATAAAGTGATCAGAGAAGGGAATATTGTTCGTTATAAAAGATTTAACATAGATACATCATATTTAGAATTTGTTTATTCTTTAAAGATATTTATTTTTAAAGGGCTCGCAAAGCGGAAGGACCTTAAAGGTCTTCATATGGTCGTAGGCATTCTAAAAGGATTGGAACCGGTTTCCAATCGGTATAATAATAATAATAATAATAAAATGTTTTATTTGTGGAGATACATTCACTGTATATACAAACGTCAAAAAAAAAATTATAAAGATACATATATATACATAAAAAAAATTACAATTATTTACATATCACAAAAATCTAGTTTAAAATAATCTTCTGTAGAGTACAATGGATTTTTTATTAAAAAGCTTTTTACTTTTTTTACAAAATATTTCTAAAGGCATACTTCTTATTTCAGGTTTAATTGCATTAAAAAACTTAATTCCTAGTATACCTTGCCCTACTCTGGACTTTTCTAGCCTATGTTGGTTTATAAGTAAATTATTTGTATTTCTTGTGCTATACATGTGGTTATTGATACATATAGAGTATAGATACATATAGTATCTATAGTAAAAGTTACATCAGAAAATATGTTAGTAAATTTGTATTTTTTAAGAAGCTTTTTGCGTATTTCATAGTTCATAATATTTAAGACACAATACTTTTCCTATATACCTACGGTATAAATGAGGAAAAGTAGAAATGATAAACAATTAAATATTTACTAAAAAATGACGGCAAATTAAAAAATTACTCTTTAGGATAAGAACTACTCCCTTAATATAGAAATATCCGTTTTCCAGGTGAAGAAAAATTGCTAGATAAAGTTAGTTAAGGAGCTATTATAAGCTATTATAAAGTAAATTAAAGAGATGGATTTTGCGAAATAAAGATAAATATGCAAAATGAGAATCAAGATTAAAAACTCGTATTTCATTTCATTATTAATGTCATTTTAGTAATTTAATCAATTATCGACAAAGAACACTTTTATAACAATCTCAAAAACCTGATGACAGTTCCAGGATACATACACACACATACATACATGAAATGTATGTATAAAATAATAAATCACTATACTAGGCTCAGTAATAAACTCTCTATGAGAAGGAACAGACTTACTAAGACTGCAAGACTGGACATCTATCACTTTGGTCTCAAAATTATGAATCATTTACCTGAAAACTTAACAAATCTTAATAGCAAGATGTTTAAAAATAAAATGAAAAGAATTTTATTAGATCAGCCTCTTTATTCAGTTTCAGAGTTCTTTCAGATAGGTTTCAAATACATTTCTGTGAGTGTAAGTATATAATATTACCCCTCCCAGAGGCAGAGGCTGGTCCACCTATGATTGCAGGTAATACTGATATAGTGAAACATGCTACTACTAAAACACCCAATGAGAAAGACAACTTGGTAAAAACTACTCGAGAGGCCTTGGAAGATCTGGAAGGGATGATTAAGTTGAAATCTTGGTGTCGAATATTTAGAACAATCTACATACTTTTCTGATGTACGAACGGAATAAATAAGGAAAAGTAAAAATCATTGTAAGAATAGGCACCAAGTGATCAAATTCACAAGTTGGTTATAATTTCTCACAAAAACGAAAACAATTATTGAGACTACGGATGACTCCATGTGGAATTTAAGCGAATAGTTGTTGTTTGATTAATTTGTACCATCTTTCATAAAAGAAGGAATCACAACGTCTTATATCGCCTGAAATCGGATTCACAAGTCTCAACAGGAACTTGATATATGAACGTACTTAATTTGAACTAAAATGATTTAAAACTAGCAATAAGTTCAGTGTTTTTGTTTAGAAAAGATAGTGCAGATTAAGAAAATAATAACTATTTACTGAAATTGAAAGTTATAGTTTCATAATTTGAACGAGAGCAAAGGACACAAAACTTGATTTTTCACTGAAATTTAAACGGGTTGCCTTAAAACAATTTAGATTCCATTATATAACTAGATTTCCTAAAAAAAGACTTAATTTAACAATAAATTGAACAGCAAATGTAAATATATTGTCAATTATAATTATTCATTTTCTTTAGCTAGGAAGCTTAGATAACCCATTCTTCCCAAACCTTCCCACTAAGAAGTTAATTCACATATTTTCAAGAATGTTGAATAAAGGGGATGACGCACTAAGTCGAATTGCCATTCAACAAAGTGACCCCATCGAAAATCAAAACATAGGGAAGAATGCAACACGAAACACACGTCAAAAACCAACTGCGCATGCTTATGATCCTTATAACAGCGCAGGTCTTAAAATTTAGAGGCAAACTTAACTCTCAATGGGTTTCCCATTGTTTTGCTTGCGAAGGTTATAAACAAATTGAAAAAAGTTCATACTTATTAACTGTTTTTTGTTAATTTTGCTTAAAATTAACATCATTAAAGAAAATTAAGAACATTACAACCAAAATTGAATCTTGAAAACTGGCAAAATATTTCACTAGGCTAAAAATAACAAAAAATTAACACATTTAACTTACTCTCTACGAAAAGTAAACGGTAAAGCTTCAATTACTCTCACTAAAGTGGCTATCTAGAGTCCAAAATGTAAAATATAAGCACAAATGACTTGACAAGCGCCAAATGTAACAATAACGAAAGCACTGAAGAAAGTTGAGAAGCAAACTCGACAACCAAGAATTCTATAACAACTTAGCTACATAACCTGCGATTGGCGCCTTTTTAAATTATAACCTAAGGGAAGGTAAGTTTGCTCCTATTTCTCTATCTCATACAACTTCCATGGGGTCAGAAATGTTCCTTAATGCGTCATCCCCTTTATTCAACATCCTTACATATTTTACTCTTTTTTGAGTTCGAGCATGCATCTAATCCTAAGTTTTCTCTACTTTACTCTATATAACTTTAAAATTAACAATTTTAGAGAAAAGAAGAATAGTGCAGAGTAGAGCAGTGTACTCTAGTTAATGTGCCGAACAATCCTATTGCAGTCTCATTGATCTCATCTTGAACTTGGAGTTGACAAGGTCGAATTTCGTAGCGATCAGACACTCCTCTCAGGCCCCCTAGTGAGTCATTCATACAAATACATTAACGTTTATTTAGACAGTTATATTTACATCTCAAAACAAGGAAGTAATTTATCCAAATTTATTCAATGTAAAATGGTAAAACATTATAGAAATCTACTTAATAAGTAATTTAAGTTTAACTTTAATTTTTACTCTAAAATATATTAAAGCAATAGGCCCCTCCCCCCTTATCTACCGCCATATCATATACCCTTAAAAAGATGTTTCAAGCCTCTAAATGTATTTAGATAGGGTATGCCCCCTTTCCCTCTAGTTATATATATATATATAAATATATATATATATATATATATATATATATATATATATATATATATATATAATATATATATATATATATATATATATATATCTTGAATATGTATAATTGTACAATGTAAATATAAATTACATTAAATTATTAAATTATTTACATAAAATACAATAAAATATGAGAAACGCGTTCACCAAAAATTATAGGGGGCTGACTCCTGGTGTACAAATTGTAAACATCGCCTGCTCAGGTGGGGTAAAATAATTTTCCATACCTTTCCCCGTAACCCCCCCCCTCTACGGACAAAACTTTGTTTTATATGCCTAGTTCTAACAAATGAAACTCGAGTCTTTGAAAAAGCAACGAGTAATCGCTCTTATTTATGTTGACATAACATCACTTGCCTAAACAAATCCATATTAAGGAAGTTGTTTTGTTATCGACACAAGAAATTAATGAGCCGATCACGTTCTCAGCTGATGAGCTGCAGGAGTCAATTATTACCTCACCACTATGCTCACCACTATCTCTACCGCATTACTCATTTCCATTTACAAAGAATAAAAACAAGCTGCTAAATATGGAATTATGAGTAAGCATAGAGATATTATCACTAGAGGGGTTCTATTGGTTAAATTTGTAAACATCGAAAAAGTAACCTGATCGCCTTCCACTTTCAATATAATCAAATAAACGGGTCGCCCCCGGGGTCTCGACAAGTCGACGTAACATCGACGCTTGATTTGGTTAAAGTGTCGAGGTTATGAAGTGTCGATACAACGTAAAATCCTGCCACGAAAAGTGTCGACGTTATGAAGTGTCGAGACATCGTCGTGTCGAGACTACGATGCGGTACCCAAATAAACAGAACAAAATTACCGTAGCTTATTTTATAGAACGTTTAAAATACACATCATAACACAAACAATGCGCGGGAAGCTAAATAATTAATTTAATATAACCTTTACTCACTCTTGAAGGAAGTTTCAATGAGGTTCAAATGAGCCTCTGAGAGTCCCAAAACTATAACCTCGTCTACACGATGTGTTGAACACTTGGTTGAATTCCAGGTTCAATCCTCGACACTGATTTTAGTCCGTGTAGACGGGTGTCAACCCGTTGTTGAACACCGATAATATGTCGTGTAGAAACTTGTCGAGGTTAAACCCGGTGTCCAAAGTCGGTTTTTTTAATAATTATTATTGCTTTCAATTTCTTTGGTTATTTATTAAACATATGAATTTTTATTATGAATTTATTTACCTTTTCCTTGCGATATTTAATTAAAATATTGATTTAGCAGCATTATGCTGTCTGTTGTCGAAACTTTATTGGTAAAATAAACTTATTCTTCAGCTAAAATTTAAATCGTGGTTCGCAATTACTACGTACACACAGCGTATTTAACAGGCGATCGTATTGCATACGTATGCAATACGGTCAACTAACTTGACGGTTCTTACAGCGTATTTGTTATGTCGATCGAGTGAGATTACGTGTTAACTGATCCCGCCAAAACATGGCGTCTTTTATAGTGAAGGTTCACTTTTGGTTATAAGGAAGTTTAAAACAAAAAATATATTTAATTAAATTGTGATTCCTTTGCATAATAATAAAGTTACACTAAAAAATAATAATATTCCAAAAGTTATTTGATCAAAAACGGTAATATAGAAGTGAAATAAAAGTTCGACGAGAAGGTTATCCGTTAAATACGATCGTCTCTAAAAGTACATACAGCGTATCGGGGGATCCATTTAGATTCCATCTTCCTGGCTCTAGCTTATGCGATCGGATCCCCTCCGCATAGTTTATACAGCTAATATTACCGTATTGAGAGATCGTATTCTATACGATCCGCGGATCTAGAAGTGTGTGTGAACGTAGTAAATAATAAACACTGATTATGATCTGTTGTTCCTTGCCGCATTTCTCTTGTTTATTAAAAACACTAATTGGTTGGTCAGAGCTGTTATAATTACAAATTAACGCACACAAAGAAGGAAAGAATAATTTATGTTTTTAAAAATATTCAAATTACTAAGTAGAATACAAACAGAAACGATTAATTGCAAATCATGTTGATTTTGAAGAATTGCCAACCTACACAAACAAATATCCCTAAGAGAATATCGATCTTTATTTAGATTAAGTTATTATTTAGAATTATTTACTGATAAACATCTTTATTAGTTCTATTTTATATTATGATCTACAGTTTTTACCAAAGTTTTATAAATAGAACTTTCTATCTAGGTTTTTACTGTTCAGTTTTGTGTGTATTTTTATAAAAATGTTTGGTTTATTTATTCATTATCATTATACTTTACGAAAATGTGATTTACAAATTTTTGCCATTACTAATGAAGTATAAAAGTATATAATGATATTTAATAACAGGCTACATTTAAATAAAACCAGAAAAAAACTTAGAGATATAATTGGATAACCACAGTGCAGAGGTTATAACTTTTAATTACAGTATAGGTCAAGGATGTTGAATAAAGGGGATGACGCATTAAGGAACATTTCTGACCCCATGGCAGTTTATGAGATAGAGAAATAGGAGCAAACTTACCTCCCCTTAGGTTATAAGTTTGCCTCTAAATTTAAAGACCTGCGCTGTTATAAGGATCATAAGCATGCGCAGTTCGTACCAAGCATGTGCAGTTGGTTTTTGACGTGTGTTTCGTGTTGCATTCATCTCTATGTTTTGATTTTCGATGGGGTCACTTTGTTGAATGGCAATTCGACTTAGTGCGTCATCCCCTTTATTCAACATCCTTGGTATAGGTGTTGAATCCCGAGTTGAACCCCTACCGTGAAAATGTTTGCGGGGTTCAACCCCGAAAACAATTATAGGTGTTCAACCGAGTTTCAACACCTCGTGTAGACGAGGTAAATGTTTCCAGCCCTGTCAATGTATTAAGGTATGCAGGCTATGCCCTCTGTAGTAATATGTATTTATGAATATGAGTTTTGATATTTTGAAAGACAACTGTATTTAGTTGTTCATAATGCTATTGTTTGATAACGCTAGCAATATCATAGATTTTTGTTCAAAACTGCAAGAAAGAAATTTTGTTTCAAAAGTTGTTTCAAAAGTTCATCTTAGGATAACTTTTGAACTGCTGAGGCGTAAACAATTGATGGATCTGCGTTTGTCCTTCTATGATTAATACTACTTTGCCTATTTTAAGAAAAAAGTACATAAAAAATAATTCTTCTATAAATTCTAACAAATAAAATAAAAGATCACAGCATTCCCACATCAAACTTGGTCAACCAAAACTGGTCAACGCTAACACCAAATAAAACGTTGAGTATTTCTGCAACCCTGATCTGATCTGATCTAATTAGTTCATCTACACCTTAATATGCCTCTTCTAAATTTGATTCACTTTATTATAAATATCTGGTAAAATGTTCTTTAAAGTGCTTTGTTCAAAGATCAAGTTTGTATTCATGACCAGTTTCTAATTAACAATAAAGTCAAAAGTACTGTGTTTTACTTTTTATTTGAATAATTTATTTTTATTACCTATTTAAGAATTCATAGCATGATTTGTACTTTTAATCCGATAATTTAGTTTAAGGATAAATTATATTTTATTTAAATACGGATTAATTTTTATCTATCCCATTAACTGTTAGCATAACCTGTTTATAGACTTTGTTAGTAAAACTTTATTGGCCAACTTTGCCATAATTAAAAATATTTCAAAACATAATGGCTCTACTTAAATACGATTTCAATCAATCACTAATAACTGGATCAGTCAAATTTTTATCAGAGTTTGTTTGAGGGGTTATATAAACTTAAAACTTGAACATCATTAAAATCCGGAGGCGAAAGAGGCAAGGTAAGGTGCATTCAGAACACTGTGGTAGCGATGCGTCCGGCCGTTGCGTGCGTAGCGGTCATTGCTATGCGGAAAATGATTCCACAATTGCCACGCTACGGCCGCAAAAGCCGCTAACGCAGCGCACTCTTCTTCCGATTTTTGCGAAACAAAAATATATTTTTCTTAACAAAGATTAAAAAGACGAAGAAGAAAAGGTTGGTTTGGACGAGCTGTGTCTTTTTAGATTTCATTTTAATTTTTTCATTACATTAAATATTCAATTTATTTAATCTTGTCTGATGATAATGGGAACTTTCGCCCTAAATGATAGTTCTTTTTGTTCAAATTATTTTTTCTTATTTAAAATTTCATATGGTCTAAGTTTAAATATTTTTTAACTGATCAACCCGATGAAAATGGCAAAGTATTATCTTGTTCAGTTTATTATATTGTAATGTACTTGTTATTTAATGTAATTAATAGTCTTGTTTTAAAAAAATACATTTCAACTCTGGGATCTACTTGTTAAATACTATTTAGGCAGTAAAACCAAGTGGACAGAAATAATGTATAACATTTCATATCAATTACATTAAGATAAAATAAACGAATCAAGATAATAAAAACTGTACCGTTCAAATTGTCAAACACCGAGAATATTAAGAAATAAATTTGTTTTAAGAATAGAAACATAAAAAACAACTTTGAATTAATCAAAACTAAAATGAAAAATTAAACACTTTAAAAAGACACAGCACAAACAAAAGTAATAAAATAACAATATTGTGTTTTAATAACAAGATAATATTCATTTTTTTAGATAAAAAACATAACTCTTTTATTAAAATCAAATTAAAATAATGAAAAATTAAAACGACTTAAAGCACGTCAAGAATCAAAATCCAAACAAAACAGAAGTCTTCTCTTAATCGCAAGATGGGGTAAGAAAAATTCCAAAACTTTGAAAACGGAAAGGTTTCTTCCGCGTCAGGCCTCTAAGGTGTTTTGTAATCAATCAAATGCTAATCACTGGATCATTTGTGCGAGTTTAGTAGGTTTGCGGAAATTTCCATTTTCCGCAACGCTACCGTAAGTTGTTTAAGAACGTCCCATACGATTACATAGGTTGGAATTTGAGCTGTCACCGCTCGCAACGGACGGACGCATCGCTACCGCAGTATTGTGAATGCACCTTTAGAGACATGTTTATTTGCTTGGCTTTACAACAGAAAGAGAGAGTACATAGCTAGGTTGGATTTCCATAGGTAAGAGAGAGTATGGTTGTACTGAATTAAGTTATAACACTGAATAACTTTATTAGATAAGAGCCCTTATGTTGCCCAGCCTGCTAAAAACTTCGTTAAGCCGAATTAAGTGCAGGGATATTTATATCTAACAGCAAGTATCGACGGTAGCTGATTCTTCACCTAGCGGTAAATATAACCTTTTAATTAGCGAATTTTCAAAGAAAAAATGAGCTCATGAGGTTAGGGTCATGAAGAGGGGGGGGGCAGGACGATTTTTTGAAAGGGGGGTCTCCCTGATCAAGAATAATATATATATAATATAATATAATATATATATATATATATATATATATATATATATATATAATATATATATATATATATATATATATATATATATGTATATATATATATATATATATATATATATATATATATATATATATATATATATATATATATATATATATATATATATATATATATATATATATATATATATACATATGGGTTAAATTAAATATTAATGGATATTTAAGTATAAAAATAATGTTGAGAAATAATAATAGGGTGAGACACGACATTTCGACAAATTGTCTTTCTCTATATGTCTTCTCTCAGCCGAAATTTTTAATTGCGAGCTAGAATATATTTTTAGAAAGATAGATCTACAAAATATTGGTATAAGCATCAATGGCTCTGCTAAATAATCTATGTTTTGCGGATGATGCACTTTTATTATCCAACAAATTAAAAGATTTACAAACTATACTGACTTCCCTTATCAAATGGAGTCTTAAAGTAGGTCTGAAAATCTATATATATATATATATATATATATATATATATATATATATATATATATAATATATATATATATATATATATATATATATATATATATATATATATATATATATATATATATATATATATATATATATATATATATATATATATATATATTATATATATAATATATATATATTATTTATTTATATATATATATATATATATAATATATATATATATATGTGTGTGTACACACACACATATACACATGTATGTACGAGATTTTTGTGTCCTAGATGTTTCTATGGGACACGATAACTTTCGAAACCTTTCTTGGATCGAAATGAAACTTTGTTAATTTCCCAGCCCTATTGTTTAGCAATTGTGTGACGTCATTAAACCACAGAAATTACCCCATTTAAAAATTTCATAAATCTTCATATAGTTTTTTGATTGAGCTGAACGTTTTTACACATATACTTTGACCTCCCCTGCGGACGGCCATGCTTCCTGGGGAGTTCCTAGCGTTATGTATTAAAATGTAACTTTGTTTCCTAGTATATGTGCTAAACCTAGTGGGTGTTCTCAAATTATCATCAATATCATTTACTATGACTTTAATGTTATTGGATCGTCAAAGAGATGTAATAATCAGAATAAGTAGTTATTTAAAATCCAAGATTTCATGAAGTTATTACGTGTGGAGAAGGATAGTGAAGAGGGTCGGTTGAAGGACGTTCAGTGCCTCCTACCACGTCTGTATATCTTTCTAATGACTCATTCCCTACATAGCACATCTAATGCCAGTATACTCAACTACTAATATCAGGAATGGACAAACAACTGAACACGTTTTATCACGGAATTACTGCATATTTTTTTATCAGAAAAATAGGGTCTATACGATAAAACAGAGGTGCTATCGTTTGTTAGTAATATATACCCGATTTTTTGGACGGGTACCTCCTCATCAATCGGATTGAGATGTGATGCAGAAACGAGTCCTGCTTCGGACTCGTTTCTGCATCACATCGGATTAAGATGTGATGCAGAATCGAGTCCTGCTTCGGACTCGTTTCTGCATTACATCGAATTGAGATGTGATGCTAAAACGAGTCCTGCTTCGGACTCGTTTCTGCATCACATCGGATTAAGATGTGATGCAGAAACGAGTCCTGCTTCGGACTCGTATCTGCATCACATCGGATTGAGATGTGATGCAGAAACGAGTCCTGCTTCGGACTCGTATCTGCATCACATCGGATTGAGATGTGATGCAGATACGAGTCCTGCTTCGGACTCGTATCTGCATCACATCGGATTGAGATGTGATGCAGAAACGAGTCCTGCTTCGGACTCGTTTCTGCATTACATCGAATTGAGATGTGATGCTAAAACGAGTCCTGCTTCGGACTCGTTTCTGCATCACATCGGATTAAGATGTGATGCAGAAACGAGTCCTGCTTCGGACTCGTTTCGCTCGTCCTCAGAATATACAATGAGCCAAATTTACACTGCAGTATGTTCTCGGACTCGCTTTGCTCGTCCTCAGAAAGTAAATGTATTCGTGTCATTCTCAGCGGTTACCCACACAAGCACTGACCATGCTCAATGCTGCTTAACTTGTATGATCCAATAAAAATCATAGATATACTTGTCGTATTGTACCGAATCTTAGTGTACTTATTTATTACGTAAAGGTGTATAAATGTACCAAATTTCAACTCAATAGTATTGCTTTCCGATTTTTTAAAATTTGTTTTTAAAACACGTACACAAGCATTATTTGATACTTTTCATACGTCTTTTAAAATGCAGTATACATTTACAGTAAGCTCAAATGAGAGTTTTGAGGTTTTTTAATTCTTTTACGCGTTGTCCTTGTATTTTAAAGAATTTATTTGTTTTGTGTTTTAAAAATTTTAATGAAATAACAAGCAAATACATATCATTCTACTTTAAACAATAACATTCAACTCTGCCAAGACCCTATCGCACGAATAACTTTTTACTTTACAAAGTGCAACTAATTTCTATTAATAATACAATGTTTTCTTTAAAAACGGAAAGTTTTCCTTTTCATTTCCTTAGTCATTCATTTGAAGGCACAATTGTAACAGTAAGGCAGTTCAAGTCGGTGTCGGTACAACATTGAACCAGTTCATAGTAAAAGTTAGCATTCTGACAACCTAAGCTAATAACTCAGGCTAATGTTCACGAAACCATAACAGTACCACATATTTACTTTCACCCTTATAATACATTAAGCAAGTCAGCGATCCATGTTCTTCACTTCGCTAACAATATCCTTATTGTTATTAAAAATTTAAAGATAAAGGTATTTTAATGGATTTAATAAAAAAAATAAAGAACGTTTCCGTTTAAATATTAATTGCTTTTTATATGTATGATCGATGGTATTACTTGGATCTGGATCATTGATCTTGATCATGGATCATCACCTTCGTGGTATGATTGTCATAGGTAAATATCATCATTAATGTAATATAATGGACAAGATGTGAAACAAAGGCCATTTTTGTCAGACAGGTTGATAAGAATCAGTTTTTGGCATGGGCGAAGCAATGCTATATATATATATATATATATATATATATATATATATATATATATATATATATATATATATATATATATATATATATATTATATATATATATATATATTATATATATATATATATATATATATATATATATATATATATATATATATATATATATATATATATATATATATATATATATATATATAATATATATATATATATATATATATATATATATATATATATATATATATATATATATATATATATATATATAATATATATATATATATATATATATATATATATATATATATATATATATATATATATATATTTGTGTGTGAGTGTGTATATGTATGTATGTATATATGCATGTATTTAGTTGTCTTGACTGTCATAAATATTTGATTATAGGTACGTACTCAATCGACTTATTCAATGTTTAGGGACAAAAACTAAAAAACTAGTAATTGAAAATGTTGAAAATGTAAGGTTGTATTAGCATTGCATATAATTTAATTTTATAGCAGTATTCTCCATGGTTATTAGATAAATTAAGTAGTAATACAATTATTATAATTACTTCTTATTCTCATCTAGTTTGTGATAAAGTAAAAAGTTCTACAGAGTAATATTGATAGAGTAAAATAACGGAGAAGGATTAAGCACTAAAAGCTTTTCTTAACTATTAAGCCGATAAGAACTCACTTGGGATTAAAAATATTACATTTCTCTTCTATTTTGGGACTGTTTTATCTTTGTAGGTGTAACGGGTGAACAATGTCACGTGACTGAACTCTGACAGCAATATACTAATTCTAGTTGGAGCCAATCCCGCCGTTTTGGTCTGTGCCATGTTTTTAAGAAAGGTAGCCTTCGACCTCTTGGCCGCCACACAGCATCGGCGCAGGGGGCGCTCTTAGAATAATACAATATATAGAAGGAGCACTACTGATAACACGAAAGGCGGTTCACAGGTAGACTTAATGCTGCCCCCCCTAACAATATACAATTTTCTAAAAACAAAGTTGGCAGTACTTCCGGTTGCTGAATTATTATGTTCTATTATTAATTAATGATTGATTATTCATAAAATACTAATATAAATATCGGTGCATTACAATATTTAAAGCATTTTAAATTGTAGTTTAACGTATTTAATAAAAATTATATTAAAAGTAGTCCTCGTCAACTAAAAGTAGATTCTTGTATTCCGCTACTCTTTTGCCATCTAAGACCAGTTTAATTAAATACTCAGCAGGTGTTTTAAGTTATAATATTTGTTCTTTACGATCTTTCTTCATTAATAGATATTTATGACACATATTTAAAATAATGTTTTGTTGTTAGGTTGGCAGCAGTACTTATGTGCAGCAGTCAACCGGCTTTCGTGTTATCAGTGGAATTACATAGTGTTAACGGTCCTGTGCTCCTTCTATATATACAAAGAGACTAAAACTATATTAACCTAGAAGCTTATAGTTTTAGTCTCTTTGTATATAAAGTATTATTCTAAGGGACCGCTTTACAGCCAAATGGTTGTTGTCCTATATTAGTTCGTTGTATAACTAGTTTATAAAAGTGGCATACTGCCTCGATATAAGCGAATTTTCTAATTTAATAGTCAAAAAACGTGATATTACATTATGTTGTATATCTAAATCAATAACACCGGGACTAATGCAAATAATAAAATATTAAAATTAAAAAGGTTGTATTCACCGCAAGTTGAATAAGCAATCGAAGAATCAGCTACCGTCGATACTTGCTGTTGGATATGAATATCCCTGGACCGGTTTCGGCATAACGCCATCATCAGCAGGCGGGGCAACACTCGAGCTCTGAACTAATACAGTTATACCAGTGATTAACTTTATTAGTTGAGAGCTCGAGTCCTGCCTCGCCTGCTGATGATGGCGTTATGCCGAAACCGGTCCAGGGATATTCATATCCAACAGCAAGTATCGACGGTAGCTGATTCTTGATTAATAAAATATTAATTCGTAGTTATGTTAACCATACATAGTACTACACGTAAAAAAAATCAGCTCCATATAAATATTTTTATTTTATGGAATAAAATAATAATACTTCAATACTTCTTGAAGATTTATGATTTTTTGTATTAGTTTGTGGTGTCAGAATTGTGAGTTAATGATGTCACACATATTTCATAAAAAACAGGTTTCAGGACATTAGCAAGGTTGATTTTTGTACCGAGTTTAATTTCAATCCAATAAAGAGTTCGACAGTTACCGTGTCCCATAGAAAAGTCTAGAACACAAAAATATCGTTCCAAATCTCGACAATCAAATTCATATGGTTGTCAATTTGTATGGAAATTTAAGGAAAATAAGATTAGGGTTTTTCATATTTATGATAAAACTTACTAATGATGAATATATATATATATATATATGATATTATATATATATATATATATATATATATATATATATATATATATATATATATATATATATATATATATATATATATATATATATATATATATATATACATATATAAATATATATATTTACCCATACCCTATTATTATACATCAACATTATTTTTATACTTAAATATCCATTAATAATTTATTAAACTCATATATATATATATATATATATATAATATATAATATATATTATATATATATATATATATATATATATATTACCCATACCCTATTATTATATATCAACATTATTTTATACTTAAATATCCATAATAATTTATTAAACTCATATATATATATATATATATATATATATATATATATAATATATATATATATATATATATATACATATAAGTGTGTGTTGTTATACATATAAAGGTGTTTTTAATACATTATGAGTGGTTTTTACAGTTGATGTAATTGTCTTTGTAAACTGAGCTGTGCATGACTGTCTAAATTGTAGTGCAGCATTAACTATATTAGAGGAGGTGCATTTAATTTGAAAAATCCATACAAATTAACACACAAGTAAAAGTGCTATTGTTCCGACTAAGGAGCATAAATCAAAATCCTGTGCTAGAAGTGAATTGGTGCACAGAAAGCAAGCATTCTAAAGAAAACATTCCCCTCATTTCAAAGAAATGAGTTGACAATTCTACACTAGGGTACTACAGTCTATCGTTTAGTTTAAAAATCTTGACAGGTCAGTTTAGACACCACAGATTCTTAAAAAAAAATCCCTGCAAGAAAGGAGCGGGAAAAAACTATGTAAACAAATCAGGTTATTTTACCCGTATTTTCTTGGCGATTTTTTTTTTTAATTTCTTTTGTGTAGTTTTATTTTAAAATATTATTTTTAAGATTAATTTGAAAGTAGTTTTCAAAACGATGTAATCAAAAGAAGAACCACAAACAAAGTGAACGATTGCCGGGAAGAAGGTTTTTTCCTTATAGCGGTTATTGTGGTAGGATTTTTTTTTCTCTTTTTATGAGAGGTTGGCAGCGGCTTCTCTGATTGGTCAATCCCCAAAATACTTATGACCTTGGGGATTTTTAAACTAAACGATAGACTGTCTGGCATTGGGGGTCAGAATGCTGATATTCTCACAAATGTGTTTTTTTGTTGGACAATATCATCAATGATTCAATTAAAATATATGTTTAGAAAGATAACTTAAAACGTTTCGAAACGAAACAAAAACACTATTTTATTGTGGGGGTTCAAACATAAGTAGGGTCGTGAAGGACACAATACGAACCCTTGCAACTCCCTATGGTTCATGGAAACCATATGGCAAGTCTGCGGGCCTTATTTAGGCCGTAACCATTCTATTTTCCCCTTTATTAAGAGCTATTAACTGCACATGGGTTGTTAACGCGATGAAATAAGAAATGCTTACAAAAAATCCAATGATTCGATTGCGGCAAAAAAGGTTGCGAAGTGAGCGATATAGAAGGGAGAAAAATTATGTAGATTCGTTGAGTTTTTTTAATAAGCTTTATTAATACAAAGAATAAACATTATACTCAGCGTATGAATAAGCGAACAAAACGCGCACAACGTTTGCAAAATTAGCTTACAATAAACGTCGCGTACAGGGTACCCGGGTAAGTCTCATACTTTTACAATTCTAGAAACAGACTGGGAGCTACGTTGATAATACACACACGTTAAAGAGCTTCGATTACATTTTGAAATATCAAATATTTAAGAATATCTATAGATATCTGATCGATTGAGCTGTGGAGTGCTATGATAAGAAGAAATAAAACTAAACAAGTTTTCGTCTCTCTACTCATTATAATTACTAATAACAAAGCCGACTTTCAACCGTTAACGGTCATCATCAGTGCCGGTGATAACTAAAAAAGTAGATCA
Source organism: Microvelia longipes (assembly GCA_018340805.1). NCBI lineage: Eukaryota > Metazoa > Arthropoda > Insecta > Hemiptera > Veliidae > Microvelia > Microvelia longipes. The sequence continues at coordinate 43,784,984 of JACMZG010000022.1, read as the reverse complement.
GTAGTCTACCAGTGAGTCTAAGGGTACAAACTTGACTATAGTCTATAGAATATCTATAGACATATATTCTCATTAGAAGGCCTCAATGGTTGAATTTTGAAACATCAAAAAAGTAACCTGAACACCTTCGACTATTAATAATCAAATTAACAGTTCAAAATTATGAGCAATATGGGAGCAGACATAGAATAATACTATATATAGAAGGAACACAGGGCCGTAAACACAATGTAATTCCACTGATAACACGAAAGCCGGTTGACTGGTGCACCTAAGTAATGCTGCCAACCTGACAACAAAACATTATTTTAAATATTTGTCATAAATATCTATTAATGAAGAAAGATCGTAAAGAACAAATAATATAACTTAAAACACCAGCTGAAGAATCTACATTTAGTTGACGAGGACTACTTTTAATATAATTTTAATTAAATACGTTAAACTACAATTTAAAATGCTTAAAATATTGTAACGCACTGATTTTTATATTAGTATTTTATGAATAATCAATCATTAATTAATAATAGAACTTAATAATTCAGCAACCGGAAGTATTGCCAACTTTTTTTTTTAGAAGATTGTATATTGTTAGGGTGGCAGCATTACTTAGTTGCACCAGTGAACCGACTTCCGTGTTATCAGTAGTGCTCCTTCTATATATAGTATTATTCTAAGGGAGCAGACGAATATTGATTTATTATATCCTTAACTCCCTCTTAAAGAAGGTTTTGATGAGGTTACACAGTTCCCCTGAGAGCCCCAAAAAGATGTTTGAAGCTTTTTAATGTATTGAGATAGGCTATGCCCTCCTTTTATAACGTATCTCCGTAAGAATAAAATTTTGAAGCATAGAAAAAGTAACCTGACCACCTTCGACTTTATGCAATCAAATAAACAGCACGAAATACAGAAACTTATATAGTTGTAATTTTAAAATACTAACTAAAAAATAAACAATGTGTGAAAAACAAACGACGAAAAAAACTTTTTTGTCGTTATAAAAAAAAATTAACGACCTTATAAAAAAAAAAATTATATGCAAAGCTTGTAAAAAAAACGATTGTTTTTTATAAGCTTTCTTCACTCAATGAGGTTACACAGAGCCCCCGAGAGCCCCAAAAAGATGTTTCAGGCCTCTCAATGTATTGAGATAGGCTATGCCCCCTCTAGTATATATCTCTATGTCTGAGAGTTTCAAGGTTTTTAATGTATTGAGACAGAGTATGCCCCCTCCAGTAATACATTTCTATGTGTCTCTCTATTGTCTAAACTTCTCTTTTACCATTAATGATCATTTATGTATAGACTGGAAAATGCAGTTATTTTTTAATTCTCATATAATTCTACCTATTATTGGAATAAATATGGCATGTTAAAAATACTGTTTCAGAAGCCAACATAGAATATCGTGTTGTGCTTTACGTTGTGGGATATGAAATATGTAAATAATAGATTATTAGAATGAAAATTGACGCAGAGGAAGAAACATTTACATTTATTTTATGGAAGGAAAAATTGACTTGAAACAAGCATAATTATAATTTATGCTATTAGGCAGGAAAATGGAATATTAATATCATCAATATTCGGGGGCTATAATAGCAATAATATTATAGCCCCCAAGTTGAAATTAAAGGAGGGCTTTAAGTATTACTTGAAAAGGCGAGCTGAAGTAGTCTCTCAGTGGCATAATTTTCTTTTAAATTTGATGAATTCTTTTTTGATTTTATTTGAAAACGACTGTCGTGTAGAGGGACTGAAAAGTCATTTGGAACACATATGTGTCTTACATTGCTGTATAAACTAAGATTTTGCGAATATTTCGTTTAAGGACTGTTCCGTGTCTCATCATCTTAGAGAAGAGGCTTTAGATCTCATTGTCCCTTTCCTCTCCACATGGTGCTCAACTTTAAGACCTGAACCACATCCGTGGCATACACAGTTCTCAATTTAAGACTTATTTCAAGAATGTCTAATATCGATACTAAAATATATACATTTTAGTATCGATACTAAAATATAGACATTTTAGTATTGATACTAAAATATAGACATTTTAGTATCGATACTAAAATATAGACATTTTAGGCTTAAATATTTATATTTAAATAATATCGAATATTTAGTTGCGTAGCGGCCATTGCTTTTCTATGTGGTCTTTAAAAATTTAATGAAATAAGTGTCGCAGTCACATTTTTGGCAGCTATTTTAAAACTTGCAGTAAAGATTAATTATCTTGATACTCTTCAAGCTAAAGATTATTTCTTATTTAAAGAAAAGAACCGACAGTCTCGGAAAATATAAAAACTAAAGGGAAAGAAATATAATATCGTTGAGTTGGTAATAATGACAACTCTTCTCTATTATTGTCAGTTCATTAACAAGTTAAAAAATAAACGTTATTATTAATCAGATGAAAGCTGAAAACTATAAGCTTCCTATTTAAGGGTTTTTCTTTTTGTTCATAAATTTGAGTTTTACGCAGGCAATATCTTTCTCCTCAACCCCATAGATATATTATTACTAGAGAGGCCCTATAGATTAAATTTTAAAACATCGAAAAAATAACCTGACCTCCTCGCTTATAAATACAAACAAATATTCAGTTCAAAATTTCATTAACTTATGCAGTATAACGTTAAAAATACAAACCAAAGCACGAAAAATGTGCGGGAAGCCGAAAACAATTGATTTATTATAACCTTAACTCACTCTTGAAGGAGGTTTCAATAAGGTCACACAGAGCCCCTGAGAGCCCTAAAATGATGTTTCTGAGTAATATGATGATGTTATTGAGTAAAGTAATATATACACAAAGTAGGGAAACATTTTCTGTCAAAACGATTTCTGTCAGCAATGTTCACATTTTGTCTAACAGAGTGTTGGCTCAAATTTTCCAATGGGGGCAGCCATTTTGTTTTACCCTCGCAAATGTAAACAAACTTTTCACGACACTCGGCATTATTGTTTTCTTTTTACTTTGTTGCTTTTTACTTTTTGGAATACAATTTTTATAATTTGTGTAAAAAATATAGGTATTCCATCACATCCAAAAGAGGTTTAAGTGATTCTGTAATTTACTACGTTCACACACACTTTAGATCCGCGGATCGTATAGAATACAATCTCTCAATACGGTAATTTTAGCTGTATCAATTATGCGGAGGGGATCCGATCGCATACGCTAGAACTAGGGAGATGGAATCTAAATGGATCCCCGCTGTATGTACCTTTAGAGACGATCGTATTTAACGGATAACCTTCTCGTCGAACTTTAATTTTATTTGATTTCACTTCTATATTACCGTTTTTGATCAAATAACTTTTGGAATATTATTTTTTTAGTGTAACTTTATTATTATGCAAAGAAATCACAATTTAATTAAATAATATATTTTTTATCTACTCACGGCAGCAAAATTAGCCATTACTGGACTGTTTTTAAGCTGCAAAATGTCATTTTACCTACACTGTCAAACAATACGGGAAATATTTTAAAACAGTACGCAAAATGTTTCAAAACAGTACGCAAAATGTTTTGGTAATGAAAAAAGTACTAGGGAGTTATGGCTCATTTAAATAACATGGGAAACAAGTCAAAACTCCCTAGGCGGGAAAATGATGAGCGGAGGTTATTATTTTACAAATTATTGCATGAATTTTGGTATTGTTTTATTTTGTAAACTATGATTTATTCTAGCTTGTTTTGAGTATGTAACTTTCTTTATTGTTACTTAAAATTACGATATTATTATTAAATGTTTAACATTTAACATTTGTTTATCTAATAATATATAATGTTTTGGAAACAAATTGGCAACACTGATAATTTTGGCATTAAATTAAATTATTTACTAACTGTTTATGAATCGACAGATTTTTAATGTTTAAGTCGTCAGAATTTGTATTTCATGTTGTTATATTTAGTTTAAGTATATAAAGTTACAAAAATAGAACGTTATAAAAAACTAAATCTGTAAACTAAAGTTAGGTTACTAAAACATAATGAGTGAGAACAACAGTGAATAAAGATACAAACATTGTTGACATTGACGAGTTATTGGACAATATCAGGTGGAGTGTGCTCCACCTGATATTGTCAGCGTTTGCATCTACTTCAAAGCAGTCTTTACTGCCTGTAAAATCTCGCAGCAAGTATTTAAAATAATCTCTTGTGTATTTTTTCTGCCGTTAGTAGATAAAATAGTATATGCTACTATGCAGCAAAGGAAACATTGCAGACTCGTGCAATTAATTACCTGCCTCGGCTTACGCCTCTGCAGGTAATTCGCCATTTGCCAGCCTCGGCTTCGCCTCGTCTGTCAAATGGGTTAATTACCTGCCTCGGCTTACGCCTCTGCAGGTAATTTCCATAGCCCACCCTCGCCTTCGGCTCGGGGGCAAATTTATAAAACTCGTCTGCAAAATTCCATTTTGCTGCCTAGTAGCATAATATACTATTGTTTTAAACTTCCTTATAACCAAAAGTGAAGGTTCACTATACAAGACGCCATGTTTTGGCGGGATCAGTTATGACTCGATCGACTAAACAAATACGCTGTAAGAACCGTGACGTTAGTTGACCGTATTGCATACGTATTCTATACGATCCGCGGATCTAGAGTGTGTGTGAACGTACTATATGATAGGTTTGTTTAAATTACTTAAAGCGAGCGGCTAAAAAAACATTTATTTTTGTGTGAACTGCTTAACTTTTTTATTTATGCAAGTGATAAGATATCTTTTTCATAAAATATTAATTTGTATTGGTACTGTAAGAATAATTAACTTAAAGTTTTTTTAATATAAACATAATAATCGTAATTTTAAGTTATATTTAAGGCAGTAAACTTACGTCTATATATTTATCAAAACTTAAAAAAACATGTGATTTACCTTTACTATAGTTCCTATTTATCTTTAACTAAATGATTGTAACAATTATTTCACAGAATTTAATACAAAACTTTTAAAATAGCACGTATATATTAATGTTCAAAAACACGATAAAAATTAAAACTTACAATAAATTATCAGTGTTGCCAATAAAATAAAACACAAAAAAGATAAATCCTAGAGGGTCATACGCAGTTATTCCAATTTTAGCGATTTTTATATTTTTGAGCCAGCTATCAGCTGATCACTTATGTCTGATTTTTTTTACATGGGTTAGTAAAGGAGTTTCCCTACTTGGTTTATATATTACTTTAGTATTGAGATAGACTATGCCCCCTTTAGTATATACCTTTATGTTTAATTTGTTAAACAAAAAATTGTTTTTTTTTTCAAGTAAAATTTTATGAATTATGTTGTTAATATAATTAATTTATTTATAATTAATTAATCAATATAATACATTGTACAAACATTTTATTAAAATAAATGTGTTTAAACGATATATAGAAGATTTTTTAAAAGAAATTTATGAAAAATGAAGTTGGCAAAAAATAGCAACTCCTAAAGCAATAATCAAATGCTCTCGGCTTTTCTTCAATCAATCTATAGGTGTAGTTGTGGTATACGGAAAATATTTTTTTAAGATGTCATTAACCAGCAATAATGACTCAGCAAATATTTCGAATAATCATAAAACGCAAAAACATATTGCGGTTGAATTGAGATTTTGCACACATGAAGCCATGTATAGGGCTAACATATGTGCCAAGTTTCATTTCATTACCAGCATTAGTTCAAATTTTAACAAATGACTTGTATACGTTTTTTAAATTGTTAATATCGGAAATAATCCAAATAAGTTGAAATTCGTAAAAAATAAGCACTAATTCTCCATGATTTTTGATTGGATTAGTTAAGCAGCATCGAGCGTGGTCAGAGCCCAGATGAGTGACCGCTGGGAATAAAACGGATGTATTTACTATCTGAGGACGAGTGAAGCGAGTCCAAAACGTGTTGCGGTATAAATTTAACGACTTGTATATTCTTAGGACGAGCGATGCGAGTCCGAAGCAGAGATGATTAGCGTAGCGAATCCGATGTAATGAGGAAAAGTTCCGAGGTACCCCTTACCTCATGTTTTTACTATAATTCGGTATAGAAAAGGTTATGTTAGATCGAGGGGGAGTGCGGGCGGTGTATTAACCAATTTATTATAATAGATCTTACTGTCCCCAACGCTTATTATAACCTTCCTGACTTGCTCTCTAATAATGTCTATACTTTTACTCCATACTGAGTCTAGTTGATATTAGAGCTTTTATTTCAGATTAATATTCAAGCATGAATTAAAGAGAGTCAGCATTGCTTTGTATTCGGTTAAATTCCAATATGAATCTAAGAAGTTAACGTGTGACATACTTGTTACGAAGGACGCATATCTGACTTTGTAATTCTTTATGACACATTATCAGCATATTTAACAATCATGATAAGGTCAGCCGTAGTCTTAGAATAATACTATATATAGAAGGAGCACAGGACCGTAAACACAATGTAATTCCACTGATAACACGAAAGCCGGTTGACTGGTGCACTTAAGTAATGCTGCCAACCTGACAACAAAACATTATTTTAAATATGTGTCATAAATATCTATTAATGAAGAAAGATCGTAAAGAACAAATATTATAACTTAAAACACCTGCTAAGTATTTAATAAAACCGGTCTTAGATGGCAAAAGGGTGGCGGAATACAAGAATCTAAATTTAGTTGACGAGGACTACTTTTAATATAATTTTAATAAATACGTTTAACTACAATTTAAAATGCTTTAAATATTGTAATGCACCGATATTTACATTAGTATTTTATGAATAATCAATCATTAATTAATAATAGAACATAATAATTCAAAATCGGAAGTATTGCCAACTTTTTGTTTAGAAAATTGTATATTGTTAGGGTGGCAGCATTACTTAGGTGCACCAGTGAACCGCCTTTCGTGTTATCAGTAGTGCTCTTTCTATATATAGTATTATTCTAAGTCTACACCCAAAGTCAATTGAACGACCACATACTTTACAGGTCTTCTATCGAACACATCTCTTGCCACAGATTCGTTACCAAAACCTCCCTGTATCACACATCGACGCCCAGCAAACCTTCGGAACCTTCTGGTTAGAACTATGTATGAACCGGAACCTCCTGGCTAAGTCATTCTTATCTATGGAACACTTGCTTTTTTCCGATTGTAACCAGAACTATTATGTTCATGCCGGCTTGTCTAACTACAATGTTGTAAAAATCATACTTTTTATACTGATAGTGAAAAAACTATTCTTCAACATTGTAATTGATTAATAAAAATATTAACTTAAAAGAACAGTATAGGAAACAATTATTTTCAATAAAATGGAAACCTAAGCTTTTTTTGTTTCTGAAAAACAGAAAGTGAAATAAATAGCTGGAGCCTCTCGGTGTAGCGTGCAGACACAATAAGGGCTCTAAAGAGGCAGCTAGGGGCACAGCTCTTGCCCCCTATTTGCCCTTGCCCTTTACCTAGAGGTTTTACTAACCCCTAGGTGCTGGTGACCCTAGAGATCACTTACCTATTTACCCTTTTAAATACTTAAGATGATTATACTCTTTTTATTAGACATTTTTACCTTTTGTGTGAGAATAAAGTTATGTTGCTTTATTCCTCATTTATTGCTTTCCTCATTTTCCTGTTGCTTTTCCTCATTTATATCGTGTTTATATATAGGAAAATTAATGTTTATGAATGAATTTTTCCTAGTGTAGCTCCTAGTGTATTTTTGCTAGAAAGTTAAAACTTTGTACAAAAATCAGTCACAAAATATTTTTACGACGTCATCAACTCGCAATAATGACTCAGCGAAAAACAAAAGAATCATAAAACGCAGAAAAATTATGTGATCAGATTGAGATTTGGCATGTATGTAGCCATTTATAAAACTAGCATATATGCTGTCTCATCTCATTATCAGCATTAGTTCAATTTTTATCAAATGACTTGTCTACGATTTTTAAATAATTGTAAAAAATCAGACAAATATCCACTTGAGTTGAAATTTGGTGCAAGTATATACCTTTACGTAATAAATAAGTTTCATTAAGTTTTGTTTCAATACGACAAGTATATATCCATGATTTTTGTGGGATCATAAAAGTTAAGAAGCATTGAGCGTGGTCAAGTTCTGTATGCTGTATGGGTAACCGCTGAGAATGAAACGAATGCATTTACAATCTGAAGACGAGCGAAGCAAGTCCGAAAATATGCTGCTGTATAAATTTAGCAAATTGTATAATCTGAGGACAAGCGAAGCGAGTCCGAAGCAAAAGGATGAACGCAGCGAATCCGATGTGATGAGGAAAAGTTTCGAGGTACACTGTACCCGATTTTTTTTATATCTTTACTAAAAGGCAATAATGAATGAGCAAAAATATGTTTTGCAATTTAGCCCACTTGTTGCTATGTATAATGTATAAGACCAATATGTGATAAGGTTCATCTCATATCAGCATTAGTTCAATTATATCGTATGACTTGTATACGTTTTTTTTAAAAAATTAAAATCAAATTGAAATTGAATTAACAATTTTCTATAAGCGTATTTATATTTTACGTAAGTTATGTTTGAATACGGCAAGAATACATACGGTCTTTTTTGAATCATAAATGTTAAGCAGCATCAAGCGAGGTCAGAGCCTGGATAAAAGAAGCTGGGTATAAAGGGAATGTGTATACAGTCTGAGGACAAGCGAAGCGAGTCCGGAGTAGTGAGGATGAGCGTAGCGAGTCCGGAGTAGTGAGGATGAGCGTAGCGAGTCCGGAGTAGTGAGGATGAGCGTAGCGAGTCCGGAGTAGTGAGGGAGTGAGCGATCGTAGCGAATCGATTTGATAAGGAAAAGTTTTGGGTACTCCGTTAATGTGGTTTACTATAGGAATCAACTTATCAATAAAGTTGTTTTTCGTACTAAGTTTGTTTCAAAAATGTTTAAACGAAAGCAGAAGTAAAATTTTCAATCATTTAAGGAGTTTTTTATGCAAAAACATCTAATTAAGTTAAACAAGCAATTACATGAAATTGTCATCAGTGAAATAAATTTAAACAATAAAAGACTCTACATTGCAGAGAATAACAGAGAGATGCTCTCTTGCATAAAATAACTTATAAAAAGAGAGTCGAGATTGGCTTCTTTTCTAAAGAAATATTGTGAGCAAAAAGTTGAGTGTAAGCTAGATTTTAAAGAGTAATGGTCTCTTAAAAAAATACGCCTCTTAAAGAAAATATGATGTTGTTTATCTTCCGTACTCTCTTTCTCATCTCTCAACACTCTTCAAAATTACAAAAAAAGCTATACATTATCTCGAGATTGAAAAGACAAGACAAGTAAAGGATACAAAAACAAAAACGTTCTTGCAGCCGGGAAATTCATGAAAAGCGTTTATTTAAAAATTCATACATCGAATCCTAGTAATCGTAAAAATTGGCGTGGAAATTGTGACTTTTCCACGCCAAATCTTAATTATAATTAATCCGGTGAATAATGACTAATGAATCGTTTAAACCAAGGATCTTGAATAAAGGAGATGACGCATTAAGGAACAATTCTGACCCCATGGAAGTTGTATGAGATAGAGAAATAACTTTCCCTTGGTTATAATGAAAAAAGGCGCCAAACGCAAGGTTATGTAGCAAGGTTGTCGAGTTAGCTTCCAACTTTCTTCTGTGCTCTCGTGATTGTTACATTTGTGGTGCTTGTTAAGTCATTTGTGCTTATTTAATTTTATATTTTGGACTTTACTTTGCCAATTCAGTGAATGATAATTTAAGTGTGTTTTGTTATAACCTTCTCAAGCAATAAACAATGGGAAACCATTGAGAGGTAAGTTTGCCTCTAAAATTTAAGAACTGCGCTGTTATAAGAATTGTAAGCATGCGGAGTTTGTACCAAGCATGTGCAGTTGGTTTTTGACGTGTTTCGTGTTGAATTCTCTCTATATTTGGTTTTCGATGGGGTCACTTTGTTTGTATGGCAAATCGACTTAGTGCGTCAACTCCTTTATTCAAGATCCTTGGTTTAAACACTTTTAATTAAAAATTATGGTCAATGAAAATATTTGAATATAAAATGTTTAATAAATAAAAATATAAAAGTTTATCATTTTACTTATTTGTAAGACTTATTTTCCAATAAATATTTTCCGATTAATACATTTATTTAAATCGGTTTCATTTTTAACCTAAAACCGTCCTATAAACTTTCCTTATCAATAAAAGGAACTTAAACCAACTGATGACTCGTTAAAATTTGATATATAAATCTTAACATCCCTTGTCTTATTATACAGGGTTAGGCATGGAGATATATACTAGAGGGAGCATAGCCTATCTTAATACATTGAGAGGCCTGAAACATTTTTAGTGGGGCTCTCAGGGGCTCTGTGTAACCTCATTGAAACCTCCTCCAAGAGGGAGTTGAGGTTATAATTAATCAATTGTTTTGGGCTTCCCACAGATTGTTTGTGTTGTGATTTGTATTTTAATCATTCTACTATATAATTTACTGTTTTTTGTTATGTTTATTTGATGATAATGATTATCGAATGTGGTCAGGTTACTTTTTCGATGTTTCAAAATTCAACCAATAGGGCCCTCTAGTAATATCTCTATGGGGTTAGGAGTATAAGTGGGTTTATAAGCAGTTACGGATAGCTCACTCGATAGATCTAAAGGTTGGAGGATCAAATCTTACCAGTGGTGATGTCTTAATCATTTTTTTTATTTCTCCAATATTATCAAATTTTCGGGCCGAGCTAAGCAGGCCCGTAAAGCGGAAGAACCTCGAAGTAGTCTTTATATGGTCGAAGTCATTCTAAAACGATTGCGACCGGTTTCAGCTCAATCAGACAATCTTAAGTGACGGAAACGGTATTTTTATTTAAAAACAAAAAATCATGAATATATTTTTGTTTATAATGCTTCTTAATTTTAATATTATAGCATACTATTAATAATAGAGTATTAATAAAATCTCAATTAGTAAAATCAAATTTGTGAGAAAGCCTCTCAGGCCCGCGAAGCAGGCCTGTGTTGAGAGGCTGTGAAAATTCGCTAGATATATGGCAAAATGCCATGTAACAAGAACAATAATGAAACAACACATAATACAAAACAACAACAATGTGGCCGCGAAACGGCTACGGGCCGAAGGCCCGTATTTTTTATATTTCAATTGTTTTAATTATGTTTAATTGTTTTAACTTAATATTTTCTTTTATTATTGTTATGACTTAAACTTTATTTAGGTAATGTTCCAATCTGTAGGTATTATTGTAGTATTTATAAGTTTTGCTTTATGTCGACCTAATGTATTTTGTGTTTTATTTTTCTGTTAATTTAAACAGTAGTTTGCGAAATTATAAAAAAATAAACAATTATTCAAAACTGTTGTAGAAATAAAGCTGGTTTAGTGACTATATTCTCATTTTAGCATTTAAAATTGCTCCTATAGTTATTTACATACCAAGGGATGAAACAGAGTTATTACACACCAACCCTAGGTTTTAACCAGCAAGTTTGCTCTCGAGACGTAGGCGAGGACAAAATTTTAGAGGGGTTTAATATCTGTTTTCTCCTGTGGTGCGTACAAGATTTTTCCTCAAGAATGGAAAAAATTGTAACAAGTGAAACTTCTATTTTACTACATTTTATTAATGTACACAAATATTGTCTAAATTTAAAATCTGTAACTGCTTACCCACTACAACACTAAATACTCATCAAACCACAAAATTGATTCTTAATCAACAGCAAATGAATAAAAAATCGAGTACGGGGTACCTCGGAACTTTTCCTCACATCACATCGGATTCGCTACGCTCATCCTCCCTACTTCGGACTTGCCAACATTTTTATTCGATCATAATTGAACTGGTTATGAGATGAAAATTTGAACAAATGTTGGTCTTATACATGGCTACATGCGTGCAAAATTTCTATTCCATCGCATAATTTTTTCCGCGTTTAATGATTTTTTGAAATTTTTGCTGAGTGATTATTGCGGGTTGATGAAGTGATAAAACAAATTTTCCGAATAACAGAAACTATACTGATGTTTGTGGTAAGTTTCAACTCTCTTGCATAAATACACTAGGAGCTACGATGATAACAGACATACTCAAACACAAACACACACACAGACAGACAACTTTGTGAAAACCACTCAGGATGCCTTAAAAACACCTGAAACGGATAATTCCGATTTCATTCCGGTTTCGAATTTGTTTGCAAACACAATACTTTTCTTATATACCTACGGTATGAATGAATATAAATAAATAAATAAAAAGCCCGTTTTAGGGCCTTCGGCCCATCAGGGTATTCACCCTGGGAACAACCTCAGGTGGGTAGCATCTAATACACTCTAAGAATTAATTAAAGTTGGCGAAATCTTTTTAATGCAAATACTATTCATAAAATCTTAGAGCATAGCCCGGGCTGCGAACCCCGGACCTCCGGTGCCGAAATCGAACGCCTTTACGATCACGGCCACGGAGGCAGATTTATAAATGAATATAAGTAATAAAAACAAAACACAGAATTTGACAAAACAATGATCCCAGTTGAATCAGAGTAAATGACATTTTCTCTTTTCTTGATGGCTCCAGGCTAATGTCGGTATACATAACAGTCCCCGAGCAGCTAATAATACACAAGCAGTTATTATGAAGGGGTACAAGGAACTAGATTGAATTCGTGATGATGAGTTGAACTATAAAAAGTTCAAGAGTGAAACTTGGACAGAGAGATTAGAGATACGCCTAGAGCTAAAAGTGTATCTTGGAAATGATTATCTAGCAACGGGAAAAGAAGCTAAGATTATACCTAAAAGTAAAAGTCCGTTGTCTTTAACTAAAATACTAAACTGACTAGAATCTAATAACTACATTCGAAATCTAATTCGATAATAACTTATTATTATAAGTTATTCGACTTATTATTCGACTAATTCGAATAATAACTTATTCGACTAATTCGAATAATAACTTATTGGACTAATTCGAATAATAACTTATTTGACTAATTCGAATAATAACTTATTCGACTAATTCGAATAATAACTTATTCGACTAATTCGAATAATAACTTATTCGACTAATTTGAATAATAACTTATTCGACTAATTCGAATAATAACTTATTCGATAATTCGAATTCGACTAATTTGAATAATAACTTATTCGACTAATTCGAATAATAACTTACAGAGTGTATTTTGTTATTTTTGCTCATTTAGTCTGGTAATGTAGGTACGAGAATTGGAAATTTATGCACCAAGAATAAAGAATACTATTATTTCCCTGAGCAGTTAGTTGGTTCCTAAGGCTTAAGCCGAGGGATTTATGAGTTATGATTATTAACTCCCAAGGCAAAGCTGAGGAAGGTAATTGCGAGGGGGAAATTAGCATTTTACTCCCAAGGTGCGTACAAGATTTTATCTCCAGACGTTGATTTTATTAATACGTTTTGTTGTATTTTATTCTACTTTTTTTGGGTCGAATCCCCTTATAAATTAAAGAAGTGCTGCCTCCAAAAAAATAAAAATAAAAAAATAAAAATGTATTGCTCCAAACAACTTCTTTTGACCTGAAACGGATTTTGAGCCTGTAATTTTTTTTGTCAGGCCCCCCTTATACATTTTAGGGATACTGCCCCCCGGGAAGTAACAAAAAATGTTCGGTCACCTGTATAAATTTAGAGAATACCACTCCCCTAAAAAATAGATATAATTGACTCTAATATCCCAATAATAGGAAACACTTATTATTCCCAAGGTATTCTCCCTCCTGAATACAAAGTCTAAAACTTACCATAGGAAAAACCAAGTCGTTGTTCCAGAGCTATTAGTACATCCCTGGGCTTCGTGTGTTGACTGAGTTAAAATTAAATCCTCGGTAAGCCTCTGGAACCAAAGAAATTAATTATTAAAAGGCAAGCCTCGAGATTTAATTAATATGGTTTCTTTAGCTTTGGCCTTAGGAACCAACTAGAGCAAAAACTTTTTTATCTTGGCATAAGTTTCTTATCTTGGCTAACTTCTTATCTTATTTGGCAAGTTCAACTATTTCATTATCAAGCGAACATCTCGTTTATAATAAATTTATTTTCGTTCAAATGCCTCTTTGTACATTGGATGAACACCCAACCCTCGTTCTAACATCTCTTTCCCTCTTTCATAAAGAATTACAAACGTTCGTCTAATCGTCACTTTGTTTATTCGACAATCGTTTGAACATCTCTTTCCCTATGCTATACGATATACAATTATACTGACGATTTTTTTAACATCTCTTAGTTTATGTTATGGCGAATAAACAAAGAGTCAAAGAATAAAACTTTTTAAACGTTTCTTTGTTTATGTTATGGCGAATAAACAATGAGACCACGAATAAAACTATTAAAACGTCTCTTTGTTTACGTTATGGCGAATAAACAAAGAGACAACGAATAAAACTATTTAAACGTCTCTTTGTTTTCGTTATGGCGAATAAAAAAAGATACAAAGAATAAAACTTTTTAAACATCTCTTTGGTTACGTTATGGCGAATAAACAAAGATACAACGAATAAAAAATTTTAAACGTCTTTTTGTTTATTATATGGCGAATAAACAAAGAACGAAAAACTTTTTGTTTATTCGATACAGAAGGACTGGCAATTGTTCAAAAATAATTTTCCCCAGTCAATAAAGAATTGCTAACGTTTGTTCAAATGTCTCTCAGTTTATTTGAAAAAAACTACTGACATTAGTTCAAACTTTACTGCCCCTATTCGATTTTTTTTCCTGACTTCGAACTACTTGCCTATTTATGAAAGAACTAACTTTCGATGTATATGCCTCTTAGTTGCGTAATGAACTGCACAGTTTGTATTGTTTAAAAATGTAGTATAAACTGCAGGGCTACGCCCTCTATAATATTGCACAGTTAGATGAAATACTTTAAATGCTAAAGAGGACGAAAAAAAGAGCGGCCGTATCCTTGAACGTCGGCCCACGTGTTGTCTCCACTGCCAACAACCTCTGTTTCATTTTACTTCAATAATAATAATAATAATATTGATAAAATTGTTTTAAAATATTGTATTCGTATATAAATAAAATTTAACCGAAAAACAGCTGTTAAATATATGACGTCACTGGAAAGAGAGTAAAATTATTTGTAATACAAATGTGATTCAGTTCAAAACAAATATCGAAAGCTTATCAGAATTTTCTGATATTTAAAATAAGATTGAATTCGATTTTGAGTATTCAGCGCCGATTCCGCCGATAAGTTTCTGTTTTCACATAAAAATGTTTCCGATTCAAAAGAAAATTCGAATCCTTATTCACAGTCCCGACACCTATACAAACTGAACTATGCTTTAAAAATCTAGTGCCTATACAGCAAAGATTTAGTTATAGTCAGTCTAAAACTGAATTCAGTCTAGACAAAGATTCAGTCTAGTCTAGAGTAAAATTTCCTAATCTTTACAGTCCGCGACTCATAAAATTTGATGGTAACTTAGAATAATACTATATATAGAAGGAGCACAGGGCCCGTAAACACAATGTAATTCCACAGATAACACGAAAGCCGGTTGACTGGTGCAACTAAGTAATGCTGCCAACCTGACAACAAAACATTATTTTAAATATTTGTCATAAATATCTATTAATGAAGAAAGATCGTAAAGAACAAATATAATAACTTAAAACACCTGCTGAGTATTTAATAAAACCGGTCTTAGATGGCAAAAGGGTGGCGGAATACAAGAATCTACATTTAGTTGACGAGGACTACTTATTATATATAATTTTAATAAATACGTTAAACTACAATTTAAAATGCTTTAAATATTGTAATGCACCGATATTTATATTAGTATTTTATGAATAATCAATCATTAATTAATAATAGAACATAATAATTCAGCAACCGGAAGTATTGCCAACTTTTTTTTAGAAAATTGTATATTGTTAGGGTGGCAGCATTACTTAGTTGCACCAGTGAACCGACTTTCGTGTTATCAGTAGTGCTCCTTCTATACATAGTATTATTCTAAGGATGGTAACTACTCCCCGACCCAATCCTTATACTTTATATATGAGCAAGCTTTGCGGGCTTAGCATTTTAAATGATGCCCATATCTATTTATATAACAAGTAAATACAAACTAATATACTATAACTAGATTAGTAAATGATTGTTTATAAAAATAGCTTGGGATTGAGTTGCTTGCTTGGCGCTGCGAGACAGAGATTTTTGCAGTATTAAGCTCTTATCTCCCACTTTGGGGACTCTTGGTCTGTTTCTTGAAGATTTTGCCCAAACCATAATTATGGTTCCAATTTTATTTAAATTTTATTTTGAAGACCAGAAGCAAAATTTCTATGACAGGCAATGTCCCCATTTGCCTTTCCTGTAAATACAGCTTAGATTAGAATATAAACAATTTAGTATCCCAACAAAATGTGTAAGTCACATAAAATAACCTATATAAAGCTGCATGTATCTGATGAACAGCGGAAGGCAACTGTCAAATAAAAGAGGGATAGTCAACCTAAGTCGTTGTTTTAGAAGTATAGAGATATTATTACTAGAAGGGGATAAATTTTGAAACATCGAATAAGTAACCTGACCACCTTCGGTTATAAATATAATCAAATAATCAATACAAAATTACAATAATTTGTATAGTAAAACGTTAAAAATGCAAATCAAAACACAAACAATGTGCTGGAAATCGAAATAAATTTATTCATTATAACCTTAACTCACTCTTGATGGAGGTTTCAATGAGGTTACACAGAGCCCCTGACAGCCCGAAAAAAAATGTTTCAGGCCTCTTATACTGTATGAGATAGACTATGCCCCCTCTAGTATATATCTCTATGTTTACAAGTATAAACATGCTCAAACTAGAAAATAAAGTTAATAAAATACTTTTGTTTAAGCAAGTTTTTCAACACTATACTTACATACATCATTTGATATTACCGAGTTTTGCCAAACATGAATAGTTGACACAATATAATGGTGCGAGAGACACCTAGGAAATGTAACAAGCAAAATGCAATGCAACATCTGGGAACTGTTCCATCATTCAACATTCGTCATCATTGATGGCTCGACATAATGTCATGTCCCGCTCTGTTTCGTTACTCTGTCAGTTCAGGCTCTGTCGGCGCCCTGATGAGTTAGATGTAACAAAACAGAGAGGGACTTGACATTACGTCGAGCCATCAATGATGACGAATATCGAATGATGGAACAGTTCCCAGATGTAGCATTGCATTTTGCTTGTTAAATTTCCTAGGTGTCTCTCGCACAATTATATTGTGTATACTTACATGCCTTTGTAACGTACTTATTTTCAGCGATCCAACAATTGGTTTTCTAAGTGCATAGCATATCCTCAACTACATGTGTGGCTTGCTCTGTTCTCGAGAAATTTAAGTCTAAATTTTGCTATTTAATAACACTAACCTTGATTCGGGTAATGCGGCAGCATCTTTTCCGTATTTTGGATCAAACATTTTTGATTGTCCAATAGTCTTTACTCGAATTAAATAATTAACCAAGCACTTGTTACAAAATCGATTGCATTGTTTCCTCCTCAAAAGGATGTAATAAATTTCTACAGTTCTATAAATTTCTAAAGAAATAGGTAAATGAAAAGAAGAAATTGATTTTAAATATGGATGAAAATACAAAGAAAACTCAAGTTTTCCAGACTGTATAGACTTGGTAAACTTCTTCAACCCTTGGAAATTTCACACATCTTTTTTTATTGCACTTTTTGCTCTAAAGACTAGTTTTATATTTGAACAAAATGACTAGAGTAAAAATAGGTAATGGAAAAAAAGAATTGCTTCCAGTAGAATATTATACCAGTGCTTTAACCATCTCTATGCGTTAACATTTATAAGAAATATTCTAAACTTTATAATACTGTCCAAGTTGTATTCGTGAATAGTGTGAAAGTTCCCATTATCATGATTAAAAAAAAGTAAATATTAGATTTAATGAAAAAATTAAAATGAAATCTAAAAAGACACAGCTCGTCCAAAACAACCTTTTCTACTTTGTCTTTTTTTCTTTGTTAAGAAAAATTTATTTTTGTTTTCAAAATTCGGAACAAGAGTGCGCTGTGTTAGCGGCTTTTGCGGTCGAAGCGTTGGCTATTGTGGAACCATCATTTTCCGCATCGCAATGATCACTACGCACGCAACGGCCGGACGCATCGCTACCGCAGCATTCTGAAAGTGAAATAAGGTGAAATCAACTCACTTCCATAACTGCTTTAATTCGGCTTGTCTTGTAATTAATTTATCAGCGAATCCACCGGTTGGATGGACATAAGTGGGTCCAACCACTTATGTCCACCAAAAAAAGATGGAAGTAGAGGAGAAAGGAAAATAGGACGGGGTTTGAAGCATTGTAGATGAGAAGGTTGAAGTTGCCACCACATATTCACCGCGATAGAGAAATGAGTGAAGTCCTTTGTTGGATTGGAAATCAAAGACAGAGTGGAAACTCTGCCTCAATATCGACTCCTTACTTTTCCTCATTTATACAGTAGGCATACAGGAAAAGTAATGTGTTTGCGAAAAGTCTGAAAACGGAATTATCCATTTCAGGCGTATTAAGGTTTCCTGAGTGGTTGTCTCAAAGTTATCTGTCTGTATGTGAGTATGTGTTGTATGAATAACCGCTGAGAATAGAACGGATGCATTTAGTATCTGATAAAAAACGAAGCGAGTCCAAGGACATGCTGCAGTATAAAATTTGGCAAATTTTATATTCTATGGGCGAGCGTAGCGAATCTGATATGATGAGGAAAAGTTCCGAGGTTCCCATACCCGATTTTTATTTACATTACTTCATTAAATAATCCTACTTTCTTGAAAATCTAAATGACCAAATATTTATAATAACATATATACAACTGGAAATTTTCTCTCCATTTAGAACCCTTTTGGTAAGAGGAAATAATTGAATACACCACAAATTAATATTATCTTTATTG
>JACMZG010000022.1:43746381-43759053 GCA_018340805.1 Microvelia longipes | reverse complement strand
GATGAAGAGATATTTTCCATGGCGAACAGATTAAATGGTCTGGCAGCCCTTCCGCTGGATGAGCATTCACTTTTTATTTCCTTCGGCCTTTCAACCATTTCTCTCTCCACGTTTTCTTTCAGGAGCAATATCAAACTGGTTCTTCAAGAAGTTGATGCGCCTAAGAAATTTCACGTGCATCTACTCATCTCGGAATTACTTGTTGTGTCAGGTCTTAAGCTTTCATCATGGGCTGATAACTCTGGTATCTGACTTCAGTTCATATCAATTGAAAACAAAGTTTTTAAAAAGTTTAATCAATTAATTATTATATTAATTATCAATTATTTTATTATATTAATAATTTATATTTATTCCAAGCAATTTTTTTAATTTTTAGGTTAGATCACAAGCCTTAAACTCAGAAAATGTAGGAGATCACATACTAACCGCACCCCTCAATAGAAATATATAATAAAAATAAATGATAATAATAACAATAAAATATTTTAATCATTTTCTGGGTTGGGAAGGTTTTATATTTCTCATGTTGAATTTAATTTTATAACTCCTACCTCCCCATCCTCAAAAAGAAAAATAATAAACACGTCGTAATATTTGTAAAATATCTTTGCCATTAAATCAGAAACCAGTAACAATAAATGTTCTGAATTTATAGATTAATTCCGAAATTTGAATTTCTACTTCTAATCTACATTAATCATTATAAAGAAATATTCATTTGGGTAAGTCATGTTTCAAAATATTAAATACTCCTCTGCTTCAATAATTCATCTAATTATTTATCCATATGAATACTTTTTTTCCTAATATATTCCTTTTAAAATACGTTATAAATTGAAATGAATAACAAAACGTAATTTATTTAATTAATTCATTGCTTTCTCACATACCACTTTCTTTTATTTGTATAAGAATACAAGGCAAATAAGGATAAACTTTCAGTTAATAATTAGTGTTGAATTAAGAAATTGTTTATTTGTTTTGGCGTGTTAGATTACCGCTGTGTTGATAATCAGGTGCTGTGTTTGTGTGTGGATAACTGTATTGTACAGCATGTGCGTACGCGTATTACATGTATTGAACTTTTCAGTTAAATTAGATAAAGAAAAATCGGAAATTTGTTTGATAAAATAAATAAGGCATTTTTTTTTTTTTTTTTTTTTTTTTCTTTTTTTTTTGGTTTTTTTTTTTTTTTTTTTTTTTTTTTTTTTTTTTTTTTTTTTTTTTTTCTTTTTTTTTTTTTTTTTTTTTTTTTTTTTTTTTTTTTTTTTTTTTTTTTTTTTTTTGTTTCTTTTTTTTTTTTTTTTTCTTTGTCAAAGTTTGTTAATTTAATCTCGAGTTGTTTCTATATTTTTTTTAAATGTTTTATTATCGATTTTATTAATCTCTTTGATTAAATCAGATGTCTTTTTAGTTAAATTTTGTAAATATTACAACTGAAATGGTTAGTGACAGCATTGAATTACTAATATCAAACATTTCCAATGTATTTAAATTATCATCATTTTACTTTTATAAATGTAGAAATAATAATATAAAATATTATAATTATACAAAAATAAAATTTATTGAATAAATATTAATGAAATTAAAATCAAATTAATTAATATAAATTAAATAGATTATTATATTTATTAAACTTTAAATAATTTTAAAAGTATTTTACTGAAGGATAATAATTAATATTTTAATAATTATTATAATCATTATTTTTATTTATCATAATATTATATATATATTATTATATTATTATATTAAATTATTATTATTATTATTTAATTATTATATAATATTATTATATTATTATATTATTTATTTATTTTATTATTATTATTTAATAATGTTATTATTTATTATATTATTATCATTAATTTATTATTATTATCATAGTTATTATTTATTAATATTATTAATATTACATTATTTTTTCAATTTTGTTGGGGTCGGGTGGTCAATTCTAATAATAGATTGGAATTTAATGATGAAATGGTGGTTAATGTGACGTCTAGTGAGCCACCCACACATTTACATTATTCACTGACTGTTCCTAAAGTCAGTTTTCCAGCAGGTGTCGGCTGCACTCCTTAACTCTGTAGTGGCAGGCACGTTACTGATTTCATTTAGGTCCTATACACGAGGACGATAGAAGTCCTAGAGCCATCGAATTGCTCCGTCGCACCCTTCAATTTACGTTTTATTAAGAAAACAACATAACAGGAACACTAATCTTCTATTTTTGCAATCGTGACAACTATTCACTGTTTCATTTGATTTGAGCAAGTTCATAAATAAATTGCAATATTGATTGATTGTGGATGGAATCGCTTCATATGGCTTTTTGAAATAGTCATTGTCATAGCCAACACAATATTCAAGCGTGACAGATCGTTTATTAATCATTCATAATTTAACATCATAGGAGCTGAGGATAACATCACTGGTATAATATTGCTTGAAGTCTAGAGTCACGTCCTTGGGTTTAGAGAACATCATGGACAAACATTGAATCCAGTTGTTTTTTTTAAAAATTCAACAGCTTTTTAACATCACTCGAAGAGGCATAGAATCAGTTCATTGAGCTTGAGACAACATCATTTGACAGAATAAATTCATTCATTAAAAATCCATTGGGGCATTGTAGATTAATTTAAATCATTCATTTAAAATCCATTGGAGGCATTTTTAAGATTAATTAATTCATTATCTAAATCCATTGGAGTGCATTTGTAAGCATTAATTTAATTCATTCATTCAAAATCCATTGGAGGCATTTGTAAGATTTAATTTAATTCATTCATTTTAAAAAATCCATTGGAGGCATTTTAAGATTAATTTTTATTCTTCATCTAAAATTTCCATTGGAGGCATTGTAGATTAATTTAAATCATATTTAAAATCATTGGAAGCATTTGTAAGATTAATTTAATTCATTCATATTTAAATCTACGGGGAGCATTTGTAAGATTCATTTAATTCATTCATTTAAAGACGAAATCGTATTATAATAATCTCGGCATAATCTTTATTCATCTAGAAAGATATATCAGCACTATTATTGTTGCATACTAATAATTTATAAATGGCGTCCTGGTATTTCAGTCATCAATCCTTGTCCTCATTAAGTATTACTATATCACAATCATCATCATAAGTCTGGTCTCCTGCTAAAGAACATCGTTTCCTTTTCTGGTCAACACCTCTTTCAGTTCTAGATAATTTATATAGAAAAATAATGTTAACTTTGTTAATCAAATTTCGAGGTGTTTATATTTGTTGGGTTTTCAGGTCTTTTCGATCTTCGGCGTACTGCATTATCCTTTTGTGCACATCTTGCTTGACCAATTGTTTTTTCCTTGTTTCAACTCCAGTGTTTATCTTATTCGATCGATCTACCAAGAACCAATCGGGGATTCCACTCTACCTAGTACAAAATTGCTGTTATGTGTCTGGAGATGTACTTGAATAACCGCAAGAATTTCGACACCATCACCTAGTGTCGAATCCAAAATTTTCCAAAGTTCAGCGAGGCCAAAGTGGTTACCTCGTCTTACTTTTTCCAAAAGAAGATATTTCTCCCTAATATTAACGACATTTCAACGCGACTATGTAAAACACAACTACTTTGTGACTAAGACTTATATTTACAATACGAGCCTGGACGATTCATCGAATATTTCGTGTACGGTTCTCCTTCAACTTTGGGTCCACTGCTTTTCCAAAGGGTAGGCTTGCATTGGGACGTTCGTGTGTTGGCCATATCGTTCGCTCCCTGTCCATGTACCCGCGGACCACGTGATTAAGGTGCGGTTATTATTGACAAGTTTGCAAGTGATATTAAGGTTAACAAAATTTAAAGAAACCATATAATAACTAAATCATGTGAACGAAAATAAATTATCTAATTTCTCCTAAAGTAAAAGTATCCAAATTAAACCAAAACATCCATCTAAACAGAGTGCAATAACCTAAATAATTGCTCAAAAATAATTAACTTAACTAACTAAATAAATAAATCAATATGAAATAATATTAAATTGTAAAAAATTCATTGAAATTAAATCTTAAACGTGTAATAATGGAGAGATCTTTTCAGATAGAAAAATATATTAGTACAATTAAAATGATTTACCAAACAGTACTTTCACCAATTCATTCGCTCATAAGCATTCCACACATTACGACTGCACTCATTACAATCGAACTTAAAAATTATATCATCATAAATTAAATTCAGGCAAATAAATAAAATAACTCTGTCCAATTTTCGAAACAAATATATTAAAACGAGTAAATTAACGAATATAGCATTTAATCACCCAAATCTTCATACTGAGTATACCAAACGAATTACTCCTACCGGACTTCATACAATCACCATTTAGAAGTTGTGTACATTGGAAATTTTTATGATTCATGCATTCGTATGACATAATCGATTTTCGTCTGTGGATTGTTATTCAGAAATTCTTACAAGTATTAATTTGATTATTTTCTATTATTTGATTCTGTTAATATTGATTATTCATCTTCGCTTAATATTTCGTAACTTTTTCCCTCCCATTTACCATTTAACTTCAGTTTCTCTACATTAACGATTTTACTTTTCTAGCATTATATGACATATTCCTCAAGACACATTGATAATTCTTACAATTTCATCATCTACGTTTCGATAACCTGTTGTCATTCCACTCTTCCTTATCTAATTCACTGGTCTTAACTTCTCATTGGGTGATACGTCATCGTTCTGCATTGAATATTTTCTCATCTCATACCGTACTTATTCATGATCATTTGTCCGCTTTTACTTCTCATGCTCTAGTGTGGTTGATTCAGCAGCTTATTTACACTCAGAAATTAGGGGGTTGTACATTTTAAAACATCAAATAAATATGTTGGGCTTCCAGGCTTTTTGGTGTTAAAAATATTTAGTCGATTTTACAAGGTAGTACACCATCAGCTTTCGATTCTCTTCATTTCAATTTTCCGAATAAATTTTACGCGTTGTATACTTCTGTTATCGAGTGCATGATCAACAATACAAGTCGGGATCACATTACTACCTATCGTTTTTTGTCTACGGGGATGACGCTGGAAACACAAGGAAACAGTCTGAAATTCGTCAGCGATCCCCGTTTTCCGGTTTCCAGGGGGACTATGCGGTATCCCCGTCTTTCTTTAGCAATAAATACATTATCATTATTCAGGTTTCAAATTTGACGTGTCCGTGATGTAAAGGCTAAGTAAGCTACAAGATTTTATTTATTTACAAGTTCTCTTTTTTCTTTCGTCATTCAAAAATATCTGCTCGCTTGACGAATTGCTTTTGGTTGAGGATAGTTTCCATAGTTCTTCACCATTATCGATCAGCTCTTTTTCTTCGATTCGCATAGTATCGATCCATCTTGAATGAGCGCAGATTCGTTTCCGCGCTGCTTTGCTCACGAGCCTTTGTTTTCGGATTGCCGGGCTAAACTCGGTTACGCTCAAACTGCATTATTAATATTCTCTTATCGACTTTAGCTCGGTTTTAATCGCTTGTTCTCTATCGAGATGCTGATTGTCGTTAATTGCGTGACAGTACCGGGCAATTTGTGCAGACTCTCTTTGTGTCATCTAAAAGATCAATATTATTATATTATACACGCACAGAATGATCAGTTGAAATTTAATTTATGAGTTTGTGATCGTTCTTTTCCTTGTACGATTTTTTCACTTTAATATTAATTTGTCTGGAAATTATTTGACTTTACTAATCGAGATAGATAGATGATCTATTTATTTTACTTCCTATTAGTAGGTCTTTTGATTTCTCGAAATAACGAAAACCAAATTTGAACCAACACAAGACAATATTTTATCAACGACAATACTATGACATGTTTGCAATTTCCAAATTTACAAGCTTTGTGACTTATCATGCAAACATCACGATGGCATTATTCACAGGAAAATTTCACATTGTCTGTTTTCTTGTTGAACTCTTCTCGTGAGGATGCGCCGTGCATCATTATTCGTCTACTGCAGAAATTCCGACATCTCCTCATCGGTGAGAGGTCGTACTCAAACGACCAAATTGGTTCAATTTCTCGGTGTCTATTTTCCGTTTCCGAAGCAGGAATCTGACTCTTCGCTTCGGGTATGCATCTAGTTTGCACATATGGAGACGGTGGTACCAAGCTGTTGGCCTCTTTCAATATTTAACCACTTCTTTGTCCGTCGATCATAGGATTGTCTCAACTCTGATTATTAACGGTCCGGTGTCCGCGGCCGTCTTCTCATTGCTGTGGCGAGTGGCGTTGTCGCGCATTCTTCTGAACTTCTTCGGAAAGAAGAATCTGTTGCGAAGCTGTGATTTTCGGTTTCGAGATGTGGATTCTATGGTGAGTTGATCCACCACGGGCGGATCGGTTCTTCACTCCGACAACCCGCGCAGGGTCCGGCATGTTCATTACATTGTTCGGTTTCAAATATTTAGCTGCACCTCACTCTCCGGCTCACGGTCTTCCTCTTTGTGCTATAGCGCTGTGTGACTTAATATCAGTTTCGCGACACTGGAATCTTTAAATTTTTCGTGGTTGTGTTCAGTTCTCGTGCTCCACCTAAAAATATCAGATTAATTCTCTTAACTGCCAATCAGCCAACGTTCTAAATGATTATAAAAATACACATCATTTTTATATATAAAAAATAGAATATTACAATTCCGACTTTCTACAAAGTTAGTAAAACCGCCATTGTAATGGGTATCATAACCAGCGTCTTGAAATACATAATACCTTTTGTTGTTTTTTTCAAGGGCCATTACTATTTAGATTTTATTGTGATAATGTACCATTTATTTCTTATAAAAATGATATGTTAAAATTTATCTTTCCAATTGCTGTTTTCATGCTTATCATGATTTATATTTTTGTTAATTTAGGCTTTTAAATATATGATATTATTGGCTTGTGTCTATCATAATGAGGATTTACTTGATGATTCTATTCTATCATAAATTAGGATCCCGCTATACAGATTGTATGATTAATTTCCTTTTTATATTATTGCAATTTAGGTTTTCATTATAGCACTAGCTTCAGATGCGGATTTAATATATGATTATAATTTAGATCTATATTATATCAATCTTTACGAGGTAATTTCTTATTATCACGACACAAGAGAAAATCATAATCAAGAATTCAATGAGTTTTATATTAGTTTAACTTATAATACACTATTATCCTAAAACCCTATATAATGGGCAGCAGGGAATAAATAGGAAAAAATGATTATAACACTGGTAATGTAATTTACTACGAGATCAAGATATCACATTAACTCTTATTTTGGTTCCAGCACTTATCCGCATCTCCTGAATGCTTTTCCCTTGGTTTAACATGTTATGAAAAATTATT
Organism: Microvelia longipes; assembly: GCA_018340805.1. Taxonomy (NCBI): domain Eukaryota; kingdom Metazoa; phylum Arthropoda; class Insecta; order Hemiptera; family Veliidae; genus Microvelia; species Microvelia longipes. The sequence goes on along the minus strand of JACMZG010000022.1, from coordinate 43,751,647 downwards.
AGATACTGACAAATTTGACAACAATTCATTTCCGTTATATTGACACGACCAAAAAAGCTTTTCATATAAAGGATTCCTCGTTCAGATTTGTTATTTTACAAAATTAATTTTCCAAACGTTACTTCTATTCAAGATTCATGAAAACAAAACTCTCATTTCCCCTGGTTCATAACCGGATTCTTCCCTTTAACGAAATCATTTATATACTGCCATCACTATTCAAATCAACTATCATTCACCATATCGGATAAATCTACGTATTTTCTAAAAGGGAATTCCTGTATTGATAATCAAAAGAAATTAATTATTGCAGAAAGGAACTCGGTTCCAAAGTTCGTAAGGTTATCTTACATCTGACTAATAAACATTAATTGGTTCTACAAAGGTTAGTTCAGTGTCATATAACATATTTCTTTCACATTTAATAACCACAATCACTCAATGAATAACCACAATTGATCTCAAATAAAAGATTTTATGAATCGTGGATTAATAAACTTTTTTTATCTTCATACTGAATAATCATATTCACTCAAATATGGGATGATTACGAATCAAAATAACAATTTATCTCAGTATTTAATAGTCATCATCATTCGATAAAGAATTCATTCAAATTCTTCATAAAATTTTCTGGTTCATATTTAATCATTATCTCATTTCAATAAAACTCATAAACTCTAGGCAAGATCTGCTCTATTTAATCATTACAATCATCTCAGTAAAGAATTATAGGATTTATCTAAAATTTTTTTTTTTTTTTGATTTCATATTCAATAATCATTTCAATAAAGAATTCTATACAATGTAATAATGAAAATCGTTCAATAAGATTCATAAGATTCATCTATAGAAGTATTATTTCCATATTTAATAATTTCTAAAATCATTCAATGATAAGATTCGTTGTAAATTTTTTTTCCATTTTTAAATAACGTAAAATCATTTCAATTGCATAAGGATTTATGTAAAATTTTTATTTCATTTTTCATTTCATTTAGTAAAAAATTCGTAGGAATCATATAAAAAGATGTTGGTATTACATCACAGGATCCAAAACAAAACTAATTTTTTATGATTTGATTATAGGCGGTATAGTGTTAATAAATCATACAAAATTCGTTGGTAAAATTAAGTGTTGAAATGGATAAATTGCTTCTCCTCTTAAAATTTTCGATTCAGTAGTAGTAAATTTTCGATTTCAACGCGTAGAATAAATTTTCAATTCAACAATAGTAGTAAAACATTGATGTCCACTCAACAGTATAATATACGATTTTTCATTTAATGGTTAATTTACACAAATTTGGTTAGAGATCCACCTCTAAGTAACCTGAAATTATGTCTCTTTTTTCGAGAATCACAACACTGTTTATATATCATAAAGTGTCCATCTTCGTTGTTTACCGGTTGCCTTCTAATTTTTAGCTTCGTTGATTCCGCATTCACGGATGTTCAATTCTTGATTTGTTGTGTAGTGTTCAAAATCATGCTGTTGTGTTATACGGCTGGTCTATTGTGTACCCGGCTCCGTGCTACAGACACCCGGGTTGGATTGTTAATTGTTGTTGTGGGATGCTTCATTTGAAAATGTGTATCGAAATTTTACACGGTAATTTGTTTCCGGTCTTCGAAAGTTAAAATTAAATTTGCTATCGAGGCTTCAAATGACCTCGGTATGCAGGCACTAATTAATTAATTTTGGCAAATATTGTATATAGTATAAAATATAGTATAATTCCTGATATAAAAAAAATTTTTAAAATCCTTTAAACCCCATCTATTTTCTAATGATCTTTCACATGCCAATTTTCAGGTTCACAATTCCTATTATTTCTTTATACTAAAATAATATATTTATTATAATAATAATAATTTTATTATCTCTGCTAATTAAAACAAAAATACTCACATATACTTATAAATTATTAATAAATGTATATAAATTATCTCTGAGATTTCCGTCACCAATTTGAATTCCTCATCTTCCTATATCTAGCACTGTACTTTTGTTTCGATCTTAATTCTTATTTTTTCTTGAAAAAATAATAATATTTATTCAATATAATAATTTTAATTACCTCTGTAATTAAAAACAAAAAATACTCACTATATTTTAACATCGTTTTTTATCTGGCGAACTTGAGTTGAATAAATACTAATAATTATTTTCATGCACTCTTTCATATTGTTAACTTATTTCTTTATTTAAAATTTCTTTCAATAATAAATAATACTCTATAATAATGATAAATAATTATACTGGACCAGTAATAATATTATTTTCTCTATCATAATCTTTTATTTTCTGATATTATTCTCCACTAATACTATAATAATAATAATATCTCGCAGTAAATTCTCTATTTTAAATCCAATCACTTTTAACCTCGAACCGTTTTCCTCATTTCTCTTCTCTGTTAATCTATTTACTCTTTTATGTCGATTTACGATTTTTCTTCATTTTGGTTTTAATTTTGATAATTATTATAAACTAAATATCTTGGATTTCTAACCGTTTCCAGCCAACAAATAGAATAAACATTTATTAAAATTACTTGTCTTTGGTGTTCCGGTAACTGAATATCGCCCAAAAATCGTTGATCAAAATTGGCATAAAATGACTGATATGCTAAGTCGTAAAAATTGTGTAGGTTTTTAAAGAAATTTTTAGAGAGTTTTTGTGAGTAGTGTGATATTTAGCAGTTATATATTCCTGTTTACAACCGTCTCCGTTAACTGTGCGTGTGTTACTTGTTTTCGCTCGGCGTTTTCTAGTAGATTTTTCTCTCTCGCAAATATGAATGGCCAAATTAGGAATATTATCCAAATTTTAGACATTTCGATGTTCATTTTCTCGTCGATATTATTAACACGTTGTTTTTATAGCACTAGTCAAAAAATAAATTCAACCTGGGGCTTGACCTCCCAAACAAAATACTTGTATATAATATAATCGATAATTTAATATTTAAATATAAATTCATATATCTCATTATTATCCATCATGGTACCGATTTTTATTACAATCGAGACCACCTCTTTATTCTAAAATAATAATATTTATTATAAATTAAATAATTGCAAATTTAAAAAAATATCTATAATAATTATAATACTTAATATAATGATAATGGATTGGGGTTATCTAAATTTTTGATGATTTCAATGTGCTTTGGTCGGTTATTCCTTCCTTTTATTGTAATTGGTGCCTTCTTGTTCTCTATTCAGAATTGTGTGTGTGATTTATTATCCTTGCTTCTGCCGATTGTACAGGAGCAAGTAGGCATATCTCCATTAGCACATTATACTGATTACCAGGGGATGAACTAGAGAACCTCAGAAATTTTACCCTTGCCTGCCGGTAAGTCCTGTTTCCCGGATTCAGCGGGAGCTACGTGGATACCAGATTTACGAATCGTCTCGATTAATGTTATTATTTTTTGGTTTACGACAAGTATGCTTTAAACCAAGAACACACACAGCTAGATTGAATATAGAGGTGTATTTTAATCAAAAATGTTACTTCCTCCGTGATGTTATACGCACGCACTTCGTTGACCGGCTGCTAGGTCCTCCAAGTTGTTCGTACGGTTGCCATGGGACGGTGCCGCGATCGCCCTCTCCTTGATGACTTCGATGAAGGATTGGTTTGCCTTGCGTAACGAACATTTCGTTTGCGCGGTTGTCCAGTCAATTGCCCTTTAGTATTTTGACTCGATTCTGGCTGTTCTGTAATCGTCTCCTTTTTTCCTATTAGTTCCCGCCTAGTCTCTTGATCTCGAACCGATCCGTTGTGTTTCATCGAGCAATATGTCGGGTGGTTGTACTGCACGGTGGTTGTTGAGCTGTCCTGGAGTTTGTGAGCGATGGCTTGCGGAAGAGTATCTGAAGGTACATAATCGTCCTTTAATATTAAATTTCGTAAAATAACCTTTATCAATCATAGCGGCTTAGCTGGATTTTGTATAATAATTTATAATTTTAATTTTTCTTTTCAATTTTAACGATCACTTTTAACAAAACCAAAACACAAGTAAGATCTAAGATGTTCTAACTATTATTGTTATACAAGTAGGATCAGATAAATCAGTTTTTCTGGTAGAAGTAGAATCACTTAATTTCATATCTAGTAATCAACTATACATCTATCCATCATTAAAATGCAAATTCATTTTTTACTAAGGAGAATTATCATCATCAAATTCAGCGAAAAGTGGCAAGTGTTTATTGTTATACTAAATATTAAACAAAAGAACAAAGAACAAAAAATTGTTATTTTGAAATTGTAGTTTTAATCGCCTACTTCAAGTTATACTATAATCACTTTTTATAGTTAATGATGTGGCATTTGATTTGAACAGCGAATAATGTTGATTGGTGACGCTTATTCTATGATTTTTTTGAAAACGATGATTCTAACAACCATAATTGCATATGCCACTGTTTACATACTCTTTAAGTTCAGGGGCGTGCGTTTCATTCACTGTTAAGATTAAGTTAAATTCATGGTCTAAATTTTAGTTTTTCTTAAGGCTTTGTATATTTCCATTAGTATTTGAATTCGAACTAAAATATTATCAAAACTAAGTCAAACATATCTAATTGTTAGAGCTAAATCAAATAAGTAATAATTAAATAACTAATAATTTAAAGCTAAATAACAATAAATTAAATGAAAAACTAAAATAATAATTATTGCTAAATATATTAACTGCAAGTAAATGGAATTAAGGCAAATGTTATAAAAATTTTATTAAAATAATACCAAAATCAAAAATGAAATTATCTCCAACATTGCTTAAAATTATTTTCAATTAATATTCTAAAAATTATTTCTAGATTATGTTTCAAAAATCATTATTTTCAAAATCGTTCAAAATAACAATTTCTAATTAGATTTATTTCTTTAACAAATTATTTTCCAAATGCATTATAAGTTATTATTGCTAAAAAGAAATTATTTCTAGGAACTTTTACTAAAAATAAAATGAAATTATCTCTAAACTATTTCGAAAATTCATTATAAAATTGGTATTTCTAAAAAAAAATTATTTCTAATTTATCTATAAGATTACTATTGCAAAAATTATTGCTAAATTATTTCAAACTGATTTCTAAATTATCGCTAAAAAATCATTATTTTTTTCTAACACAATTATTTCCAAAATTATTTCCAACATTACTTCTAATTAAGTCATTTCTAATAAATAATTTCTAAAAAGCGATTATAAAATTTTATCGCTAAAACTTATTTTCAAACTAA
>JACMZG010000022.1:43630887-43741337 GCA_018340805.1 Microvelia longipes | reverse complement strand
TGAATTACAGGACACAAATGAGTTACGAAGCAGTGCTTGACAGCATGAACCCGGAAACCACGCAATGGGCATGGTTCTTGCTAAGCAAAGTAGGTTGTTTAGCACGGAACACGCATTCTAAATGAATATCGCCCGACAGCGGACCACCGCGCCGGAATTATTTATTAGTAGTTGTAAACTTATATAATGGTAAAAGGCCACGGGGAAACACGCATTCAAAGGAATTGCCCGACATGGCGGACACCGCGCCAGAATTTTAATAAAGTGCGCAACAAACGTAAATAGTATAATAATGATAATTTATAGCTTCCGGAAATAAAATTTGGTCTGGTTTTATTTGGTATTAAAAACAAATTTCCACAGCAGTAAAAATATCACTTATACAGTCTAGTTGTGTCGATTTGCTTATTTATTGTGGTCCTTCCACCTAGAAACGAGTATAGTAGTTATCATCAAAACAATTTTTATTAACGTTTATGAGGATTTACTTGGTTTTTTGCAAGGTACACTCTAATCGTGCAGTGTCTACGATGACGCGAAAATCACCGTATTCGTATTCTCCACAACCATATGAACAAAAATAAGTGTTGTTGGGCGTTCGTGGAATCCCTTATACTAGCTGCAATAAAGATCCACAAGGTATTGATGACGTTGCAGTTCCATTAATATCAAACAATAGGGTGGTAAACTATAAAAAATATTCCATTTTTGGCAATTTTAAGGATTTTATTAGTAATAACTTTTGAAATTGTGAAGCGAAATTTTGTTTAAATTGAACTCATTTCTGTTGCTTTTTATGTGCTTTAACTGTACACTCAATAAAACGTATAGCTCCCTATCTACTTTGCATGGTATCTTAAGAAAAACCATTTTTTTTTTGTTTTTGTTATGTTTAACGGACTATTTTACACCTAAACTAAGGTTAGAATTAAAAATGTTGACATTCTTTTATTAAAGCAATGTTTCTAGTTTTAAAAATATTCCATAATTAATAAATTTTATTTAATTGCCAACATATCAAAATTGGCGGCCGAAGTGAACTAAATGGTAAAAAAAAAAATTTTCATTCATAGCTCGGTTGAAAAAATTTGTCCGATTTTGATTGCAAAATCTCCACTAATCTTCTTATTTTCATTCATTTAAAGAACAAAAAAAATCCCATATCTTAACTATAAATTAAAAAAGTTAGGCATTAACATCTCTATGACAGGCGCGAAGCGCGCCCGAAAACGGTTTTCTCGTCTTGCTCACTATACATTGAATCCACGCCCGAAAAACCGCATCCTTCTAGCTGTTATAGTTTCCGAAGAAAAAGGTCTTGTCCTTCTTAGCTGGACGACCACCTGTATATATATATATATATATATTTTTATTATATATATATATTATATATATATATCATATATTATATATATATATATATATTATATATTATATATATATATATATATATATATATATATATATATATATAATTAATTATATATATATATATATTAATATATATATAATATATATTATATATATATATATATATTGTTTATACACCTGACTCGATTTTAGTATTCGGTCACAGTAATAAAATATTCTGGCGCGGTGGTCCGCATGTCGGGCGAATTTCCTTTGGATGCGTTGCACTCAAACCCAGAGTACCTGGGTTCAAATCCTAGTAGGGACAATAATTTTTTATCGTTTTTTTACCTAATATAAGTTTACAACTAGAAAAATAATTCTGGCGCGGTGGTCCGCATGTCGGGCGAATTTCCTTTGGATGCGTGTTTCCGTGCTTTTTACATTATATAAGTTTACAACTACTAAAAAATAATTCCGCGCGGTGGTCCGCTGTCGGGCGAATTTCATTTAGAATGCGTGTTTCCGTGCTAAACAACCCATTCTTGCTTATGCAAGAACCATGCCCATTGCGTGGTTCCGGTTCATGCTGTCAAGCACTGCTCGTAACTCATTTTGTCTGTATTTTCCAAAGGAAATTGCGCTAAAACCCTTTAAAGATAACTGACTAAGCTTAAAGATAAGTAACTAAGCTTTAAACTAGTGCAAATAATAGTGCGTCTTTTAATTTTAGAGGTATAGTTTTGTACAACCAACTAGATAATTAGCGCATTTCCTTTGGAAAATACAGACAAAATGAGTTACGAGCAGTGCTTGACAGCATGAACCGGAACCACGCAATGGCATGGTTCTTGCATAAGCAAGAAATGGGTTGTTTAGCACGGAAAACGCATTCTAAATGAAATTCGCCCGACAGCGGACCACCGCGCCGGAATTATTTATTTAGTAGTTGTAAACTTATATAATGTAAAAGCACGGAAACACGCATCAAAGGGAAATTCGCCCGACATGCGGACCACCGCGCCAGAATTTTTTAATAAATCGCAAACTAAACGTAAATAGTATAAATAATGGATAATTTATAGCTCCGGAAATAAAATTGGCTGGTTTTATTGTCATTTAAATAAACCAAAATTCCACAGCAGTAAAATATCACTTTACAGTCTAGTTGTGTGAATTGCTATTATGGTCCTTTCACCCTAGAACGAAGTAGTTATCATCAAAATCAATTTTTTATAACGTTTATTTGAAGGATTTTACTTGGTGTTTGAAGAGGGTACCTCTTTAATCGCTTTCTACGATTGACGGAAATTCACCGGCGTTAATCGTAATTTCTCCACAACCAATGAACAGAATATAAGTGTTTTGGGGTTTCTGGAATCCTTATACGGTAGCTGCAATAAGATCACAAGATTATGGATGACGTTGCAGTTCCATTAAATATTAACAATAGTGGTTGGTAAACTATAAAAAATATCCATTTTGGCAAATGTTAAGAATTATTGTATAACTTCTGAAATTGTGAAAGCGAATTTGGTTAAAAGTGAACTCATTTTGTTGCTTTTTTATGTTGGTAACTGTACAAACATTAAAAACGTATAGCTCCCCACTTACTTTTCATGGTATCTTTTAGAAAAACCATATTTTTTTTTTGTTTTTGTTATGTTTTAACGGACTATTTTACACCTTAAAACTAAAGGGTTTAGGGAATTAAAAATGTTGAATTTTTTATTAAGCAATGTTTCTAGTGTTTAAAAAGATGTCCATTATAATTAATTTTATTTAAATGCAACATCATCCAAATGGCGCGAAGTGAACTAAATGAAAAAAAAAAATTATCATCATAGCTCGGTAAAAATTGTCCGATTTTGATTGCAATCTCCACTAAATCTTCCTTATTTTTCATTCTTAAAGAACAAAAAAACTTCCCTATATCTAACTATAAAATTAAAAAGTGTAGCATTTAACATCTCTATGACAGGCGCGAACGCGCGCCCGAAAACGGATTGTTTTCTGTCTGCTTTCACTAATTACATTTGGAATCCAACGCCGAAAACCGCATCTTCTAAGTGTATAGTTTCCGAGAAAAAAGGTCTTGTTCCTTCTTAGCTGGACGACACCCTGTAATATATATATATATATATATATATATATATATAATATATTATATATATATATTATAGATAATTATAATATATATATATATATATATATATTATATATATACATATATATATATATATATATATATATATATATATATAATATATAATATATATATATATATATATATAATATATATATATATATTGTTTATACACCTGACTCGATTTTAGTATTCGGTCACAGTAATAAAAATTCTGGCGCGGTGGTCCGCATGTCGGTCGAATTTCCTTTGGATGCGGTGCACTCAAACCCAGAGTACCTGGTTCAAATCCTAGTAGGGACAATATTTTTTTATTGGTTTTTTTTACCTAATAAGTTTACAACTAGAAAATAATTCTGGCGCGGTGGTCCGCATGTCGGCGAATTTCCTTTGGATGCGTGTTTCCGTGCTTTTTACATTATATAAGTTTACAACTACTAAATAAATAATTCCGGCGCGGTGGTCCGCTGTCGGGCGAATTTCATTTAGAATGCGTGTAACCGTGCTAACACCCATTTCTTGCTTATGCAAAGAACCATGCCCATTGCGTGGTTCCGGTTCATGCTTTAGAACCTAAGCAGTTACTCAATTGTCAAGCACTGCTCGTAACTCATTTTGTCTGTATTTTTCAAAGGAAATGCGCATAATTATCCAGTTGGTTGTACAAAACTATGCCTCTAAAAATAGATGTACACACTATTATTTGCACTAGTTTAAAGCATAGTTACTTATCTTTAAGCTTAGTCAGTTATCTTTAAAGGATTTAGCGCATTTCCTTTGAAAAATACAGACAAAATGAGTTACGAGCAGTGCTTGACAATTGAGTAACTGCTTAGGTTCTAAAGCATGAACCGGAACCACGCAATGGGCATGGTTCTTGCATAAGCAAGAAATGGGTTGTTTAGCACGGAAACACGCATTCTAAATGAAATTCGCCCGACAGCGGACCACCGCGCCGGAATTATTTATTTAGTAGTTGTAAAACTTATATAATGTAAAAAAGCACGGAAACACGCATCCAAAGGAAATTCGCCCGACATGCGGACCACCGCGCCAGAATTTTTTGTTATTATTATTTATTATGTTAATCCTTGAAAAAGATACCAGTTGGTTCATCACGCAAAATACCGACCGATCCTAGAACTGGAGGTTGGAGAAATATTTCTAGTGGAAGACGAACATAAGAAAAGAATACAGTGGCCGTTAGCTCGAGTAGTCTAAAAGGTTCCGGGACCCGTTGGAATCACTAGACGTTGTAGCGAGCCATTTGGTTAACACTTATATTAGTTGTTTCAGCTCAGTGAGATGGGGATATACGATTCACTTCCCCCACTTCGTCTTTCTACAAGATCTTTCTAATTCTACCCTTCAGATTTACAGTTCTTCCCTTATTATACCTCGTAAAGCATTATTTATTAAACCGTAATTGATTAATAATGCTATAAATTTTAAGATTCATATTAATTAAATTGATATAAATTTTAAGATTCAATTAATAAATTAATCATTCGTGTTTGTCCTAATTCTTCCAATTTTTGTGTGTTAATGTATTTTTGTATCTTCAATGTATAGAGTTAATAAATTTAAAGTAATTTATTGTATAGAACTCAAGTCAATTGTTTTCTTCTTTCTCTATTTTATTTTAAATTAAACAGTACTTCATATTATATAATAGTTCTATGTCTGATGACTTCTATCGTTATATCTCTATTATTTACATTGAATCAATAAATGAAGACAGAGCTTGATTTCTATTGACTTCTATCTTTTCTCTAAGCATTTAAAAAAAGAATAATTTTGATATTAAATTTAACGGTCATAAATAGTATATGAAAAATATCCATGTTCTATTAGAGACGAGCCCCTCTCGCTTATTGGTTGCAGGAGACGCAAGAGTATTACTCCCCACCTCTCTCACTAGATATACTCAAATACCTACCTACACAGTTATATACACTTTACTAGAAGTGTTAACCAAAATGGCTCGCTACAACGTCTTTAGTGTTGGAATCAGTCAATTATACAAAATTAAGCTGAAAGGGAAAGAGATTTTGAGACCTATTCAGCGATTAATTCCGCTAGAGGCAAGGGATGATCAAATTTGTTCCGAAGAAAATAATGCCCCCCCCCCGACTTCTTCAGCAGAGGAGAAATCTGTTACAGGAAATAAGCACCCTAGTTCTTCCAGGACTAAACTGAGAAAACTAATTAGAATGGAAGGAGCTCAAAATATTAATTACACAACCAGAGGAGGTCGCAAGACATCAAAACCTAAGAGATACTCCTGTAGAGGGCGGGAGATGTTGGCGATCACTGATCTCTTTTTTTAATTTTATTTTAATTTTAATTTATTGTCAAATTTTGTCAATTTTTGTCTGTACATTATTAGAAGTCAAGGAAGTATTTCATTGTACACTTAAAGTTAAATTCAACAGTTATTCATTACAGAAAATAACTAACTTAAATTAACTTTTTCTTTTAGACGACTATTGACAATACTACTTAACATAGCACTATTTATATTTTGCTCATTTATAGTCTGGTTTATTTATATTCTGCTCATTTATAGTCTGGCTTATTTATAGTCTGCTCATTTATAGTCTGGCTTATTTATATTTTCCTATTTTCTCACTTTTGATTTTTTTTAAACTTTTAATTTATAAAATCACATTGTTTCAGTAACATGTAATCCGCGCCTTTCTACTGAATTCTCTATTCTCTTTTAAATTTAAACTTCCCTATTTGTTATGCCTTTGCATTAAAGATACTTTTTTTGTATAGACCAGAATTTGTATAGAGTGAATTGAAATAGATGGAGGATTATGAAGGTGAAAGGGTTTCTAATGAATTAAAAAGCTCAAGCCTTGAAATGCACCTGCGCAGGGGAGTGCATTATACTCAGAGTAACAGGTTGCATCTTTATTTTGAAGTGCAATCAGAATTATGTAACGAAGGAAAAAGAATTCGGTTATAATGACCCCTCTGAATTTCTTATTTATTTACTTTTCCTCATTTATACCGTAGGTATAAAGAAGAAGTATTGTGTTTGCAAAAAAAAATCCAAAACCGGGATAAAACCGGAATTATCCGTTTCAGATGTTTTAAAGGCCTCCAGAGTGGTTTTTTCAAAATTGTTTGTCTGTATGTGTGTGTGTGTCTGTTATCATCGTAGTGCCCAGTGCATTTATGCTAGTGAGTTGAAACTTCGTACAAAAATCAGTCTACCACTGTAGTTATGCTATTCGGAAGATTATTTTTTATGAGTCATTAACCCGCATTAATGACTCAGCAAAAAGTTCGAAAAATCATAAAACGCGGAAAAATGAAGCGATCGGATTGAAATTTGGCACGCATGTAACCATGTATGACTAATATATATGCTAAATTTCATCTCATTATCAGCATTAGTTCCATTTTTATAAAATTTTTATAAAAATCATTTTTATAAAAGTGCTAATGCAAAGCAATTACAGTTTTGTTCACTTTATAAAATAAATAAACAGACGTATTTAGTTAAAATAATCCAGAAAAATGTACAAAGTATTGTACAAGTTTTCTTATTCAGACTTCAGGGCATAAGCCGAAACACTGAGTAAGAAAGCAATTATTCCAAAGAAATAATATAATAATATTAATAATAATATATAATAATAATAATATAAAATAATAATATATAATAATAATAATATAAAATAATAATAATATATAATAATAATAATAATAATAAAAAATAAAATAAAATAAAATAAAATCTATAAAAAATAAAAAAATTATAAAAAAAATATATAAAAAAAAATAAATTAATTAAATATAATAAAAAAATATAAAAAAACTAACTATATAAAAGTTAGGCTAAGGAAGTTTGGCTTTTATATTAAATTATTATATTTTATTATATAATAATATTATTTCCCCCTGCTTGTAGTCCTAGGAGCCAAAATTTTTTGTTAAAAGGCTGCATCCCCTCCCTCTTTCTTTTTATACGCCCCTAGATAACTCTTAATAAGACTACGCTTTGTGATTAAAATTTAGAAAATTTGATGAATTTTCAAACAAACCACAAATAGAGATTATAAAACATAATTATAAGAGAAGGTATTTTAGCTATAAATCTTTATTGTATACAGAGATTTGTAGCAATATGCTATCTCCCCCCCCCCACAGTCCCATTCCCAAACAATTTCCCAGTCAATTGTCACTAAATCATAACCCTAATAATCCCCACCTTAAACCACAAATTCCTCCTCCCTTTCCTACCGAAACCTACGTAATAATTTCCTTACTGCCTGAAAATGGTTTATATAATATAAAAGAAAAGGTTAATTTCCCTCGATAGATGGAAAAAGGAAAGTATAATCTATGTTTTATTCAGAGAAACATCTCTGGTAATAAATTGCATGTAATTACATTGGAATTATAACATAATCTGCAACATTTTAGTATTAAAATGTTGGAAAACTTTTAAAATTTATTTGTTACTAGCATTGATACCCGAGCTTCGCTCGGCAAATATTTTATTTATTAAACAACGAATTATTAATTATTCCTTTGAGAACTATAAAAAATAAAAGTTGTCAACAGCTGTATAAAGTATAAACAAGGTTTATTTAACAAATATACAGAATCGTACATATAGTCAAGTGTCATACAAAAGTAAAAAATGAATAAGTTATACTCAGCAGTTGTAACGGTAACAGTTGGTTTTCTTGTAAGCCTTTTTTAAGATGTTTTTGTCCATCCGGTGAATCTCTAGCCGTGCTTTACGAATGCTTAGTAAGTTAACGGTCAAAAATGGAATGCTTAAATCGTCTGTTTTGACTATTAATGAAAATACTAAATAAATACACTTCAATTCGTAAATAAAATTAACTATTCCCCTCTGCCTCAAAAAAAATCAAGAAACCAAACCCTAATAACTAAACAAACGTAAATAAATATAATATTAATATAACCATTACACCCAGGACCAGCAAATAGGGAAGATGAGATCAGCGAATCCGATGTGATGAGGAAAAGTTCCGAGGTACTCGTTATCCGTTGTTATTTTCACTACGATGACAGGAACTCATTTCGCAAAGATTTTGTCGCCAATAAGACTTCTTAGTACTCTTGTCCCATTCTATAGGTAGACAGATGAAAATGATGTTATCATTTAGTTTTAATTCTTTAAACTTCAAAAGGTAGAAGGAGATGTACACAAATTGATTACTGCTTAGAAAGTGAAAATGGTTTATAGCCGAATTAACACCTAATTATACAAACTAACTCAAGGACCAGTTCTACGATACGGTGAGTTGGACACAGGTCAGTATGAGTTAGTTTTGCCCTGCTTATTATCTAGAACTGGAACAGAAAAGTAACCTTACAGGTAACGTATAACAAGACAACCTTATCACTCCTCCGTGTCCTATGTAAAACGATTTACCACTGGAAATAGTTTCGGATAGAATAAACAAGTTTTCTTCAATGCCTAATTTCTTTAACATCATTGGATATATATATATATATATATATATATATATATATATATATATATATAATATATATATATATATATATACATGGCGTATGACTCACATATTCATATGTGACGTATGTGTTTAATCTATGAAATGATTAGAAGCATTTTCTATAAAACAAATCGGAAACATTAAATAAATTGTGATGCTATTGCTAAGGTTATCTAATGTATATCGAAAAATTAAGCGAAAATTGGATTGATAAGCAAGAAAGCGCGCGTTTAAAAAAAATTTGCCCGGTTTGTGGACCTCCGCGCCACAAAATTTTAAATTTGCCCAAATAATTTAATGATTTGGTGTTGGTGTATCTAAAATCGTCCACCTTCCATACAGAAAAGCTTATGTTTCTTTTGGAAATTAACTATACAACATTACAAAGTGATTTGTTTACACTATGATATATGTCAATCAATATAAGTGGAACTAATGCTAATAATAAAATGTAACTTCGTTTATTAGTTAACTAACTATATACGTATAGTAGTACAATTATAAAAAAAATAGTTAGTTTCAAATAAATTGTCGCCAACTTTAGAGTACACTTTGAGCGTAACGGCTGCAACTACCACTTGAGGTGGGTCCCGCAGGGGTTATCCCTGATGAGCCGCAAGTCTCTAAAAGGGCATTATTATTAATATTATAAATATATATTTAATTTTATTATGCATTTTCTTAATATATTTTAAATAAGTTAAATTTAATGTTAATTTTAGTAGCTATGTATAATATGTTTTTTTAGTAGGGCTAATTTTAAACCAGGGGGGGTAGCCCCCTAGCCTCTCTTAGAATCACCTATGCTCTAAACGGACTTTATTATTATTACTATTATTATTGATACGTCAATATTGTAATAGTGTAGGTTAAGATGATTTTATTTGCAATAGATAGCAGTAGTCAGAGGACAAGTTATTGTTACTAAATTCTTCTATTCTATACAGCATAATAGTGAATCAATTCTGTTTGATATTTTCCGCTCTACTTGCTATAATAACTCTTTTCAACGATATATCATGGGAGGAGTCCGTCTATAGATACAGTAAGTCTATGAATAAGACTTATCAGATTATCAGATAAGTCATCTGTTATTGTTAAATACTCATGGGGTCGATCATACATAATTTTAGTATATGTCCCCTATAAATTTGTATCTTTTAATCTCATTATAAATAGAATACTGACTGGTACCTTTATAATTAGACTTTATAAAAGAATCGGATACGTGGTTCCTTAGGGTATACGGTGGTGCAGTGGTTAAGGTACGCGGCCAATACACAGAGTGAATGGACTTAAGTCATGGGTTCAATCCCAGCAAGGGCCTCTAGGATTTTTATGAGAGGGATAAAAATTCTGCGTACCACGTCCTTCAGAAGGGACGTAAAGCCGGTGGTCTCGAGCCTGTGCGTTGTCAGGTAACTCGTTAAAGATCCCTTACCCTAAATGAAACTGGGTATAGGCAAAATTTAGGACCCTCATTATTGTTTAAAGTGTGTGGAGGTTTGGATTAACAGTGAGAGCACGTGTTGTTCCCAGTTTTCACTAGACTATAAGAGTCAGTGAAAATATGTATGATTGCTTGAAAAAGCATGAGAGGAACCATAGAAATTCACGGCTCTTCTGTCTAGATTAGATGAAATATACCTACACTTGAAATTAAAAGGAGTAGCACAACTATTTCAGGAAGTTGGCAAAAAGGGCCCAACCACGTAGCCTACTTGCCTGGAAGTTACTACCACTCCCCCATATTACTATCACTACTACGGGGTATCTCGGAACTTTTCCTCATTACATCGGATTCGCTACCCTCATCCTCCCAGCTTCGAACTCGCTTCGCTCGTCCTTAGAAAGTAAATGCCGTTTTATTTACAGTGGTCACCTATACACCACTGAGCACGCTCAATGCTGTTTAGCTTTAATGATCTGCAAAAATTCATGGATATACAAGTTGATTTAAAACTAATGTAGTGTACTTATTTATTACGTAAAGATATATACTTGAAACACATTTCTACTCGATTGGATTATTTTCCGATTTTTTACATTTTTTTTTAAAAACGTACACAAGTCATTCGATAAAAATAGAATTAATGCTGGTAATGAGATGAAATTTAGCATAAATTTTAGTCTTTTACATGGCTACATGCGTGCTAAATTTCAATCGGATCGCATCATTTTTCCACGCTTTAGGATTCTTCGAAATTTTTGCTGTCATTATTGCGGGTTAATGACGTCATAAAATAAATATTTTCCGAATTGCACAACTACAGCGGTAGACTGATTTTTGTATAATATTTCTACTCTCAGACACATACAGACAGACATGTTTGACATCCTGATTTCAGAAAACAATACTTCTCCTATATACCTACAGCATAAAGAAGGAAAAGTAAAAATAAGTCCTAAATGGAGGTGACAGAACTCCTTAAAAGGAGCAAAAAATGTCTTACGTTTTTGAGTCATTATAGCGGTTTAATGACGTCATAAAAAAATTATTTCCTGAATAGCATAACTACAGCGTTAGACTAATTTTTGTACAAAGTTTCAACTCTCTAGCATAAATACTCGGGAGCTACGATGATAACAGAGACACTCAAACACACATACAGACAGACAACTTTACAAAAACCACTCACGAGGCCTTAAAAACACCTTAAATGGATGATTCCGGTGACGTCCCGGTCACTGATTTTTTTTTTCACAACCACAATACTTTTCCTATATACCTACGGTTAAAATAAAATATAAACCAAGTAGGGAGACAAACACGATTTCTGTCAGACCTGGCATGTAGTTCACATTTTGTCTACCAGGGAGTTGGCTCAAATTAACTAATTTATTTTAACAATTATTTAACAGAATTGAATACAAAATCATTAAACTATCACGTACTTATAAAAGTACCAAAACAAGATAAAAAGTAAAACTCACCTAATGTTATCAGGGTTGCCAATAAAACTAAGTAAAAAACGTAAATCCTAAGAGGCGCATGCGCAGTTATTCCAATTTTAGCTATTTTTTATTTTTGAGCCAGCAATCAGCTGATCACGCATGTCTGAATTTTTTTAAACAGGTAAGTATAGGAGTTTCCCTACTTGGTTTATATATTACTTTACCTACGGTATAATAAAGAAAAGTAAAAATATGAAGATAAAAAGCAATGAATTATTTAAGGATTCTTTACGCTCCACGATTCAGAAGTATACTTCTATTTAACTTTCCACATTCAAGTATCTACTTATAAAGTTTTCAAGTTCGTTTTAGTATGTTGACGAAATAATTGAAACAATGGGGAAGGAATATAGGCCAAGATGCGCATCTTGAGGGACCCCTTGCTCGAGTTAACGTTGAGAAGATCAACTGTAGAAAGCTACCGCGGCATTATGCAAAATAATTTGAGAGTCTCTTTAAAAAACTCCACGCAGGAAAAAGTAATTTCAGGAAAAACCCGTATTACAACCTCTTTCTCTGTAATGGATGAAAAATCATTTTAATATTTTGCTCTACTTTTTATTCATCTTCACCTCTAGAAAAAGGATTTTTTAATTGTTATGAAATTATTTATTACATCATCAAGTTTTGCGAAGGATCTGACGTATAAACTAATTTAAATATTATGTAAGATGTTGAAAAATAAATAAATTTTATTTAAGGGTCCTGATAAATAAAACACTCTTAAAATTTCAACTTAACTGATTTCAGTTGTATTGAGCCACTGATTATGTACAGAGTGAGCCAAAAAACATAATTTTTTGAGGGCCTGAGGTGCTGCCCCAGCTAGAAATAATTAGGTGTGGTTTGCGGGGCCTAAAAACTAAATTTTTTACAAAAAAAATAATACTTATGGCTACAAAACCGATAAAGACACAAAGTAGTGCTATGATGTATAAAAATTGGATCTTCAAAACAGTTGTTTTAAAACAACTTTACGTGATTCATTATTATGGGGTTAAAGAGAAGACGTTTGTGGCTAAACTAATGGAGGTAAACACTACAAGCCCTCTAAAAATCCTTTTTTGGTCCAGTCAGTATATAAACATACTCAATTTTATTAAATATACTAAATATGTATAATATTAGGTTATTAGTTGTTTAATTTCCCTAATTTAGAATATTAACACAAGCAATTAAATAATGTATTGGCTATACAAAGATAATTAGCAGGTATTTGGATACTGGTTTATCACCTTATAAAAGAGGGGGGTGATGATAAATGCAAGGTACTTAAAAGGGGGCAATGAGTAAAAAAGGTTGAGAACCACTGTGTTAAGTTATATATATATATATATATATATTATATATATATATATATATATATATATATATATATATATATATATATATATATATATATATATATATATATATATATATATTATATATATATATATATATATATATATATATATAATATATATATATATATATATATATATATATATATATATATATATATATATATATATATATATGTATATATATATATATAATATATATATATATATATATATATATATATATATATATATATATATATATATATATAATATATATATAACTTTTTCACAGCACATCGGATTCGCTATGATCTCATCCTCTCTAAATGGGACTCGTGCTGCTCTTCCTCTGACAGTAAAAACATTCGTTTTATCCCAGCGGTCACCTATTTGGGTAGTGACTTCAATAGATTTTGCCAAACACGACTGATGCAATATAATATACATTATATATATGTAACCGTATTTAAATAAAACTTAGTATACTTATATAGTACCTAAAGGTATTCACTTTTGTGAGAGATTTCAACTTAATTAGATTATTTTGCAATTTTTCAATAACGTATATTTATTTAATATACATTATGTTTAATATATCTTATGTTATACATCTTATATATCTTATAATATACATTTTATGTTTAATAAGATGAAACTTGGCAGATTTTTTGGTCTTATACATAACTGTTAAATGTCATATTGAGCCAATCAGTTTCGTTTTTTTATGAATTTCAGAAGTTTTTAAAATTATTTTCTGGATAGCTCAACAAGAAAGAACTAAGATTGATTTTTGTGCTAAATTTCAACTCTCTACCATAAACACACTGGGAGCTAATATAATAATAACAGACTCACACACACATACGGACACGCTACTTAGTAAAAACTACTCAGAAGGTCTTAATATATCTTAATATCGACATGTGTCGATCTTACGCAGAATCAGTATAAGGAGAGTCACGTGACACATTTCTGTCCTGATTCTCGACACCTAAAATAGTGTCGGAACCCCAAATAGTATATTGAATAATTAGTTGATATAATGTTGTTAGTTATTGTAATGAATAGATTAGTTGTTATAATGTTGTTATAGTTAGTATAATGAATAGATTAGTTGTTATAATGTTGTTATAGTTAGTTATAATGAATAGATTAGTTGTTATAATGTTGTTATAGTTAGTTATAATGAATAGATTAGTTGATATAATGTTGTTATAGTTAGTTATAATGAATAGATTAGTTGTTATATGTTGTTATAGTTAGTTATAATGAATAGATTAGTTTATATGTTGTTATAGTTAGTTATGTGTTATTGTTATAATGTTGTTATAGTTAGTTATAATGAATAGATTAGTTGATATAATGTTGTTATAGTTAGTTGTAATGAATAGATTAGTTGTTATAATGTTGTTATAGTTAGTTATAATGAATAGATTAGTATTAATTGAATATCACTTTATTTCCTTCTGTATATATTTTATTTATCAATAAGTAAATAATATTTAACTGATTGTTTTTATGAAATATATTTGATGAAAAAGATATTTCGAAAGTTTAGATGGGGGATTCTCCAAACTGCCGGGGTGGCGTCCAGTCAGCCTTGGAGTTATCACCGCCACTGACCACTGGTTACCATAGAGCTTCAAACCTAGCGCATGTTCATTTGGGGATATTCGATTAGATAGAACTACTTAACTACTTGACACAATATAATTGTGCGAGAGACACCTAGGAAATGTCACAAGCAAAAAGCAATGCTACATCTGGAAAATCCCAATGAGACATCACATGAGCAATCCGGGAGCCATCAATGATGACGAATGTCGAAAGATGGAACAGTTCCCAGATGTAGAATTGCATTTGCTTGTTACATTTCCTAGGTGTCTCTCGCACAATTATATTGTGTTAACTATTCATGTTTTGCTACAGAGTGAGACATGACATTATGTCGAGCCATCAATGATGACGAATGTCAAAAGATGGAACAGTTCCCAGATGTAGAATTGCATTTGCTTGTTACATTTCCTAGGTGTCTCTCGCACAATTATATTGTGTCAACTATTCATGTTTTGCTACAGAGTGATACATGACATTATGTCGAGCCATCAATGATGACGAATGTCGAATGATGGAACAGTTCCCAGATGTAGCATTGCATTTGCTTGTTACATTTCCTAGGTGTCTCTCGCAAAATTATTTTGTGTCAACTATTCATGTTTTGCAATACTCGGTAATATCAAATGATAGAACTATACTTACTTACCTACCTATACATAGTTTTAGGGGTGAGAAATAAAATTAGGATTCAAGAGGTTCTTGTGGTGTTACGAAGGACCAACTTCACCTTTAGTAACGAGGCCCTAGATTAAAAGGGCCTGGATTAGAGAGTTTCTAGTTTGTATAACCAAGTTTATATAATTTAAGCTCCTTCGTCCACTTGACTAAGTTATGCTTAGAATAAAGTCTTCTGCATTACTTTAGATCTTACAGTAGTTCTGCTGTCTCTTTTCCTCATTTATACCGTAAGTATTTAGGAAAAGTATTGAGGTAGCAAAATACAATTTAAATAATAAGATACATTTCACATACTTATTTTTTAAATAATAACTTATTTAAATAATAAGATACATTTTATATTACTTATTTTTTAAATAATAACATATTTAAATAATAAGATACATTTTACATGTCTTATTTTTAAAAAATAACTTATTTAAATAATAAGATACATTTTATATACTTTTTTTAAATAATAACTTATTTAAATAATAAGATACATTTTACATGTCTTATTTTTTAAATAATAACTTATTTAAATAATAAGATACATTTTACATACTTATTTTTAAATAATAACTTATTTAAATAATAGATACATTTTATATTACTTATTTTAAATAATAACTTATTTAAATAATAAGATACATTTATATTACTTATTTTTTAAATAATAACTTATTTAAAATAATAACTTATTTAAATAATAAGATACATTTGACAAAACTTTTTTTTAAAATAATAACTTATTTAAATAATAAGATACATTTTACATACTTATTTTTTTAAAATAACTATTTAAATAATAAGATACATTTTATAACTTATTTTTTAAATAATAACTTATTTAAATAATAAGATACATTTTACATACTTATTTTTTTAAAAATAACTTATTTAAATAATAAGATACATTTTACATGACTTATTTTTTAAATAATAACTTATTTAAATAATAAGATACATTTTTATAACTTATTTTTTAAATAATAACTTATTTAAATAATAAGATACATTTGACATAACTTATTATTTAAATAGTAACTTATTTAAACAACTTATATTTTAATTTTTGTTATAGTTTGACAAACATAATTTTTTAAATAAGCCGCCTCCGTGGTTACACTCTCAGTTTCTACAAGATTATTCTTCAAATAAATTGTCGCTGCTATCTGTTAGTTAATTAAATTTGCTATAATTAATTATTTTAAAAATGTTAAAAAACCAAAAACATAGCTTTAGTTTCTAAGAAAATTGTTATAAAGATGTAGAAATTTGTTAGGGGTCCCACGTGGGTTGTCATGTGAAAACTCGGCACGAAAACCGTAATATTACACCCTAGGGAATAATAACGCGAGATTAAACAAAAAAATACAATTAGGTATGTGTTATTCCGAGCAATATAATATTATGTATTATATATTTTGTATACCTTATCTTAATTTTCCCTCTAAGGAAAAGTATTGTATTTATACTAACAATGTGAAACCGGGATTTCACCTGAATCAGTAGTCGTGTCGAGACTATATATATATATATATATATATATATATATATATATATATATATATATATATATATATAATATATATATATATATATATATATATTATCTTTTCTGTTTTTTGCTCTTTTAATCTAGAAAATTGTTATCACTTGTTTTTTAGTTTTTTGTTTACTTTTCTTTCTTTACATCTTGGCCCATATTTTTATGTTATAGATATCCTGAAGATGAATACATAACTTAGTATTCGAAACGTCGGCAAATGAAAAATTGAAGTTTTTTTATTTGTAACCAGACCGAATCCCAGAGTTGAGTAGTTCTTGGAGTGTTGTTTGATATATATATATTATATATATATATATATATATATATATATATATATTATATATATATATATATTATATATATATATATATATATATATATATATATATATATATATATATATATATATATATATATATATATATATATATATATATATATATATATATATATATATATATATATATATATATATATATATATATAGAAGGAGCACTACTGATAACACGAAAGCCGGTTCACTGGTGCACTTAAGTAATGCTGCCACCCTAACTATATACAATTTTCTAAAAAAAAGTTGGCGATACAATATTAAGTTCTATTATTAATTAATGATTGATTATTCATAAAATACTATTATAAATATTGGTGCATTACAATATTTAAAGTATGTAGTTTAACGTATTTATTAAAATTATATTAAAAGTAGTCCTCGTCAATTAAATGTAGATTCTAGTATTCCGCTATCCTTTTGCCATCTAAGACCAGTTTTATTAAATACTTAGCAGGTGTTTTAAGTTATTATATTTGTTCTTTACGATCTTTCTTCATTAATGGATATTTATGAAACGTATTTAAAATAATGTTTTGTTGTCAGGTTGGCAGCATTACTTAAGTGCACCAGTCAACCGGCTTTCGTGCTATCAGTGGAATTACATTGTGTTTACAGTCCTGTGCTCCTTCTATATATAGTATTATTCTAAGTGTCGAGACATCGACGAGTCGATACAACGTAGAATCCTGCCAGGGTGAAAAAATTAAAAATAAATATTTTCAGACCCTATACGGGGTACCGACACTATAAAGCCTGGACACTAGACTCTAATATAGGAGTCGATCTTACATAGTATCAGGACAGGGATCCCATGTAAAAAGTCACGGAAAGGTGTCGACATTTTATAGTGTCGAGACATCGTGATGTCGAAACTACGTGAGAACTTGCCACCGTCTGCCGTTGTAGTGTCGAGACATCGTTAAACCATGCCATGTGTGGATATAACGACCAGTTTGTGCAGGACAAAAATTAGTCACGTGACACCCCTGTCCTGATTCTACGTAAGATCGACATCTATAATAGTGTCGAGGCTTTGTAGTGTCGAAACCCCGTTGGGACTGGAAATTTGTATTTAATATTTTCACTCTGGCAGGATTCTACCTTTTATCGACACGTCGATGTCGCGACACGAAGTAACATCGACTCATGATTTGTTTAAAATGTCGAGATTATGAAGTGTCAATACAACGTAAAATCCTGCCACAAAAAGTGTCGACGTTATGTAGTGTCGAGACATCGTCATGTCGAGACAACATACGGCACCTTCCTGGTGTAGATAAATCAATGAAACTTTACCGTTTACTTAATAAACAATCATATTATTACTAAGTTTAGACTCGATTTCATACTTTTCTTAATTTTGTAGAAGGGTTTTAAAGTTTTGATGCCTCAGCAATCATGGCGTCAAGACGTCAATCAAAATCACATCAAGACGTCATATACTACCCTAAAACACTAGGGCAGTATATAAGGGGTTTTTGATCTAAGTCTGATACGATTACAAATGGTAGCAGATTTTACCAAAAAGACAAACAGCCTTTGAAGCGTTGTCATATTCAATGATGAAGCGTTGTGATATTCACTGATTATAAAAACATATTTAATAACCACAATGGTTAAAAAAAAACTGAAATCTCGCCGTTATCGATTCCATGTCAGAAGAATGTGAGTGGTTATAGCGAATTTTCAAAGAAAAATAAGCTTATGAGATTGGGGTCATGGGGGAGTTTTTTTAGGAGGAGAGAACTTACTGAGTTGTACATATATATATATATATATATATATATATATATATATATATATATATATATATATATATATATATATATATATATTTATGTGTTTGTTTTTTTTTCACCATCTGTTATTACCTCTTCGCTCTTCAGTCATTTTTATCTTTGTTATTGTCACCTTTAATCTTTTGTTTGTGTCAACGTCCTCACTCTATCATCTGCGTCCGATTAGTTTTACTTCTACCTACTGTTTTTATTCCAAGTCTGCCTATTTTTGCAAAGCGGTATCACTATGATCTTCACATATCCACAATCTCAGATCTTCAAACTTTGCAGCTAAAGACTCTGACGAGGTGAGCGTTTGTGTACACGCTAAAGGATCCTTTTTAAACCTCCGTTAAGTCAAAGCCCGGTCGCAAGTCCGTGGGTCAGAGCACAACTCTTTTATCGTCTGCAGCTTCATATCAACTTTCAACTAGTCTCCATAGCCATCGCCTTACCGGTTTTAAGAAGAACTCTTCGGTAGCTGATCTTCGTGTATCGTCCATGCTTTCTGTTTCTGAGTGTTTTTGTATATATTTTGTCTTTATGAATAGAATTATATATATATATATATATATATATATATATATATATATATATATATATATATATATATATATATATATATATATATATATATATATATATATATAATAAACAAATCATGTGTTTTTACTATGATAATGCCCGTTTAGAGCCTGGCGGCTCATCAGGGATAACCCCTGCGGGAACCACTTCGGGTGGTAGTAGACACCGTTACGCTCAAAGTGTATTTTAAAGTTGGCGATAATTTAATCTAAACAATAATCTTCTATAAACTGAGAGCGTAACCTGGGATGCGAACCCCAGACCTCCGTGGGTGTCAAAGGTCAATGTAAAGATTAACGTTTTTTTTTACTAAAACATTTTAAAATTCTTTTACATCGAGGTAGTTTGCCACTTATATAAACTAGTAATAAAATCAACTGATATAGAACAACCAAAATGAGCAGCCTCTAGCCTCGAGGGGGCCGCGAAAACAAGGCCTCTTGTTTATACAAGAGGGGCATTAATTGGACCATACTTATATTTTGTCTGTCTCTGCTGCACATCTTGCTTACCGCCGCCACTGATGGTAACAATTAATAAGCAATTATAAAGTGGAACCACCAAGACCTCATATATTTACAAGTATTATTGGGAACCTACGATTTGGCTTATTCAATGATGTCACAACTTTTTACGCTAGACTTGGCTCTTTATTACACGTTTTTGTTGGGTATATCCTTACGACAAACAAATAATAATGAAATAGAAATTCAATTAACGGATGAATGAAGAAATAAAAAGCTTTGTCTGCTTCCTTATAATTACTGTACACTTAATTAAAGCTTGAGTTTGTCAATCTGTCAAAACTAGTTTTAATTCAACAATAACTTATTCACAAGTATAAAATAATTAATACTAATATATAATACTAGATAAATTATAGAGCTATATTATTGGCCCAATAGGTTACATAATAAAACATTGATAAAATAACCTGAACACCTTTGCCTATAAATGTAATCAATTAATCAGTACAAAATTACAGTAACTTATATAGTAGAACGTTTAAAAATGTGCAAGAAGACGAACTAATTGAGAAAACCCTCTCCCCAATCGAAACCTCTCTTGGAGGAGGTTTCAATGAGGTTACACAGTGCCTCTGAGAGCCCCAAAAAGTTATTTCAGGCCTCTCAATGTATTGAGATAGGCTATGCCTCCTCTTGTATATATATATATAGATAAAAACCAACATAGAGATATTATTACTAGAGGGGCTCTATAGGTTAAATTCTAAAACATCGGAAAGTAACCTCACCACCTTCGATTATAAATACAATCCAATAATCAGTACAAAATTACAATATATATATTATATAGGAGAGTGCTAAAAATACAAATCAAAACACAAACAATGTGCAAGAAGCCAAAATCAATTGATTTATTATAACCTTAACTCACTCTTGAAGGAGGTTTTAATGAGGTTACACAGAGCCCCTGAGAGCCCCACAAAGATGTTTCAGCCCTCTCAATGTATTGTGATAGGCTATACCCCATCTAGTATATATGTCTATAAATACTAGTATGAAAAGAGCATACCTAATATAATCTACTGATAACAGATATGATAGGCTGGTGACCTTGACCATAGGCTACCAACAAAACAAATCTGAATTAATATGATTTAAATACAATTTACTTGTGCAAGAAACACATATAACAAGTAAAATGCACTGCTACATCTGGGAACTGTTCCATCATTCGACATTCGTCATTATAGATGGCTCGACATAATGTCATGTCCCACTCTGTTTCGTTACGTCTAACTCATCAGGGCGCCGACAGAGCCTAAACTCACTCTGACCTTGCTTGTTACATTTCCTAGGTGTCTCTCGCACAATTAAATTGTGACAACAATTTATATTTTCCAAAACACGGTAGTATCAAACGATATAAATTTAAATACTAACAATTTGCTCAATTTTAATTTTTGAAGTTTGTAAATTTGTTATTAATTTCCCGGATAAGTTTCAGTTAAATAAAAATAATAGTAAGTTTGAAATAGAACAAACTTGATCTTTAAATTACCCCTCGTAAAACTTCTTTGTTTAAGAAAAATTGCCGTTTGCATATTTTACGATAATACGTAAGCTTTGAAATTTCTGGTTAATATTTAATCTTCTAATAGTTAAAGTCTCCTATATATCTCTGTCTCAACCAACATTTTGAGTTTGGTTTAAAAATTCTGATCGTAGCAGCACTAAAAATCGCGTTAATAAACTTCGGAAACACTTTCTCAACGAAACCCCTCTTGAGTTTAGAAACGCTTTCTGGTCGAAACTAGGATTAAAATACCACATTCCTAACCAGGCTTTATTTCTTCTTCACCGGCAACATTTTCTGGCTGACGAGTTTTTATCCAGTAATTACTGGTTACATCTTTAAACCTATTTTACTGAATACTTAAAAAATGATTATATATACATAGTTTAAAAATGTGTAAACGCGAGTCGTTAGAGGCTCAAGAGATAACGGTTTTATCATTTGTATGGCTTGTTTATCACTGTGATATCTTATCAGCCCGAACCCTTTTAAGTCAATGTCTCTATCACTTTATTGTATAACATGTATTTGGTTTGTAAACTGATTATTACCGCTGTAACATCCATTTATTCGTAATTGAACTAAACACATTCATCATACTTGCTATCTGTAGTTTTATATCAAGGTCCATTTCACCAGCCTCGCCCATTTGAAATTTTAACCCCAAACCGTTTAGAATCGTTTGCTCTTCGTTTGTGCTTCAACTTTGGACGATAGCAAGGAAACTTTCTCGGGAAATTTAAAACAGAATGGGTGGGGCTAAGGAAATGCTTGCTACGCCCATTTTGTTTTAAACAGCCCCGCTCATTTTAAATGTTAACCTCAAACCGTTTAAAATCGTTTGCGCTTGACGTTAGTGCTTTTTCCGGTTATCTCAAAAAATTCAAAACGAAAAAATTGAAGGAAAAGCGTTATATCTGTAAATACCATATACCATAGACGTCATTAACCGGATTAACTGAGTCAGCAATTTTACTGATTTTCAAAAAAAATCAGTAAAATTCAGAGTTAATATTTTAGGCCGCAAACAAGGCCCTTGTTTGTGTTTGTTGGGGTGCTCAATCGGATAAAACCGGTCTTAAGTCAACATGACCACTTAAAGTGACCAAAAAGTCACAAAACAATAAATTACCGGAAACCAAAATTAGAGATGTTAAAAATTAAATTTCGAGTAGGGTGTCGTTTTCAATTTATTTGTGAGCGCTGAATCGAATAAAACCGTTCAAATGTCGACAAGACCACTCTAAGTGACCAAAAAGTCGAAAATCGGTGGTCAATTACCAGAAAACCAAAAATACGGCTAGTAAACCACATACTTCAAGTAGGCAGTTGTTTTCCCACTTGTTTCATCCTGTTTATATAAAACATAAACAGGAACGTTAGGAAAGAAATGAATTGATAAGCACGGAAACACGCATTCCATAGGAATCTCGCCCAACAGAACATTTTATTAGCTTTAAAAATGTTGTCTTAGTGTATTGGACACGATCTACAGGGAAACACTTATTCCAAGAGGTGTGAAATTTGTCCGATTTTATAAATTTTGAACATGCGCAATCACATGAAGGGCTCCACTTTGGATAGGCTGACGATGTTTTTTATTCATAATTTAAGATATGTTTTCAGACAAATTTGGTTGTAAGTAGTACAATATGATCATTTTTCAGGTTCGGCTCTTGAACTAATATGCTAAGAGATACAATTCAATCTTAGAACGACATAAAAGGATATTATAAAGTACACTAGTTTTTGAAACTTTTAATCAAATTGAAACACATCAAGAAGCTCTCAAGTAAAAGCATATTAATTTGATTAATTAGACACCGAATAAAAATCTGCAACAGAGATCAATTTAATTGATTAGCAGATAGCGGAAAACAGTTTAAAAATGGAAGGTGTGAATACGTTGAAGATGTGCCGTGAAAAAGAGAATGGTCCGTGACTAACAACTGGAAACTAAACAATTAGAGAAGTAAACAGATGAACGGTTCTTCTAAGGGTAAAGTAAAAAAGTTCTTTATGGAGCCTTTAACTGGCTTTATGTAACTATTAAAAAGCCTTTAAATGAAATTAAAGGAAATGTATAAGAACCTTAACTGTGGCCTTAGGAAACCAATAAAAATGCTTCATGGCCTTAAAAACTTAAAAAGGATATATATATATATATATATAATATATATATATATATATATATATATATATATATATATATATATATATATATGATTTGAAGTCTGTAGCGTGAAAACGGCAAATGGTACATAACAAAACATTTCAATGTAGCCCCACAAACGTTGTAAACAAAATATTTTAAAATCACAGCTACTTCACAACGCCATGTTTGAATTTTCCATAAATTCTACAACCAGAGTAATAAAAGCTCATTTTTTGAATTCTATTTCTACATCGTTGTTTTGAATCAGCAGGAGCTGATACACGAATATTTTACGAAAAATTAAGTAAATTTTTTAATTTATTAACGAAATTTTTAATTGATTTAGATATTACTAATTAATCCCCCTCCTTGTATTGCGAAAATAGCGTTGTAAAACTAGATAAAATTGTAGCTTTTATGTTGTACGTGTTTCGAGATAAAATTTTTATATATTACTCTTTACAGCAATAGGTCCCTGTTTAGTGTTAGGTTTAGACTCATATTATCTCTCGCGCCGTCACATTAAATCTTTTGTTTTTACTTAAACAAAATAAATTACTTTGTCTTACTTAATGCCTTATTAAGCCTTATTTAAGTCTCACGCAGATTTATCTTTACTATCTTTAGTTAATTTATTGTTTTGATAAGAAAACAGGTCAGTTGGCAACGTCAGGTTTGCTTAGAACGAACACAAAAAGCATGTGCTTCTTATCTTTCCAGCATGATATTACTTCTCATTTGAATTAACTTCTTTTAGTTCAAGAGTCAGAAAAAAACGTACACAAGTCATTTGATGAAATTTAAACTAATGCTGATAATGAGATGAAACTTAGCACATATGTTAGTCTTATACATAGCTACATGCGTGCCAAACCTCAATCTGATCAGATTGAGGTTTTTCCGCGTTTTATGATTTTGCGAAATTTTTTCTGAGTCATTATTGCGGGTTAATGACGTCATAATAAAAATATTTTCCGAATAGCACGACGACAGCGGTAGAATGATTTTTGTACAAAATGTCAATTCTAGCATAAATACACTGGGCGCCACGATGATAGCAGACACACAAACATACAGACAGACAACATAGCAAAAACCAATCAGGAGACCTTAAAACACCTGAAACGGATAATTCCAATCACATCCCAGTTTCGATTTTTTTTGCAAACACAATACTTTTCCTATATACCTTCGGTATAAATGAGGGAAAGTAAAAAAAACTGTTTTACACCAAATAGCAGCAGTCTGTCTTGACTCCTCCCCCCCCCACTTTTTCCTACGCCTTTAGAAGAACTCAAACAAATGTAATAAAGCGTTTTACTACTTATGCTTGGATTATATTTACAAAATATGAAATTTGTCACGTAATTGAAATCCTAAGGGGCAGGTAAGTTTTTTACCCCTGTACCCCCCCCCCCCCAACATCATTAACTGTAAGTTACAAAGCTATGGGTTAACATGATTCATGATATTTGAATGCGATGAATAAACGAGGACTGAAGCAAGGTATTACGTATGAGATAGTGTAGTCATTTGTTATATATAATCAACAGGTGGCATTGATAAGCTCTTATCTAGCTAACCGCTGTACGTTTATTACTACTTCCTCTGTCTCTTATAGAGCAATTTCATTATACATGAAATTCACGGCTTTATCGTCGAAAATGACTACAATATTGTTGTTCCCGTCTCTTAAATGCTGTGCATACCTTAGACGGTGGAAAAAAATAACACAGGGAGCTGTCTCGGTTTAATATAGATATTCCGTTCTTTTCATTGAAAGATTTTAAATGTTTTACCTTATAATCATGTTAAGGTGCAATAATTGTAAGTGTAATAACCTTTTTTATGTTTTCTTTTATTTATGTAAATTAGGCTGATGCCTGTTCATTGTAAATAAATCAAACAAATAAAAAAAAGCTTACTATAGGTGCCGCTCAACTTTCTTCGTCTAACAATCATCAATTTTATTGTTTCTAATCTGCAAATAAGTCAAAGCTTATTGTTAGATTTACATGGTTTCACTAGGTCATAGGTTTGCTAGGCATAGGTATGCCAAGCATGGATCTACAAGACCTGAGTTTACCAGGCATAGGTCTGCCAGGCCTAAGCATGAGTCTAGAAAACCTGTGTTACCAGGCATGGGTCTGCCAGGCCTGGGCTTACTAGGCATGAGTCTACAAGACCTGTGTTTACCAGGCATGGGTCTGCCAGGCATAGGTATGCCAATCATGGATCTACAAGACCTGTGTTTACCAGGCATAGGTCTGCCAGGCCTAAGCATGAGTCTATAAGACCTGTGTTTACCAGGCATGGGTCTGCCAGGCATAGGTATGCCAATCATGGATCTACAAGACCTGTGTTACCAGGCATAGGTCTGCCAGCCTAAGCATGAGTCTATAAGACCTGTGTTTACCAGACATGGGTCTGCCAGGCCTAAGCATGAGTCTATAAGACCTGTGTTTACCAGGCATGGGTCTGCCAGGCCTGGGCTTACTAGGCATGAGTCTACAAGACCTGTGTTTACCAGGCATGGGTCTGCCAGACCTGGGCATACTAGGCAGAGTCTGCAAGACCTGTGTTTACCAGGCATGGTCTGCCAGACCTGGGCACTGCCTACTAGGCATGAGGCCTGTACTAGGTGAGTCTACAAGACCTGTGTTTACCAGCATGGGTCTGCCAGGCCTGGGCATACTAGGCATGAGTCTGCAAGACCTGTGTTTACCAGGCATGGGTCTGCCAGGCCTGGGCATACTAGGCATGAGTCTACAAGACCTGTGTTTACCAGGCATGGGTCTGCCAGGCCTGGGCATACTAGGCATGAGTCTACAAGACCTGTGTTTACCAGGCATGGGCTGCCAGGCCTGGGCATACTAGGCATGAGTCTGCAAGACCTGTGTTTTACAGGCATGGGTCTGCCAGGCCTGGGAACTAGGCATGAGTCCAAGACCTGTGTTTACCAGGCATGGGTCCTGCCAGGCCTGGGCATACTAGGCATGAGTCTACAAGGCCTGTGTTTACCAGGCATGGGTCTGCCAGAAATAGATTTACCAGGCATATAGATCTGTTATGTATGAATCATCCTATTTTATTCAGTACTTCATAAAACATATAAACTATACCTGACCCTGAATCGTCAACAAACGAAAATTTCCAATTTTAGTAAATTTCACTGACTCAATTAAGTAGATTGACGATGTCATGAATGTGGATATTCAACAGGCTATCTCAGAATAATTTGCTTAAAAACTAGTTTACAACGTATATTTCATTACATAACATATCATGTAAGTTGTCACATGTTGTACATTGTAATATGTATGTAATTATAAATAACAACTTATAATTAAAATTATAAGAAAATAACTCTTTATGGTGATATCAAGGCTTTGAGTTGTTTAATGAAACGTTATCAGAGCGTGAATCACGTTTCTAGCCACAAATCGTTTAACTAATTACTGCGGCTTGCCTTCCTATTTCTTCCGTCAAAATCCTTATCACCGCGATTATTAAGAATTAGTGATAAAAACACTGTTTTTTTTTAATTTTCTTCCATGCTTCTGTTTAAATATGCTATTTGAAAAATATGTGATCGTTTCTAATCATAAATTAGTGCCAGTGTGCATTCGAGTAGAATCCCCCCTACCCCGAATTTTAAACATATTTACTAAAAAGTAAAATTAATACTTAAAATTTTGTTTTGTATAACGCGCGAGTCTATTGATAGTACCCTGGTTAGCCTACAGACTATTTAGTCGGACTGCTAGCCCTAGGGGAACCCGATAACTTGCCCCCAAAGCGGCTCACATGATATTCGCTAAAAACATGGCAAAAATACATGTATTTTAAAAATCGGGTACGGGGTATTAGAATTTTTCCTCATCACATCGGATTCGCTACGCTCAGCTTCCCTACTTCGGACTCATTTCGCTCGTCCTTAAAATATACAATCGCTAAATTTATTTTACAACACTTCCTAGAACTCATTTCTTTCGTCCTTAAAATATACACCGCTAAATTTATTTTACAACACTTCCTAGGACTCATTTTGCTCGTCCTTAAAATATACACTCGCAAAATTTATTTTACAACACTTCCTAGTACTCATTTCGCTCATCCTTAAAATATACACTCGCTAAATTTATTTTACAGCACTTCCTAGGACTCATTTTGTTCGTCCTTAAAATATACACTCGCAAAATTTATTTTACAACACTTCCTAGTACTCATTTTGCTCGTCCTTAAAATATACACTCGAAAAATTTATTTTACAACACTTCCTAGAACTCATTTCGCTCGTCCTTAAAATATACACCGCTAAATTTATTTTACAACACTTCCTAGGACTCATTTTGCTCGTCCTTAAAATATACACTCGCAAAATTAATTTTACAACACTTCCTAGTACTCATTTCGCTCGTCCTTAAAATATACACCCGCTAAATTTATTTTACAACACTTCCTAGGACTCATTTCGCTCGTCCTTAAAATATACACCTAAATTTATTTTACAACACTTCCTAGGACTCATTTCGCTCGTCCTAAGATTGTAAATTTATTCCTTTCACTCCCCGCGGTCGTCACCTATCCCCGTGGTCGTCACCTCCATCGAGCACACTCCACGCTCAATACAGCTAATCTTTATAATCCAACTAAAACCATAAATATGCTTGTCGTATTAAAACGAAACTTAGTGTACTTATTTATTAAGTATACAAAGGTATAGATTTGTTCCAAATTTCATCTCAATTGGATTAATTTAACAACTATTTAAAATTATTTAAGTATTATTATTATTTCAAATGATTATTACAATTACTTAAAAAACATCTACATACGCAAGTCATCTGATAAAAATTTAACTAATACTGGTAATGAGATAAAACTTGACACATATATTAGTCTTATACATGGCTAAATCTATGCGAAATCTCTCTATCCAATGATAACATTTTTTCGAGTTTTATGTTTTTTTGTGGAATTTTCGCTTAGTCATAACTATGGGTTAAAGACGTGATAAAAATAAAATTGTCCGGATAGCACAACTACACCTATAGACTAATTTTTGTACAAAGTTCCAATTCTCTTGCATAAATACACAGTGATCTTACATGATAACTGACACACATACAGACAGACAACTTTGTAAAAACTACTCAGAAGGTCTTGAAAAACACCTGAAACGGATGATTCTGATGTCATCCTGGTTTCGGATTGTTTGCAAACACAATACTTTTCCTATATACCAAAGATACCCATGATAAATAAAGGAAAAGTAAAAAGACTACAAAAAAAGTTTTTCAAGATATTATATTATATATATATATTATATATTTATGTGTGTGTGTGTGTGTGAGTGTGTATGTGTGTATATAATATATATATATATATATATATATATTATATATATATATATATATATATATATATATATATATTTATATAGTATATATAACGCAAAAAAATAATATTTAAATACAATAGAAATAAACTTTTGTACTAGTAGAAGTATATTATGAAAAACTGAAAATTAAGTGACCATGCCCAACAGAGTATTAAAATAAGTGTCATTTTTAGATGAAAATACGCTGAAAAAAGCAATATTAAAAAGTGTATGGAACATGTTTCTAACATAGCTGGTTAATTGAAATTTCTCGTTACGTGGTTCATGAAAAATCAATAAATTTTTCAAGACTAGGAAATTTAATATCATACATGGAACACAATATCAATTTTTAAATAGTACACAACTGAAAGATACATTTTTCCTTTTGAATCGGTTTAATTAAAACAAGCTCTTTCTCAACTACCATTAATTTAATCGTTACTGTACAGTAAAAAATGTTAATTAAAAACCAATTAACAGTGTTTTTCAATTCAATATTATCTAATAATCCCAACAAAAAATATTTATAATCAAGGAAGAATCATTATTTAATTGAAAATTAAAACAATTTTCAAAAGCCTCAACGATTTGAAAGCAATGTGGATCTCCCAGTTGCATCTAAAATATATTACCTCTTTACTCTGTCATGTTTTATAGAAAGGTGATAAAAATACGTAATATGTGTACTAATTTATGTCCGCTGCCCTTGGAATATATGGGATCCCTGGAAATATTTAAGGGTGTCCGTGAACCAATGGACAAAATATTAAACAAATATTTAAACAATAATTAAATATCTTTAATGCTATTATAATTAATAATCAGTTTTAATATAATTTTTCGATTAGCATGGAAAATTAGCTTATGAGATGTTTGTATTAACGTAAATGTTTTAGATATGACTGTGAATCTAGAAATGATCAACCAAGTATTTATTGGTTAGCATAAACATCCTCTATTTTCTGTTGTTAATAAGATGACAGGAAAAAATGGGCGTCTAAATATTTATTACAGAGATTCTATTCGTTAGAAATACGATTTAAGACATTTATCTCCAGACGGTGTGTAATGCAAAGTTTATTAACTAGTTTTTAGGGAGTAAAGAAGCACTTTTCACACCCAAGGGAGAAAAAGTTACTTTTCACTCCCTTGGGAGTGAAACAGATGAACGATCAATGTTTTGTAATTTTCCCGGGGGCAGCACCCCCAAAATTTATAAGGAAGAGCCGACCAAAACAACATTTTTTTATTGGCTCAAAATCCGTTTCAGGTCAATAGAAGTTGTTTGGAGCAATAATTTCTTTTTTATTTTTTGAGGGCAGCACCCCCAAAATTTATAAGGGGGAGCCGACCAAAACATTTTGTTATTGGCTCAAAATCTATTTAAGGTCAATGTTCCTCTGAAGATCATCTTCAGAGGGCTCGTCGTACTCATTGAGACTAGAAGTTAATCACTCATATAACTTTATTAGCTGAGAGCTCGAGTGTTGCCCCGCCTGCTGATGATGGCGTTATGCTGAAACCTTTAGGGATAATCATATCAGCAAGTATTGACAGTAGCTGATTCTTCGATTGGTTATTTTATAATTATCTGTTTTATTTACTAATGTTTATCTTGACGTATTTAAGTAAAATAATATCATTTGATTTAAATTTATTAAATATTAAATTAAGCTTGCTATAATCATTAATATTACTCTAATCAAAAGGAGACCCCTCTGAGAAGCATTATAGGACCCTTCCTTCTCTCCATTGGGCCCCTTGAGGCTTGGTTTGAGCCCTTTTAGGCCAAACCCACCTCGACCTTTTTTGGCTCAGTCCGCCACTGTTCCTGACAGTGTTCTTTTTGCGAGTTCTTTAAAAGTAGGAATGAATCCATAAACGACGAAATAAGCCATAAGTAAGAAGGGATAAAACACACGAGCACTCTATCCACTCAGTATGACATTGACCCATCAGCCCACAATGAAACAATCGAAAATATTTCACTAAAAGTATTTTTAAAAGATGAAGGAAAAATTGATTCTCATTACTCCGGATTGCGTCACTCAATAATCTTCGTATTCAACTCTTTCCTTTATTTATATGTATTTTTTATAACCATATGTAACTCATAATAAAAAGTGACTAAATATAGATGTAAAAAAGTAAATTTTTAACTTTATAAAAATATATAAAAATTTAAGCAAACATTATAAGATGTTATTTTATTTGAGGGAAAAATATTTATGTACATATATACATGATAAAGAATTATATATAATGGTCAATAACACTTGAGCTGAGGTCGAGGGAATTGGCCGAGTGAATTGAAGAACAGAAAGAATTGAAGACTACAGTAGAAGAATTGTTACTCAATGGAATTTTAATTAGACCTGACTATGATATGACCGTGGTCTCTTCATTCAATTATTTTAAAGAATTGTATGAATTCCATTTTTTTTTCTTAGGGTTGTTTTGTTTCCATTTGTGATTTCGTACTGTTTTAGTTAATCATGTCCGAGATATGTATTAATGTCGATGAAGTAACTGTCTAGGTTTTAATGAAAAATTTATGATGAAACAATAATAGAAATATGGTGAAAATATTAGCTTAAATGAAAGTTCAGTAATTCATTGCAAATATAAGTATAATATAAATATATAAAGTATAATATATATAAAGTATAATATTAAAATATAAGTATAATATAAAATATAAGTATGATATAAAATATAAGTATAATACAATATAAATATACGTAAAATAATAATATAATAATAATGCCCGTTTTAGGCCCTTCAGGGTATTCGCCCAGCGGGAACCACCTCGAGTGGGTCACATCTACTATGCTCAAAGTAAAGCTAACGTTGGTGAAATCTTTTTTACATCAAATTCTATTCATAAAATTGAGAGCATAGCCCGGGCTGTGAACCCCGGACCTCCGGTACCGAAGTCCAGTATAAATATACGTATAATATAATAATAATAATTGAATTTTATAATAAATATAATAATAATTAATATATATAATAATAATAATAATATATATATAATAATTATACGTATAATATAATATAATATAATAATAATTAATTGTATATTATAATATACAAATTATAAGTGTAATATAATATAAGTATAATTCATGGCAATTTATATAAATTTAGAAATGGAAATCATAAAAACAACCTTTTAGCTGCTTGCGGATCATTTTAGCAGCGGGAACTAACTCGTATGTAGGCGTAGGCGTGAACCAAAACATGCTTTAGTCGCATGGTTAAGTTAGATAAGGCGAATGCTAAACGAAAAGCGATGACCTCCTTCAAGGATCTTTAACAGAGTGACCCCGATGAGGATAAAGTAATAATAAAGTAGTATCCAAATGTTAAAAACAAACTGCACATTGGTACGAACTGCGCATACTTGCAATAATTAGATTGACTAACCAGTTCTTAAATTTATAGGAAATGTCATCAGCTGACGAGTGGTTACTCATGGTAGGTTATACACAAATATTTAACTATTTGTAATAATATATAAATAGTAAATATCAAATTAAATTTAAATATAATACTCTTATTTTATACTTCATCGACATTATACATTTAAATATGTATAATAATACATATTTAAATAGTATAAAACTATTTAAGTTATAATCTTATCAATAAGAATCCGTTTCCCTTTAGCGCTTTGCCAATATTTTTTATGCGCAGAGCGCATGTATTACATACATTAGAGTATTTTTTATGATTTTTGATAATGTTGTGGCGTTACAAAAAACGCACAATAGATCTATGTACGTAGATGTATGCATTGAATGATCTATGGCAGGGGTCTCCAAACTGGGATACGCAAGACCTTAACAGTGGGTACGCCAAAAGCACGTTAAAATAATATATTAACACGTATATATAAATAAGAATAAAATATAAAAAATTATTGGAAAAAATCTTTAAAGGGATTAATGAAGGTGATCAAATATAAATAATGTTTAAACTAATAAGTAAAATAGATAAGATAAGGCTTAAATCAAAGCTGTCAAATTACAGGATGTAATATAACTAAGGTATGAACGTTCCTTTTAAGTACCGCCTTTTGTTACTTCTTTAATTGTTAACACCAAACATATCTGACTCAATTTCGATAAGTGATACTTCACTTTGATATTGATGTAGTCTTCATTTTACTGCCGTGCTGTTTAAACGTGATTATTTTGCTCCTTAGTGTTTTACTGTTTTGCCAATATTTATCGCATAGATCAATGGATAAATGCACGGCGCAGCATCATTCGCACTGATTTAAACCCCAGTCAATGCTAATTTTCTTTGAAACAAACCGTAAAATTAAATTTGACAACTAATTGTGACGCTTCTGCTCAGATTATGAAGCATAAACCGGAAAATCAAACAAGAAATTTATTAATAAGCTAGAAATCTCGCATTTCAAATCATGTACCATCTTTGATTTTTTAAGATTTTTAACCCTATTTTTTTCGTCATTAGGAACCTCTGAAACGGCTTTGGCCACATTCCCGAGTCCAACTCCTGCCATTCAAGCCACCTCATTGGTGGCTCGAATCGCTTAAAATTGTTAAAAACTTTCACTGAAATCGAAGTTCATCATTTTTACAACTTTTAGTCACATATTTAAGATTGATTAACATCGACAAATGACTAAATTTAATTCCTAAGAATGAAAAGATCAATTAAAAAATGACTAATAAAATAAATTCATCCGAACTGCTTCATCAAAACGGATGTAACACTCATCAATAATTTCATCGATTTTTCGATCAAAACAATTTCATAGAAATATTTAAAGAATTCTTTCAAAAACATCTCCTGATTTAGCTGGAAGAAATATTTAACTGAGAATTCCCATTGCATAACAAGAGTGCAAGGTAAACTTCAATAAATTTAAAATTCATACGCCGTGACTCACAGTTGAATTTTTTATAAAAAAAAAAATTTTATTATTTAAATTTTTTAATCCATTTTTTATTAAAGATTTTTATTTAAATTTTGTTTGAGCAAATAATAATATGAAAAAAATTTCTTCTAACATTTTAGGTTAATAAAGGTCAAGACCAGCAAAAATTAGATCGATGCAAATCGTACCAATAACACAAAAAAATCTTAATTTTAGAACGAGAATGGGAGTGTAGCCTATTATTTTGACCAAGTTATTACAAAGGCATTGGAAAATGGCGGAATACATAATGCCTGTCATTACTTCAGGTATAATCGCCTAAGGCATGAATAAATTAAGGTATTACCTGAAATAGAAGAACCTGTTTATTAAACTTACATTTTTTAAATAAAATCCCAAAATAAGTTAATTATATGTCAATAAATAATAGAATAAGTAAAGTGGAAGAGTTAAAAAAAATTAAAATTAATTATTGCTTTTTTGCTAAAATTCTTGATTTCTGGTTTTTAGACGAATTTTGTAAATCAAATGAGTACTAATATTGTATTAAACGTTTTTTTTCGTTTTTAAATTTAACATAATTTTGATCTTGTCTTTTATAGGGTGGAACTACTATATTTTAACAGCTAAATATTTCAAAAGCTAGTTTTAAAAGCCCCAAAAGTCCCCCCCTCCTTCTCTTTCCAGTTTTATTTTTAATCATTTGACCATCACCACTTTAAACTTGGTTAATTTTAAATTTAAAGCCAAGCTGTCAGAATTTATATGGTGATTCAATTGGAGGGTTTTTATGAATGAAATAAATTGTTTTTGATATGTTAGGTTATAGTCTGGAATTGACGTCATTGCAGGAATAAATAGTAAATTTTCAATGTTGACCGCCTATACCAGAGACTATAGATACTTAAACAGTATGACTGTCGACTCAATGCTGGGAAAATTTGGATTCCGGTCGACACTAGCGCGGCGGGAGACCTACCTTTCAATAGAGGGCGTGTCTTAATTTCCCGCTTTTTGCCCACAGTCAGTTTGAAATTTAATTTTTATACTTTGTATAGTTATACTTCTAACTAACCCTACTACTTTAATCTTACACAGAACGCTTCTGATTATTTTTAAGTTTTTCATTCTAGTAATTTATTAATTTAATTGATTCAATCAGGTAATAATGAAATAGTGGCTAAAGTTTACAGGTGGTAGAAGATAGTTTTTGGTATTTAATGCAGCCTGTATTTTAATTACATCGGCAAGATGCGCACTTGTGATTAAATGTATTTACCTGATAAAATTGACTAAATCAATAAATAAATTAAATGAAATTTACACTTATCTGCCATCAGTAGCGTTCTCTGGAAGTTTTAAAAAGGTTTCTATTTACTTTTAGTTTCTGAATTCTTGAAATACAGAACATGCAACGGCGAACCGTTTTTGTGAAAAATACATACAGAAAACAATCATTTTAAAATAATAATAAATGTAGCTGTCATAAACAAAAATTGCCATGGTATTCATAAATTTAAATATAAAAATATAATCAGTCATTTTTGGAAAGCTATTGGGGTTAGTTCATGAGTTGTCCGCACCGGTCCGCCACAGCGCTATTTTTAGTAGCTTGCGATAATCGAATCCAAACTTTTCCTCATTTAAGAGTTAACCCCCCTGGCCTATACCGATTCCTGCAATGACGTCACACGTCATTCATAAACATTAGGTTATAACCTCCGAATGCGTTTGTTTTGTTTACATCGAATTGAATCACCTTATAAATGTCTAACATCTTGGGTCAAAGAAACAAGAAAACTTCATTAAAGTGGATTTAGAACAATGAAGTACTTCAGGTATGTACCTATTAAGGTGGTAGACAAACTAACAAATATATCGTCGAGGGGGGGGGACGTCTCTAGCTGAAGGGCATATTAGAAGAAGTCAATCCATCATATAAGTAAAGTCTGATGAAAGATAAAAACAATAGAAGTATACTATTCGTGAAATTGATACTACTTAAATTGATGATACTTAAAACCTTAGAATAATACTATATATAGAAGGAGCACAGGACCATAAACACAATGTAATTTCACTGATAACACGAAAGCTGGTTGACTGGTGCAAACAAGATTCTAGGGATTCTATGGGAAGGCTTTTTTAATGTGATATTTAGGTATTTAACCCAGGTTAAGTTTGTTATTTTTTGCATTTTCAAGAAATCATGCGGTTTAATTTATTTACGGGTTGATTTAAAAAAAAATGTATCCATTTCATTTTTCACAAGTTCTACGGTTTTTATTAAATATTTATTTTTATAGTATAAAATATAAATGATTTTATATTAAATTTGAATACATATTTTTAAATTATTTTTAAATTATTAAATTATTCTCAAATTTTATAGTTTCATTGTTTATTTTGTATTATGGCAATAAAGTTATTTTTTGATTTGATTTGATTTAAAATTTTTCGCTTTCAACAACGGTAAAGTCTGGGTGGCTAGCGATCTTGAGACTATGACATGTTCTCCTAAGCTGATGATGAAACTTTTTTGCTTTGTAATCGTTTATTCTCTTGCCTTTCGCCATTTCCTTTATAGGTTTAGGTCACTGTACAGCTAAAATGTCTTTGACCATCTCTTCTACAGGTTCGTGCGATTTAGAGTATACTCGTATATCTTCCACTCATGTTGGGCATGAGTTTGAAATAGGAAGGCTAACTTTAAGTAGAGTGCCTGTATGATTATACAGGCACTCTAACTTTAAGTAAGTCGGAGCGAGAAAAATTCGCCAAACAAGTAGCCCAAAAAATTCCTTTGGATGTTATATTAGATCTAGTAAGGGAATCACTGGTTGATAAAAACGTTTATCAAATCCATTTACTTAAAAAAAAATTGTAAAATATTTTTAAAATGTATAACTTAAATAAAAATGAAGTTTTGCATAAGGAGGATCATCTGAGTGTTCATGCCTGGGTTCAGCAGATGCAGAATTTTGACAATAATGCTGTGCGATTTTATAAACCGAAAGGTCATGTCCTGGAAGACCACATATTTTAAGAAAAAGATGATTTTGTCTTAATCATATTTAAGGATGCTCTACTAGATATTCTATAGAAATATGGCAGTGATGTCGTGTGCCTATATGTAACACATGGTCTTAACCCTTTCAAATTAGAACTTTATACAGTGCTTTGTTCTTGACGACATGAGGCAAGGATTCCCTGCTGCTTTCATGAT
Source organism: Microvelia longipes (assembly GCA_018340805.1). Classification (NCBI taxonomy): domain Eukaryota; kingdom Metazoa; phylum Arthropoda; class Insecta; order Hemiptera; family Veliidae; genus Microvelia; species Microvelia longipes. Next base: position 43,703,806 of record JACMZG010000022.1, on the reverse strand, counting down.
TTTTTAACAGAGGCGAAACCTATGACATTATTCTTTCAAATAATAAAGAATCATCTCGGCGAACCGCTAAGAGCTAAAACCTTTATGTCTAACATGGCCAAGCAATTCTTTTTAGCCTGGTCGGCAGTAATGCCTTCTGCTGATAGATTTAGACTATTTTGCCCTTGGCATGTTGATAGAGCCTAGAGATAGAATTTGAGTAAAATAAAAACGCAAAAAAAGAAAATAAGTATAAATCTTTAAAAGTTTTAGCAACGCAAAAAAATAAGCAAAATTTTAAACAAATGAGTCAAAAGTTTCTTAAAAATTTGTACAACGATGCGGACTGCAATTTGGATTAATCAAAAATAAAAACATTTATTAAAATTTAGAAATAAGTATTTTAAATTCAAAATAAAATAAGAAATAATTTATATTTCTAATATGATATAATTATATATAATAAATTTTAAATTTATAATATGAGCATAATTTTGTTTTCTATTACTTTTTTATTGCAAGATGGGCGGAAGAACTGATTTTTTTTAGAGTCCATCCTAGTTATACTATAAATTGATGTCAAATTGTTCATTTTATTTGTAATTCAGTATAAATAAACATATTATTTATTTATATTTGACACTATAAAGTAAATATTCATTAACTTTTTAATAAAAATCGTAGAACTAGAAAAAATTAAAATGAAAATGAAAAACATTTCCTCAAAAAACAACCCAACAAATAGATTAAACCCGCGTGGTTTATTTAAAAATGCCAAAAGAATTACACTAAACCTGGGTGAAATCTCTAAATATCACATTTTGAAATATCCTTCCCATAGAATCCCTAGAATCTTGTCTGGTGCAACTAAGTAATGCTGCCAAACCTGACAACAAAACATTTTTTTTTTTTTTTTTTTGAAACATTATTTTAAATATGTGTCATAAATATCTATCAATGAAGACAGATCGTAAATAACAAATATAATATATATATTTAATAAAACTGGTCTTAGATGGCAAAAGGGTGGCGAAATACAAGAATCTACATTTAGTTGACGAGGACTACTTTTTATATATAATTTTAATAAATACAATTTAAAATGCATAAAATATTGCAATGCACCGATATTTATATTAGTATTTTATGAATAATCAATCATTAATTAATAATAGAATATAATAATTCAGCAGCCGGAAGTATTGCCAACGTTTTTTAGAAAATTGTATATTGTAAGGGTGGCAGCATTACTTAGTTGCCCCAGTGAACCGGCTTTCGTGTTATCAGTAGTACTCCTTCTATATAAAGTATTATTCTAAGCTTAAAACTTTACCATAAAGAGTAAATTATATAATGCAACAGGTTATATTTGGATTGGAAAATAGAGATAGCGATGAGGGAAATCTTTAATAAAATAAATAAATAAATCTTTAAGTGTTAGTAAAATTACTTTTTGTAGCTTAAAAACAGTTCAGTAATGACTAATTTTGCAGCCGTAAATAGATAAATAATTGTACATTAGTAATTTACTATACCATACATCTAGTGGTACGTGCGTTCCTGATTTATCATTGTACGAGTTCAGTGTAGAGTAATAATATTACAGTTACTTCATTAGATTATATTCATAGCATTCACTGTCCTTCATAATATTTTTATCTGTAAACTCTTCCTTGTTGATATTGCATGAATTTAGTAATATGAGTGTTTTATGAGTATTTTCTAATAATACAGTACGGTTTCAGTACGTCATGTCGTAACGCTTAGAAAGGTCACCTCACAGTCGTTCAAAAAGCTAACACTTAACGAAGTACAATTTAACTAAATTTATTTATAGTTCAGGATCTATTAAGTAAATTGACGCAATATGAAGCGAATTTGTAATCAATTATGTTACAAAAATGACTGTGAAAATAAATAAATCTTTTAAACATAACACTAGTTATATCTGCGTTATCTATTGCATTATCTCTCTGTTTTTTGTACGATTCGTCTAACTTTTTTTTATTTTTCCTCATTTATACCGATGGTATATAGGGAAAATGTTGTATTAGCGGAAATTCCGAAAACGAGATGTCACCGGAATTATCCGTTTCAAGCGTTTTTAAGACCACCTGAGTAGTTTTGTCAAACTTCTCTGTCTGTATGTGTGAGAGTGTGTTTGTTATCATCGCAGTTTCCCGTGTATTTATGCTAAAAAGTTGAAACTTTGAACGAAAATCAGTCTATAGGTGTAGTTGTGCTATTCAAAAATAAGTGTTATTTTTGTTTCTTAAGAGAGAAACGTCTTTTTTATTTTCCATAATTACTATTAAGAAAAGAACTACTTGTTTAATATTAAACAAATATTTTAATCACAGTTTAATTTAAAACGGTGTTTTATATTTTTAATCAAATATAACCAGGTTTTACCAGCTTGAAAAACGAACTAATCCAAGTCATTTGTTTTGTAATAATAGTCTGATTCTATATTTAAAATCCTGGAATAAAGTTTTTTATCTAAGGATTATTAACAATTTTTATAGCACCGACGGTCGTTCTTTTTAACTCGCAATTATCACAAATCAAGAAACAATAAAAAAATAAATGAATAATATCAATCGACTCCTGTGATAATTCTGTGATCAACATTTTTTGATCATCCTTTCGTTTTCCCGCCATTGGCATTGCCAACCTAACAACTATCTCTTTGAATCGCGAATAGCTAAGTAAAAAATAAGATCAAACGACAGAATGTAAATTTTATTTGCATTCTTAAGCAATGCATCTTAATGCAACTTAAGCAAGCATAAGTTGGCCAGAAGGCAGAAGAAATTATAATATGGTTGTTTTGTTTTATACCAAACGAGCTATTTCGAAGTGCAGCTCGTTGTTTAATAAATAGCACAATAACTTACAATGTGCAATGAGTATTGGCCAAGGAAAAAATGAAATCATCAAGGCTTTTTATGATTGCTTATTAGATAGAAGCCGATGAAATGTGTGTGACTGATAGGACTTGGCGTAAAATAACTGCTTACTTGTCTTTTTTACACTACCGTTTTTGTAAGTCAAATTATCGGAAAATAAAAGGCTAATTTGTAGAATTTCAAAATTTTTAAGTTCTACTTCAAAACACTGTGTTGTGGACCACAACCCAATAGTCTTCACCTGAAGTTTTTCGATGAGAAAATAGAAGAAACTTCTAATAACTTATTGTAACTTCTAATTTTAGAGTCTTCTTTTGAGTATTAAGAATGGAAAAATCGATACGGATACAAAATCTAAATATAAACCTTTAGAACGACGCAAGAGGTTTGGAGAAGATTTAATTCATAAAATATGAAACCATTTATAGATGAGTAGAGTAGTCATGTATAGTATGGTGTGTGGAGACAAGTGGCATCGGTCTCAATAAGAAAAAACAAGAAAAAAATTTGGTTTGGATTCACTCTAATGAAAGATGAACCACGTGTGGACCTTGAGCAATGGACAATGGACCATAACGGACGAATACAAGACGGACGGACAAGATACGTTTTATATGAGACAAAGTACGGAACTGAAGACAAATTAGTCTAACGACATTTTAACGATATTTCCGATGTGTCATGTGACATCTGAACGATATCGTTGATGGACGCATTTAAACGGCCCATATATTTAATGTTTGCTAATTATAACGAAACATTAACATCTGACAGAAACAAACAACAACAAACGCAAAGGCAAATGATATTATACTAAAAATAAATCAGCGAATTACAAATCCAAATTTAATGCAACAATGCTTATTTTTGTTGCAGCAAGTGAATAGTTTTTTTTACTTTTCATCAATAATACCGTAGATTTAAATGTGGTTGGAATGAAATGGATGTATTTACTATCTTAGGACAAGCTAAACGAGCCCGAAGACATGTTGCAGTGTAAATTTAACAACTTGATGTTCTGAGGACGAGCGAAGCGAGTCAATAGAGTAATAATTCTCAAAGCTTTGAAAAATGTTCTCTTCATGTTTTGCACACGATCTACAGGGAACCACTTAGAGCAATAAACTGGAATCTGTGCGATTTTCTAATATTTTGAACGAGCGCGTTCATACGAAGGGCTCCACCCTGAATAGGCAAGCTATGCTTTTCGTTTACAATTTAAGGTGTATTTTCAGAAAAATTTTGGTTTAAAGTAGTACAAAATGAGTCTTCTCTTGGACTAAAAGTATTTCCCCTATTATTTCATTAAATTATTACTTATCAAAGATTTAATTAACCTTAACTTAAAACACCCTAGAAATTGGTGACGTAATGACTCTGAGCTCGATCGTATAGCAACATCGAATTTATATCTCAAGCTTTGGGTAATCATGACATTGCGAGGACGTGCGAAGCGAGTCCGAAGTTGAGAGAAGAAGTATTATCCCCTACCACATTTATTTATTTTATTTGAGGAAACATCTAATGCTTTTCCTTCCTGGTTCACCTTTAATAACCTTCGTAAAATATTTTTACTTTTTATTTCTGATTTATGTAAGAAGTCATGAAAAGTCCTTGAGCTTTAGACCCTCAGGTTAGACTTAAAAAGTATCCTAAAATAAGAAAATAATTCAAAGTCAAGATAGCCGCGAGAAATGTAGTAATTAAAATAATTTCAGTTTTTTTTTTGGTTTTTATTAATTTTTTGTGGACAAGTTTTTTTTTTCATTTTTTAATGAGCGATTTTGTTTTTATTTTAAAAAATAGTTTAAAAAATATTCAGCTAAATTATTTCTATCTTTTTTCATCCTCCTGTTAGATTAAGAGAGCTTTGTTACTGCTTATCAATTTATAGTTAGGCCAGTGCCAAACCATTATTTTGTGGTGGGACTCTTTCTCTGTTTCCTAAACAAAAGAAATGATGAGTAAAAACCCCCCATATCACTTAGTTCAATTGATATTTTATGGGTCAAGTAAAGGTTCTAGCGTGAATCTGCACTGATACTAATTGATTGCCTGGAATGCCACCCATAGCAGAATTCACTTATGCAAAGCATAGGAGAATCCTGCCCGTTTACGCGTAATATATAAGACACGGTTATATATATATATATATATATATATATATATATATATAATATATATATATATATTATATATATATATACATATATAGACGTATATATAGACACACATATATATAAGACACATATTTTTTCGCGTTTCATTAAAGTAAGAAACAAATTAAATCATAAATGCAACTAAGAAACAAAATAAAGAGTTAAATAATAATAATATCTCAGATGAAATTGATGAATTACTTTCAAAGTTCCAAAATTAAACATGATAATTGTCAACAAAACGGATTGAAGGGGCGTGCGTTGGTTTCTCCGGCACGCAAGTTTTCTCTGTACCTTGAGAGCGTGACGTATCTTGCTAGAAAATTATAAACTAACTGTCGTAGAATATTTCTTTATATTTAAGTGACAAATGTAAGTGAGAGCTAATTTTTTTCTAATAAAAACTTTAATGGGAATATTAAGGTAGAATATTAAAGGAAATGTGGCATGTTTCTATAAAACTATAATGTCGATTTTTGCACGATTCAAATATTTCTTTGTGTATTTGGTTTTTATATTTTGACGCCAGATTTAATACGGATTTTTAAAAATATTTCACGAGTTTTACGGCATCTCCTTAGGTACCGAAATTTAATGAATACGTGTTGAATTATTTGTTTGTTTTTAATTATTTATTTTCTTTACCTGACCTACTACTATAGAACGACACACGGCTAAAATCAATTGACAGCGCGGGAAAATAATGCGAGGTAGCCAATGAGATTGGCCTGATTTGAAATAAAAGGCTCCCTCGCATTATTCTCCCACACTGTCAACTGATTTTAGCCGCGTGTCGTATTATATGCGTATATAATGAAGAAGGCATATAGCGAAAAATTATTTTGTTTTTCTGTACAATTCGGAACCCAGATTTAATCATAATCATTCGTTTACGAGACTTTCATGCCGTTCTAAGTGGTATTTATTAGGCTGCTTACACTAAATAGTTGAATCACGCCACGAAAATCACACACAAGACCTAGTTGTGCTTTGTGCTATAGATAATAATTTTAGACCACGTTAATCTATTCAGCTAAATTATAAAACAGGAGGCCTTCGGCCTTTTAGCCACTACGCGGCCTCGGCAATTCGCGCCACATGGGCGCTGCGGGCCCCCATGTTGTGGCGGCTTCGCGGCCACAAGGTTGTTTACTTTAACAGAGTTCGTTATAATACTAGTTTATATATAAGTAGCATACTGCCACGATATAAGCAAATTTTCAAATGCATTAGTCAAAATACGTTATTTGTTTACATTATGTCAATTAATGATGTTTTGCTTGAAATATATATGTCAATCAATAAAACCGGAACTAAGACTGATAATTCAATGAAACTTCGTATCTTTATGAAACATTTATAATAATATAAGTATATATGTATAATTTCAGTCCAATCTAAACACTATATTATTTGAGATTATTTTAAATGTTTGTGGGGTCATTTTTGTGGGATAATGACGTCACATATTTTTCATAAACAATAGGGTTCGGGGCATTAACAAGTTTGGATTAACAAAAAATGGATTACAAAATCATTAATTATCATGTACATAGTACAGTACGAAAACACAATAAAGAAAAACTTACCAATTGTTATTAGGATTGCCAATAAAATTAAGTAAAAAAACACGTAAATCCTAAAAGGCTCATGTGGAGTTATTCCAATTTTAATTTTTTATATTTGAGACAGCTATCAGATAATCATGCATGTCTGAATGTTTTTAAATAGGTGAGTATAGCAGTTTTCCTACTTGGTTTATATTTTACTTTAGTATGAAGATAGGTATTTTTAACATGCATTTTCCAATACATCAACTCCTGTTCAAGTTGAGGTAAACATTTGATATGCATATTGTAACAAGTCAACCTTGTCCAACGTATCAACTTACGACATAAAAATAACAATATTGTTTCTATATAAAGGTAGAAAAACAAATACTTAATCATCTAACACTGTGAAAAACTTGACGAAATCCTATTTCAGTAGAGGAAAGTGTTTTAAAAATAGAAATACAGCCGAGGCTTCGGTTTTACTAAATAATTCTCTCTCTGTCAAACTCCAGTATTTTTTCTTCTTGATTTTTTTTCGTAATCCCTTCAAAAACATTAAGCGCCGGTTTGGGGCTTTTCACTCGACGAAAAAACCAATAAAAGTCAAACACTTTTGTCAAATGATTTTTTTACTTGGTTTTAAAAGCCTGCTTATTTTTTAAATAAAGGTGTAATTGTATCATTGTATGTGGAATTACAACATGAAGGCTGATACTTTCAGACTTTTGTTTAATCGTAAATACTTAAATTAAAAGGCTCAGAACCCCTGCATTGGAGTGACCATTCAAGACCGTCAGTTGTATATTTCTGAAAGGAAGGCTAAATAATGCAAACCTAACAAACTTAGATTTCATTTTTTACTCGGAAACTAGAACACACACACAACAATATATATATATATATATATATATATATTATATATATATATATATATATATATATATATATATATATATATATATATATATATATATATATATATATATATATATATATATATATATATGTATTATGTATATATAACAATTAATAAATTATAATTCTATGTACTTAGATACTCGGAAAAAAAGTAGAAGAAAAAGACAATTGTAAAATAATACAATTTTACAGTAATGTGCCATGTGTTACAGGACCAGCAGGTCATAGCAGGTATCAGAGCGAAAACGGCAAAAATTTAAAACGCTTGTTATAATGATCTTTAAATTGTCCCTCTTGGATTCTCCATTTTTAACCATTTTAACTGAAGATCAATAAATAGGTACATTATATTTTTAATTGTTCATCATATCAATATTCATCAACAAACATGATGAATATTGGTTTAAACAAAACAAGAGACCTATGCGCCGCGGCCACTTCGCGTCTCCGCGCCTTCCTGTTTACTTTATCACACATCGTGGTTTACTTTATCACACATCGTTGTTTACTTTATCACACATTGTTGTTAACTTTATCACACATTCGTTGTTTACTTTACTCAACATTGTTTACTTTATCACACATCGTTGTTTACTTTATCGTACAACATTGTTTACTTTATCACACATCGTTGTTTACTTTATCACACATCGTCGTTGATATAAGCAAATTTTCATGTGTATTATGGTTTACCACACGGCTAAAATCAGTTGACAGCGAGGGAAATTAGTGTTAAGGAACCAATGAGGTTGTTCCGATTTGAAATGGTGGGTACAAAATCAATACAATACAATATAATAACATGTATAATATAAATTTGTAAACTTTTAAAATATGCTAATATAATGTATTGTGTTAAAAGGAAAAGTATACTTGTCTGATAATATCGAGATAATACATTTGAATAGACATCTCTTTCCATTTCTAACTGATAAGACTTTTTATCGCAGTGATAACAGAGAATTATTATGAATCCTTTGTCAACGACTTAGTTTGAAACAATAGTCTATTATAATCGAAAGAATTCAACAATCAGTCTTGTTATGTTAGTACACATTTAAAATCAAATTAAGTAAAGATATTTACTTCCCGGATGTAAGAAATTATGGCGCATAAAGAGCAGCGAGTCATTCACTAGCTCGCTACTCAGTAGCTAATCTTCTGGTAGTAAATGCTGATAGCTATGCTACGATGAAATGTACTTAAATTCTATCTCAGTAGCTAATGCTTCAGGTAGAGAGAGATGAAATGTACTAAATTCTTTCTCAGTAGCTAATGCTTCAGGTAGAGAGAGATGAAATGTACTAAATTCTTTCTCAGTAGCTAATGCTTCAGGTGAGAGAGAGAGAGAGAGATGAATGTACTAAATTCTAGTAGCTAATGCTTCTGGAATAAGTGGTGAAATGTTACTAAATTCTATCTCAGTAGCTAATGCTTCAGGTAGAGAGAGATGAAATGTACTAAATTCTTTCTCAGTAGCTAATGCTTCAGGTAGAGAGAGAGAGAGAGAGAGAGATGAATTAGTAGCTAATGCTTCAGGTAGAGAGAGAGAGAGGTACTAAATTCTTTCTCAGTAGCTAAGCTTCAGGTAGAGAGAGAGAGAGAGAGAGAAAATGAAATGTAATAGGTCTCTTTCTCAGTAGCTAATGCTTCGTAGAGAGAGAGAGAGAGAGAGAGATGAAATGTACTAAATTCTATCTCAGTAGCTAATGCTTCAGAGAGAGAGATGAAATGTACTAAATTCTATCTCAGTAGCTAATGCTTCAGGTAGAGAGAGATGAAATGTACTAAATTCTTTCTCAGTAGCTAATGCTTCTGGTAGAGAGAGAGAGAGAGAGATGAAATGTACTACTTCTCAGTAGAATGCTTCAGGTAAGAGGAGAAGAGAGATGAAATGTACAATTCTTTCTCAGTAGCTAATGCTTCAGGTAGAGAGAGAGAAATGTACTAAATTCTTTCTCAGTAGCTAATGCTTCAGGTAGAGAGAGAGAGAGAGAGGTGTACTAATTCTTTCTCAGTAGCTAATGTTCAGGTATGAGAGAGAGAAGAGAGAGAGATGAAATGTACTAAATTCTATCTCAGTAGCTAATGTTAGGTAGAGAGAGAGAGAGAGAGATGAAATGTAAGTAGCTAATGCTTCAGGTAGAGAGAGAGAGAGAGAGAGATGAAATGTACTAAATTCTTTCTCAGTAGCTAATGCTTCAGGTAGAGAGAGAGAGAGAGAGAGAGATTGAAATGTACTAAATTTCTATTCTCAGGTAGCTAATGCTTCAGGTAGAGAGAGATGAATGTACTAAATTCTTTCTCAGTAGCAATGCTTCAGGTAGAGAGAGATGAATGTACTAAATTCTTTTCAGTAGCTAATGCTTCTGGTAGAGAGAGATGAACGTTACTAAATTCCTGAAGTTCGCATCAGTCATAATTTAAGACGAGTCCTGTTGCGCCCATTCATATTCCAAATTTAAAATAAACCAATATCTCTATGGAAGGTTTGAAAAAAAAATGCATACTATTAATAGTTTGCATTAAATTTTTTAATTAATGTTTTTAATAATAATTAATGGGTTTTTATGCATGCATACAAACACAAATATATATATATATATATATATTATTATATATTAATATATATATATATATATATTATATATATAATATTGTGTGAGTGTATGTATGCATATGTGCATGTGCTACCAAGTTAGCATTGAATCAGAAGTCCTATAAAGATATATTACGAAAGGAGGCTTACTCCATCTCAATATTAAGCCTCCAAGCCTCTCAATGTATTTTGACATATTTTTTTTCAAACCTCTTAATTTTTTATGACGTCATTAATCTGCAATAATGACTATGAAAATTTTGAAAAATTATAAAAATATTGCGATCAGATTGAGATTTAACAGGCATGTAGCTATGTAAATCACTAAAATATGTGGCAAGTTTCATCTCATTATCAGAATCAGTTCAATTTTTATCACATGACTTGTGTACGATTTTTTTTAAAAAATTGTAAAAAATCAGTAAATTATCTAATTGAGTTGAGTATATTTTTACGTAATAAATTGAAGTTTATAATACTATTACGTAATAATTAAGTTCACCAAGTTTCGTTTAAATACGACAAGTATATCCATGATGTTTGTTGGATCATTAAAGTTAGGCATTAAGCGTGGTCAGTGCTGTTTGGTTGACCGCTGAACATGACACCCGTTTCATTCATTTACTATCTGACGACAAGCGAAGCGAGTCCGAGAACATGCTGCAGTATAAATAATGCGAATTGTATATTCTGAGGACGGGGGAAGCGAGTCCTAAGTAAAGAGGATGAGCGTAGCGGATCCGATGCGATGAGGAAAAAGTTCCGAGGCACCCCGCACCCAATTTTTATAAATACATACTAGTATAATACTTCTATTTAAGTAAAATCAGGGGTGCCACACTTTGCCAGTTATGAGCCAAAACTAGCCTGACCATACGTTTCCTACTTCTATTTTAAAATATTATCCAAACCTATTTCTATCCAGTAAACTCTAATAAAACCATCTTATAACATTCCATTTCCATTTCTACTGTTTTTAAAATAATAAAATCTAATTAGTAATTTATATTCTTGGCTAAGGTTCAGACAGTTTGTCAACGTGCTTGAAATGAAAAATAAATTTGTAATTAAATTTTTATTTCATGGACATTGATATAAAGCTAAAAAGTTGCCAATGAGACATGACTGTGACTCCCATAGGAATATTATATGACACATTATTCTCATATAAAATTATATTTCTAGTTCGACGTACGTCGAACATGTTACGTCGTACGTAACATGTTTATTTACGTTTTTCTCGACAACACTACATGCTAGGATCAAATGTTTGGTATCTTTAGATTCAGCGTAGAATATTACGTATGAACATACTTTTTTTAAAAAAAGAGTGAAATTTAGTATTTAACGAAATTTCGTTCTCGTCGGGTGTAGTCAAATTTTATTATTGACTTCTCTCAACAAGTAAACATGGCTATTGGTTAAATTTTGAAACATCGAAAAAATAACCTTACCACCTTCGACTATCAATATACTTAAATAAAAAGAACAAAATTTACGGTGACTTGTATAGTAGAACGTTAAAAATACAAATCAAAACACAAACAATGTGCAGAAAGTCGAAAACAATTGATTTATTATAACCTCAACTCACTCTTAGAAGAGGTTTCAATGAGGTTACACAGAACCCCAAAAAGTTGTTTCAGGTCTCTTATTGAGATACGTTATGCCCCCTCTAGTATATATCTCTATGGGTAAGAATGATAAGATAATAAAATATCTTCTTATCATTACAAATACTTGTTACAACTAATTTAAACAATTTATTGCAATAAACAAGTAATGCTATGAGTTTGTGCAAACTGAAATAATTCAAAAGTAAAATTAATTAACTATAAATAAAATAAAACACTATTTTGTGATTTTCACCCTCTTATCAGTTTATTTAAAGACTCGTAACATAAGAAAATTTTTAATAAACCCATATTCATGTTGTAACGTTGATCACCCTTTTGTTATTTTTTGACAAGATCGGCATCGATCAAAATTTTCTTAGACTCCTAGGTGAAAATATAATTTACTCACTAGGTATTATAAATAACCATATTTACTAATAATTGTAGTTTTTTAGATGTATATATGTAGAATTTTAAAACTTAAATGTAATTATTTACATGATCCAATATAATTATGTATAAATTAATAATTTGATAGAATTCTCTTTAAGATAGATTAAGTATGCTATATGTTTAGCAATCCTTTAAAGAAGGACAGCTCCCTTTAATGTAAATTTTATAAATAAAGTTTTCTCTCCTTATGAGCGACGGTAGCGCTGCTACGAACTTTGAATTACGAATAAGCAATTGTTATAAATGATAAAGAAGGCCGCTAAAGATAATTCTACGGAACCTGTTAAATCATCAAACATGTGCAGCGACGCGGTCTCTATAAAGGTTGATAGTTTCTCTCCTATTGTACTTTATTGTGCTGCCTAGAAATAGATTAAATAAGAAATAATTCTTAAGAATTTTCCTGATAAAAGTTATTTTTCAGTATATGTTTATGTTCTGAATTTAAATTTAAGAAATCTTGTACAGGGTACTCGGAACTTTCCCTCATCACATCGGATTCGCTACGCTCATCCTCCTGCTTCGCTTCGCTCGTTCTCAGATAGTAAATGCATCCTTTTTATTCTCAGCGGTCACCCATACATCATTGAGCGTAGTCAAGACAGTATATCTAGCTCTTTGCCGGTCCATCCTTCAGTACGGTATTTTAGGATGGGGCGGATTTGGTACCATTCAGTATGAATTATTGGAAATAACACAGAAAATTTATTAAAATCTGCTTAAAGAATAAATAAGATATGCCTTAAACCAAATTTTTTAAGGATTTTACTGTGCCTTATTTTTAATAAAGAGACTTGTACACATTTAAACAGATTTTATTAACTAAGAAAAATGTTTGTAATTTTCCATTATTCAGACATAAATATCAGACTAGAAGTCAAGACGATGAGAGGATAGTTGCGACTAGCTGCAGAACATCAGCTGCGTGTAATCACAGTGCTTTCACAGCTCCTAGACTGTACAATAACTTGCCCATACATATTCTTTCTACTGTCCCTTACAGTAATAATATATATTGACCATTTGTGTCGCATAAGCTCAAGGCTTGTGCGGGACTTTCAAAAAGAATTTAAAAAATCTTAGATGCCTAATGTAGGTATTTGGCATTAGGCAATATATTTTTTTGCTCTTTTTGTTTGTTTGGGCTTAAATTTATAAATGTATACTTTTTTACTTTATTCAATTAGATATAGGAGTAGATATAAGCATTAGAGATAAGGGGTAGACACGTGTCGCGCCCAAGCCTTGAGCTTATGCGATACAAATGGTCAATATATATTATTTTATTTATATATAAGTTGTACTTAAATCATTGTAAACAGGTATTTAAATATAAATAAACGATTTATTTATTATTTTAAAAAAACCGGGACAATTAAATCTTGGCGACCCGAAAGAACTTTTGGAAACGCACGGATTTGAGACTAAAACCGGGACAATCTCAGAAACCGGGACGCCTGGCAACCCTCACAAAGAGGTAAGTTAAAAACAAATATTTAAGCAAGTGAAGCGCTTTTACTAACTGGAATGATTCACAAGCCATTTAGAAATATCAGTCAAAACACAACCTGTCTACCAAGACTTGCCCAGTCTAACTAAAATACATTGATATGTCACGTTAACTTTATGTCTATGTCGAAGGATAAGACTACGATATTGCAACATTTCTTACGACTTTTACCGCGTTCATATAAATAGCTCATTTGAATATGAAAATTTCAGGAAGAGATTCAAATAAATTATATTTATCCGACTATACCTATCGATATATATGAACTTATCACAAACACATAAATAAAAATTTAAATGAATGAAACAACACTAAAAATTACTGATAAATTCTTTTAAATTTTCAAGGTTATGAAGTCTATATTTTATTTTTTTATCTTGTACAACATAATAAAAACAAGTTTTGCCTTTAATGGAATATTTCAAACCACAAAAAAAGTTGATTATTGCAACACTGATTAAACCGGCCTGGGTTTGAATAGACAAGATACACGCCCTGGTAATACCAACATCTTATTGCGTTTGTTAGTATTTATACAAAATATTTTATATTTGTATTAACATAATATTAATATTTAAGAGATTACTAATATAAGACTGCCATAGGTAGCAAGATTGTTACGACTAGACTTAACTCGTCCTTAAGACTCCTTAAGGAACAAGGAGAATGTTAGGAAGATGTCTTTGAATACGGGCCTAAGGCCCGTATTCAAAGACATCTTCCTAACATTCTCCTCAAGGGTTCCTTAAGGAGACCTGAAACTTTCCTAAACTAGAACTAAAATATAATTCACACCTAAAGGATTCCTTAAGGAGGCCTAAACGCTTCTTTTAGGTGTGAGTATAGGAAATGCTGTACATTTTGACTAGTTTTAGTTCAACTTAAGGAAAATGTTAGGAAAACGTCTTTGAATACGGGCCTAAGCATTTTCTATCTTTGATATATTTATAATAGTAGAATAGTTTGAAAAGAGCAAGTCTCGTAGAGATATATACTAGAGGGGGCATAGCCTATCTCAATACTTTAAAAGGTTTGAAACATCTTTATGGTGCTCTTCTGTGTAACCGTAACCTCATACTTAACTTTTCTATGAGTGAGCTAAGGTTATTATTAATCAATCGTTGTTGACGTTTTGTCATAGAGATAAATACTAGAGGGGGCATAGCCTATCTCAATACATCGACAGGCTTGAAACATCTTTTTGAAACATCTTTTTGGGGTTCTGTGTAACCTCATTGAAACCTCCCCCAAGAGTGAGTTAAATCAATTGTTTTCTGCTTCCTGTCAATAGTAATTTATATATATTATATATATATATATATATATATATATATATATATATAATATATATATATATATATATATATATATATATATATATATATATATATATATATTGAGTCTCTCTTCGTCTGTGGAAGAACTTAATCAGTTCGAAACGTTACGTTTTTATTGTAAGTTTTCTAAATGTTTCTTTATATTTCTTATAATTAAGTATATATATATATATATATATATATATATTATATATATTATATATATATATATATATATATATATATATATATATATATATATATATTTAAATTAATTAAAATAAACATTTAAGTAAAACTTAAGTTTATTAATTACAATGAAATTTTTAATTAATAATTTTTAACTATTTAATGTTTAGGGTCCTTTTTGTACTTCTCTAGGGCACTGATGTTAGGGGCCACTGGAGGCCCTAGTCTTCTGTGGCCAGTTCCATCAATGGCCAGTCCGCCCCTGATTATTGTTGATGTGCTTCGAATAATTGACGAAAAAATTTCGTTTCATTAGGATTTTTAAGATATCACATGTCTTTGTTTTTTTTTGTGAAACACAAATAACATATGATGTGTGTTTTTACTTTTCCTTATTCATGCCACTTCTAACCACCTCAGTATTAAAACTTACTTCCATCCTGTACTCGATAAAGAATCATCGTTAAACAAGTATAATAATTACATACAGTAATGATGGCACCATCTTGATACTCTAAGAGGATGGGAGTCGAGATAAATGAACCGTTGGGTTCATAACCGTAGTCAGCTTGCCGCCGCGGCTTCGTATTTGCAAGTTCAGTTGCATAACGGTTTGTACATATAATTATCTATTAACTCCCACTCTTCACCCAATTTCGCGCACTCGTTTGCACAAGACGTGGGAAAGATATGAGTTGGTAATTATGACGTCGAATGTGATATGTCTTGGTTTATTTTCTTTATATTTAACACACAATCATTATTAGATTTATCGTGAAAAACCAGTAAAACCATGGAGATATTATTACTAGAGGGGCCCTACTGATTGAATACATGAAAAAAGTAACCACATCACCTTTATAATCAAATAAACAGTTACAGTAACAAATACAAACCAATAGGTGAAAACCAGACAATAATTAATAAGGAAAAATGAGTTTTGGAGTTTCAAGTAATGAAATAAAACAGTCACTCTCCACTAATGATTTATATTAGACATAGCCAGCTTTCAATCTTAACAGATCATCATCAATACCAGCGAGCAGCGAAGAAAAGAGTTAGGAGACAGCGGTTACAGTTTTGTCGAGAGGTTTGTAGCTGACTAAAACCTCAATCAAGCTACAAACCTCTAGACAAAACTGTAACCGCTGTCTCCTAACCTTTTTTTTCGCTGCTCGCTGGCACTGATGATGATCTGTTAACATTGAAAGGAGGCTATGTCTAATATATATCATTAGCGGAGAGACTCTGTTTTAATTCATTTCAGACAATAACTGTTTATTATAACCTTAATTCACTGTTAGATAGTCTCAAGCTTCTCAAAGTATTGAGATAGGCTATGGCCCTCTCTAGTAATATATCTCTGTGTGAAACGTATATTGCAGCATAGAGATATATACCAGAGGGGGCATATATCTAAATACATTGAGAAGCCTGAAACATCTTTTTGGGGCTCTAAGGGGCTCTGTGTAACCTCCTTCAAGAATCAGTTAAAGTCATAATTAATAAATTTATTTCCGTTTCCCCTATATTGTTTGTGTTTTGACTTGTATTTTTAACATTTACTATTATTATTATTTAGTAATAGTACTGATTATTTGATTATATTTATAAGCGAAGGTGGTCAGGTTACTTTTTCGATGTTTACAATTTAACCTTTAGGGCAATATCAAGGACCTTGAATAAAGGGGATGACGCATTAAGGAACATTTCTGACCCCATGGAAGTTGTATGAGATAGAGAAATAGGAGCAAACTTACCTTCCCTTGGTTATAATGAAATACGGGCCTTCGGCCCGTAGCCGCTACACGGCCTCGGCGCTTCGCGCCTCGTCCGCTCCGCGGCGTCGGCCCGGGGGCCTCCCAGTAACCGCTTCGCGGCCACATTGTTGTTGTTTTTTATTAATGTATGGTTTCACTATCGTTTCTTGTTACATGGCATTTTGCCACGTATTTAGCGAATTTTCACAGACTCGTTTCACAGGCCCGCTTAGGCTTTCTCACAAATTTGATTTTATTAATCCTCTATTATTAATAGTAAGCAATAATATTACAGTTAACAAGCAATATAAGAAAATAATAAGTATATTTAAATACATAACTAATACGTTTTTTAAAGAGGTATAAAGAATACAAGGAAAAAATCCACACGTTGCAACTGTTGGAGTAACCTTGTATAAAGGGTAAGAAAAGATTATAGTTTCATCTTTCATCAGCTTTAGTTATCGTCCACTATACAAAAGGGTATAAACTCTTACTTACATTTATGATTGTTTATAGAATTTAAAGAAAAATGTCTAATTTTTTTTGTAAACAAATTGTTTATTTGAGTAAAATCTTAAGGTTGAAAAAAATATATTCATGATTATTTAAAATAAAAATACCGTTTGCGTCACTTAGGATTGTCCGATTGAGCTGAAACTGGTTGCATTCGTTTTAGAATGACTTTTTCCATATAAAGACTACTTCGATGTTCTTCCTCTTTACGGGTCTGCTTAGCTCGGCGTGGTTTAGAGGAAGCCATTTTTGCCCTGTCTCTCTGGGACAGTAGGCTTACCATGATGGAGCAAGAGGTAGAGGTCTCTCTTTTATACTATATCCTCACCCTCTAACACTACTGAACCCAACAGATATCGTACGAGTCTTTGACCTAGACGTATACATATATACAAGATTATATATATATGTATACCGATTGCGCCATTTGTGATGGTTCGATTGAGCTGAAATTGGTCTTAATCGATTCAGCTAGGCGTCTACCTAAATACTAGATACCTTGTTTTAAAGCCATTTTAAGCTTCAAAAATTTTTTTTTCATGACGTCATAACTTTGGTTGATGACGTCATAATGTTTTTATAAACAATAGGCCTCGTAACCCCCTCAACATCTCGCGATTTGCAAAGTTTCGTTTCAATTTGAGAACGCCTTCGAGAGTTATCGTTCGCCATACGAAAGGGTAGAAACTCTTACATAATATATATATATATATAATATATATATATATATTATATATATATATTATATATATATATATATACATATATATATAAACTTTTTTCGGACATATATTTTTGTTATCAGGAAGCCAATAGGAACCGATTCCACTCACTCCCACCTTCAACTTCCGTCATCCGAACAACCTCATAAGCGTCATTTTCATTATGAAAATTCGCTAAAAAGGCACCAAACGCAAGTTATGTAGCAAGGTTGTCGAGTTTGCTTCTCAACTTTCTTCTGTGCTTCTCGTGATTGTTACATTTGTGGTGCTTGTTAAGTCATTTGTGCTTGTTTAATTATAAATTTTGGACTATACTTTGCCACTTCAGTGAATGATAATTTAAGCGTGTTTTGTTATAACCTTCTCAAGCAATAAACAATGGGAAACCATTGAGAGGTAAGTTTGCCTCTAAAATTTAAGACCTTCGCTATTATAAGAATTGTAAGATTGCTCAGTTTGTACCAAGCATGTGCAGTTGGTTTTTGATGTGTGTTCGTGTTAAATTCTCTCTATTTTTTGGTTTTCGATGGGGTCACTTTTTTGTATGGCAAATCGACTTAGTGCGTCATCCCCTTTATTCAAGATCCTTGGTAAAACAATTTTGGCAATAACCTGAAACCATCTCCCTGAAGTTCAGCCTTCCAGTAAAGTCATGATCGGCTATTATAGACCATGTCATAGAGATTTATAACTAGACCACCTCTAACCACCCTACCTCAATGCATTGAGAGGCTGAAACAATTTTTTTAGGGTTCTGTGTAACCTCATTAAAACCTCCACTAAGAGTAAGTTATGCTTAATCAATGGTTGTGGACTTTTCGCACATTTTTTTATTTTCTTTTGTATTATAAGCGTTCTATTATATAAATTACTGTCATTGTGTTCTGTTTTCTGTTCATTTAATTATAATAGTAATGGAAAGTGTTCGGGTTACTTTATAATTTATAACTATTTCTCATTTATACCACAGGTATATAGGAAAAGTATTGCGTTTGCAAAAAAATACGAAATCGGGATGTCATCGGAATTATCTGTTTCAGGTGTTTTTAAGTCCTAAGTTGGTTTTACAAAGTTGTCTGTCTGTAGTAATCGTAACTCTCCCCATTAATGCTAAAGAGTTGAAACTTTGTAAAAAAAAATCAGTCTATAGATGTAGTTGTGGTATCTGGAAAATAGTTTTTATGACGTGTGAACCCACAATAATGACTAAGCAACAATTTTGAAAAATCATAAAAACGCGGAAAAATGATACGATCGGATTAAGATTTAATACGCGTGTAGCCATGTGTAAGACTAACATATGTTAATTCACAATAACTATTAAATATTAAAAAAAGTGAAAATTGTTCAATTGACATAATTTAGGTTATATAACTTTAATAAAGTAATATATAAACCAAGTAGGGAAAAATCTTTACTAACCTGTGTAAAAAATAACCTGTGTAAAACATGCATGATCAGTTGAAAGCTGGCTCAAAAAAATAAAAATGGCTGAAATTGAAATAACTGTTTGGTGGTTTGGTGCGTTGCCTAGCAACAAAGAAATACTATTATCGCAAACCAGGAGGACTGTATACTCGGAAAATAAACTAATGAAATAAAAAAAAAAAGTCATAACTAAGATAATGAAAGCCTGAATAATGTGGAAGATAGTACCTGATTTCTGTGGTGATGATGGATGATGGAGAGAGCACCGGTGGCTCGGGGTGACGTCCTGGCTGCTTAAAACTAAGGCTTAAAAGGTTGAACGGGGTTTTAGGGTGTCTTTGGATAGATAATTACGATATAGCAGCGGTAGAACCCGGTTTTACGCAGCGAAACCCGGTTGTGGTTTAAGTTAGCGGTTGAGATTGCATAAAACATGGCGGAGAGACGGAAGCGGATCGGCAACTAACTAAACGCACTGATAATTACGCACTAGGTGGCGCTAGTTGTAATTAGAAGGCGGGAAACATCTTAAGGATATATCAGGCAAAAAATATACTTATAAATAACAACCGTATATTTATATTATATTATTAGTATATTTATATTAATACTAAAACTAATAATTGTATAAAGATAATAAATAGAAATAAACAAAATTATACATAAAATCCTCCACTGCGCATGACCCTTTCAGGATTTAGGGTTTTTTTATTTAATTTTATTGGCAACACTGATAACATTAGGTTTGTTTTACTTTTGATCGTGTTTTCGTCCTTTAATGCTTTAATACACAAGATTCTAGGGATTCTATGGGAAGGATATTTTAAAATGTGATATTTAGAAATTTAACCCAGGTTTTGTGTATTTCTTTAGGCATTTTCAAATAAATCACGCGGGTTTAATCTATTTGCGGGTTGTTTTTGAGGAAATGTAATCATTTCATTTTAATTGTTTCTAGTTCTACGATTTTTATTAAAATGATATTAAAAATTTACTTTATAGTGTCAAATATAAATTATTTCTTATTTTATTTTGAATTTAAAATACTTATTTCTAAATTTTAATGAATGTTTGTATTTTTGATTAATCCAAATTGCAGTCCGCATTGTTGTACAAATTTTTAAGAAACATTTGGCTCATTTGTTTAAAATTTTGCTTATTTGATTGCGTTGCTAAAACTTTTAAAGATTTATAAACACTTATTTATTTTCTTGCGTTTTTATTTTACTCAAATTCTTTCTCCAGGCTCTAATAACATGCCAAGAGCAAAATTTATACATAGTCAGAATTTTTATATATAGAACATTTATATATAACATTTATATATCTTTTCATTATCTGTGATTATTTTATTTTTTACTTATTTGTTGTTGGGTAAATAATTTTGTGGTTTATTGGTATTTAGTGATATTGAATGTGAGTATCTAGTTAAAGATTTTAAATAATGCAAAAGCTTGTATATTTAAATAAAATAAAAGTTTTATTTGTTAAAATTGTCAGAACATTTATATATAGAGCAAAAAGAATATATAGTCAACGTGCCAAGAGCAAAATAGTCTAAGTATATCATCAGAATGCATTACGTCGACCAGGCTAAAAAGAATTGCTCGGCCATGTTAGAACATAAAGGTTTTAGCTCTCAGCGGTTCGCCGAAATGTTCTTTATTATTTAAAAAAAAATGTCATAACTCTGGTGTCGCCTCTTGTTAGAAATCATGAAAACAGAGGAATCCTCATATCGTCAGAACAAGCTTCTGAATAAAGTTCAAAATTGTAAGGGTTAGACCATGTTCCTTCGAGCTCACGACATTACTGCCATTATATATCTTTAGAATGTCTATTGAGCATCGTTAAAATAAATAAGACAAAATCATCTTGTTTAAAAATAAACAGACTTTCGGTTAATTAAATCGCACAGCATTATCAAAGTTCTGCATCTGAACCAGGCATGAACGCTCAGATGAGCCTTCTTATGCAAAATTCATTTATATTTAAGATTAGGTAATATCATGTCAATTTTAAAAAAAATTTGAGCAAATGGATCTGATAACGTTTTATCAACCAGTGATTCCCTTTAAAAAATCTAAATCAAGACATTTTTGGGCTATTTGTTTGGCGATTTTTTCGCTCCGATTAGTTAAAGTTAGCCTTCCTATGTTCAACCACTCATGCAGGGAGGATACGATATACCAATGCACAAATGTAAACAAGAGATTTTAAAAGACATTTTTAGCTGGCAGCTGACCATCGATCTTATGTGCCCAAACGTTTTTTATGTCTCTTACCGGTTGATTTAGATTTGTAAATTCATCTCTATGATAATCAAAATGATGTGCCGCACACCTATAAATTTTGTAGTACTTTTTTTTTCTTTTTTGTTTTCCAATTTAAAAAAGGATAACTTTCAATGTTCTTACTTCTTTTTCAAATGTTCGAATGGTAGCTGCGTGAACTCTATATTGTGTCGAAGCATTGGTCACATTCAACGGATTTAAAGTGTTTTATAAACCTTATACAAACCCTTTTTTTAAGTGTTTCCGAAAATCATATTTTCTTTAAAACGGGACCGCATTGATCACATGTAAGTTTTATCACTTTTGAAGGGATGATAATTGTGGTCCATTTATTTTATGGATAATTTAAAAATATAAATCAATAAGGAAATGACGAGAGGCAGAGCATAAACGATTACAAAGCAAAAAACTTCATTATTAGTTAGGAGAACCATAGTCTCTAGGTCGCAGCGCACCAGACTTTACCGTTGTTGAAAGCGCCAATCTAATCATAGCTAGATTAATAATAATACCATTAATTGAAAATTTGCAATATGTACTAAAATTACAAATATGTATGTTTAAAATTTAATTAAATAAATAAAATAATTTATATTTGTATATTTATAAAAACCGTTGAATAGTGAAAAATGAAATGAATACTTTTTTTAAAAATCATCCCGTTAAATAGATTAAACCCGCATAGATTTCTTTGAAAATGCATTACTTAACCTGGTTAATACCTAAATATCACATTTTAAAATATCCTTCCCATAGAATCCCTAGAATCTTGTCTTTAATACGTGCTAATTTCATGATTTTGTATTGAATTATGTAAAATAATTGTTACAATAATTTAGTTAAAGAAAAAGAGAAACTACAGTAAAAGTAAATCACACGTTTTTATTAAGATTTTGAAGAACATACGACATTGTATTGCCTTAAATATAACTTGAAATTACGATTGCTTTAATTATATTGACAATTTTTTGGTTAAAGTAGTTAAATTAGTATTTGAAGGGAGAAAACAAATATATCAAGGTCGTGACATAAATGGCATTTATTTCCCTACTTGGTTTATAAATTACTTTAACCTATAAGTATAATTGAAGTTTCTAAAAAACTCATAATGTAAAAATTATATTTACCTACGACTTGAGTTGTAAATCATCATTTTCCAAGCCAGCAAAAGGGCGATTTCTTTCTGCAAACCTATATATTATATTAAACAATTTACTAGTTGTAGAATTTTGCCAGAATTAATTTTATCTTTTAATTTCCATAATTGTTCTTTCACTATTAGAGTCACCAACAAATTTCTTATGGGTATTAGAAAGTATATGATGAAAATTCGCGAAATACAGAGGTTGAAATTTACTCCCAGACATAATTCCACCCACTAAAAAGCTGGCGTTGGGCATGCAATAATTTAAGGAAAAGTTCAAGGCATCCCGTACCTGTTTTGTTTTATTTGTCATATCTATAACAATATGACTAGAGATAGATATGCTTTATATCTAGCAAAACCTGGTAACCAAATCTAAGACCTCTGCTGTAATGATTTTCTTTATTAATACCTTAAGGCAAATTAATACTCTATTAATACCAAAGGCAAATAAAGACTCACAAAAGCTTATAAAGTGTTTTTAAATTAATAAAAAAACAAAAGGAAATTTTTGTTCAATTTTTCATTTATTAAAAAACCATGTATTAAACATAATACTCTTCGAATTCTTACAATAGTTCTTCTATTTACAAATCAATACACAATCACGTAAATATATTTATATATTATTTTTTCTTAAAAATTTTATTATATTATATACCTATTTAACTTTACACAGAAAATTTATTTAAACATATATATATATATATATAATCATAAAAATCATAACTAAAAATAAGACGATTTAACATCAAAATTTAATAATAAAAAAGACTAAAATAAGTCTTATTTTAAAAGGGCAGTCCGTCGTAAAATTGTGATTTTTATGGCAGATCACACTGGGGCGAGGAAAATTGTTTCCGAACCTTTTCCGACAGTTCTGACAAAAACATGGATTTTCTATTTAAATTCAACAAAATATATACTAAAGCTGAACCAATATCTGAAGCAATTATGCATTTTCGACAAAAATTATTTGATATTTGATGTAAAAATGTATTTTCGATTTTTTATAAAGTCTAATAATTATTTATTAGACTTTATTATAAATAAAAAATAATTAATTTCGATATTTTAAGTGGCACTGATGATTATCAAAAGGTAAGAAATCAAAAAATCTTAAGAGAAAATATTGTAGAAAAAGTATACATCACTGATATTGTTTAGAAACATACACAGGGTTTTACTTATACGATTTTGAATATAAACGACATTTGAACCAATGTTTATTAGATTTACTAATAATTATTTAACTCAACATTATTTCTCACAAATTAGAACATTGCTCAAAAACTACACAAACCTGTTTTCTAAAAAAAAACTGTCAAAAAATGGTCACTATTCCCCTAAATATGTATCACAATTTTAAATCATTTCAATTCCAAATTTACACAAACAAATTTCCCCGAAATTTAAAAACCATACATAATACAAATTTTTCCACAAAAGATTCGTAAAAATCTAAAAAAACATGTTTTTATTTTATACAACATTTACAATAAAAATAAAATACAATAAAACATTGTTTTATTTCTTTTATTTGTATTTTTTTTAATCATTAGAATTACTTTAGAGCCATTTCAAAAAAAGTTAAAAAATAATATTTATTATGACCGTACTGGAATAAGCCATTTACACATTAGTGTTAAAACATATTATTTATTTTCCCAAAGCCTCAACTTCATAAAAGAGGCGAAGTATATTTTTAGTTTATATCTGAGGCGAGTTCCTGTAATGGCTTCGAAAAATTTCGATGCCTTAAAATATTACAGAAAGGCGTCGAAAATTTTCGATATCAAACAATCTTACTAAATACAGTCCTATAAAGCTTTATGTACATAAAGATTACAAAAAAATAGGTGACAAAATATCTCGATTGTAAGGATTTTACAGAAATCTTTCGGTATCCAAAGCTTGTACAGAAATCTTTTGGTATCCAAAGTTTTTAAAGATATTCGGTATCCAAAGCTTTACAGAAATCTTTTCGTATCCAAAGCTTTCAGATATTTTCGAATCCAAAGCTTCACAGAAATCTTCGGTATCCAAAGCTTTCACAGAAATCTTTCGATATCCAAAGCTTTCACAGAAATCTTTCGATATTCAAAGCTTTCACAGAAATCTTTCGGTATCCAAAGCTTTTAAAGAAATCTTTCGGTATCCAAAGCTTTTAAAGAAATTTTTTCGGTATCCAAAGCATTTAAAGAAATCTTTCGGTATCCAAAGCTTTTCAGAAAGAAACCCATACATTTTTCTATACATAAAGATTTTACAGAAACAGACCTCGATATCTTTCTATACATACGAAGTACCATTTGTGTCAAAATGTAAAATCAAGAACATTACAAACAAATGGCTAGAAACCAAATTTGACATGGCTTAGTTTCAGCACACGGTATGCATTTATTTTATAAAGTAAGATACCTATGAAATATATATATACAGTTAATTACACATTTATTTTATTCTTGTGGTGTATTTTGTGTTACATTTATGTTGTTTTATTATATAAATTTATTTATATCATTTTTTATTAAGTTTATAATATGGCAAAGTGAGATCTTAAGAAATTGGTAAAGAAATTGTAAGACATAAGCTAGCATTTAGATGCAAAATCTAAAAGTAGATTTTGAATTACTTTAAAATTGCACTAAGAGAATACAGTATGTATTTAGTATACCATCTAGTATACATTCCATAACAACAGTTAGCACGGATAATGTCTGTCGGTAGGATTTTAAAAAGGATAATTTTTAGAAAACCAACAAGGAATTTAAAATCTTACGAAAAATCTGGCCCTGACAAGTATACAAATACCTCGGCTAGTTCTAAGGATTTTATGATAATTGCAGTGTCTTCGGTTATACTTAAGGAACAAAAGAAGCCTCTCAAAGTGGAGCGAAACGTTGGATTCATAGTCTACATTGACACGGTTATCAACAAACAGACGACCTCAACATTCAACTCATGTTAAATAGAAAACCGTTTGTTCTCAATACCACGAATTAAACATTCGAAACTCTAAATATTTGTCCAAAATAACTTAGTCCAAAGTATTACCAATTCCTTAAATTAACTATAAACAAAAATTAAATAAAAATATATTTTTTTAAATTAATTTTATACATCTTTTATAAATCCAATAAGAATTAAATAAACTATTTACACAGTTAAACTTTAAACAAATGTTAAACTCTTAAAATAATATTAATAAAATCTCTAGCATGACTTTTTTAAATATTGCTTAAAAATATAATTAAAATAAAAAATAGTTAGGCCAAGAATCAATACAGGGTGTTATATATTGAGCCGTAATAGATGTCTACATTTACTAAATAATACTTTTCCTACCATTATGTGAGAAAAAATAAGGAAAAAAATATAATTGTATTAATATAGATTAAGGAAAAGTTTCAAGAAAAATTGTCCAAGTTTTTATAGGATTTGCAAAATAAAATTATAATTTAAAAAAATATGTGAAAGAAAAGAAAACTGCTGTAAATAGACAGAACCAGGAATTGTTTTTCTAAATTAGCTTTATTAAGGGAATTAAAAGGAGTTCTATAAATTCCAGTATCACTGGAAAAAATGGTGGGAATGCATTTATGAATATAATAGGTTCAGATAGATTTTAAAAACTAAGATATTTTTGGTCTTACTTAAATTGGCACAATTTAACCTTTTAGGCAGTTTAGCAAATCCACCCCTCGTGAAGGATATTGTTAAGCTATCGATGTTGAGCTTTTTGGAGGTCAGTGCTAAAATGGGTAACCGATACCTCCCAAGCTCAATGGTCAAATGGGGTAAAAGCAAATTATGTTGAAATGGAGTCATAGCCCTAGAGCATTAAAATCTAAATGGTTGTATACATCTTATATTACAGTAATTAAGATTAATCAAAAATAAAGGGTTTAAAACTGACTTCACAGTATACCCGGTGTTCAGAGCAATATTGAATTAACCTTAGCAATTCTTTTCAAATTTCCGGGATTAATATCCACAGCTATCTTAATACACCGGCTTAACAAGACATTGATGAACAGGTGATATAAAATCTATTATATAAAATCAACCATCTGTTGCTCATTAAACGGCTTAACATGATCTTATGCTCATCACGCATCCTTTTATAGCCGTACCTGATAATAAATATTTTTAAACCTATTCAAACGTTCTTGGAGCCCACAAAAAAGACACTATTTCACAGTAAGATTTTTACAAAATTCTCAAACTGTGCAATAATTATAGACTCCAAAAATATTCGGGATTATTTAGGCGAAAATAAAACAGACTTGTATCCTCCACAAGAGATTAATCAAATTTTGCAACAACATCATCTAAATTTAAGAGCCAAATAACCTTCGTATTTATATCGTAATACATTTCAATATTAATACTTCTCTTTCCAACGACTAAATAATTTAAATGATTATTATGATATTTGTTAGTTTTAGAAAATTAATTTAACAGTATTGAAATTGAATCAAAAACTATGCATTTTTTTACAATGAATATAAAAAACCCAAAGATAAGGGTTTTTACTTACAAAATTTAGGAACATTTACCAAACAAAAAGGCAGATAGTTATAGCTATTATTATAAAAAATAATAATAAAATAAAATTACAAATAAACTAATACAGTTAAATCATAAAAAGATAAAAATTAACGAAATGAATGTAATATAAACAAAAATAGGGACCCAGTCAAAAGGGACAAACTTTCTAGTCTACTCAAAAGTTAATTACAGAAAATAGTTAAGTAGTTTCCCCAATGGACAATTTTAACCTTATTATAACCAGAAAGGTTATAAATAATATTTCATAGAAGTAAGCACTAGATCTATATGTTTATATATGTGAGTGAGATTATATATATATATATTATATATTATATATATAAATAATATAATTTATATATATTATATATATATATTATAATTATTAGATATATATAATTTATATATATATATATATATATATATATAGTATATATATATATATATATATATATATATTATATATATTATATATATATATATATATATATATATATATATATATATTATTATATTATATATATATATTATATTATATTAGATCGGAATTCAAATCGTAAAGACTTTCCTTACGACTGTAGACGATCCCTAAGGGAGGTCGTCTAGCCTACAATGCGTCTTGCAATCCAGTGCTAACTAGATACTGTAGATATGAGTCAAAGAATGTAATAATTGTAATATTATATTGATACATCAAATATTATAAACTATATTCTCAACAATATAAAGAATACGCACAATTTATATAAACATGCAGATCTAATGCACGCATCTATATAATATTTTTTATAACCTTTAACAAAGGTTAAAAATAAAATAAAGATACAATTAAATTTAAAAAAATAAAAAGTCAATTCAAATATTGTATTTGGCACATTTGATCAACAAGACTGTTTAGTGCTGTGGTAGTATTTTAACAAAACAAACAAAAGATACTTTTGCTTTAATTCACGACAACACTTCGAATAAATTTGAAAATTGAGGAAAAGCAGAGGCATAATTCAAAGAAAAAATATAGCAACAAAATGAAGTTAGATTAATAATAATACAAATACTAAGCCAACAAAACTATTGCTTTGAGGAACAATATAGATTTAAAAAATGATAATTAAAGATTGTTCGAGTTACCTTAGATAAGATATCCATTTTTATTTTTCCTTATTATTTCAAAATATAACACATAACTAACACTATGATAACGAAACAAACACTTGCAACCGAAACACAATAATTGAATGATTTATCACTGTACTGCTATTTATTTACACTTAAAAAACATTTTGTTGAAGCACATTTTTGTAAAGATATTTTCAATTCATGTTCTTTTATACATATTTTAGATGTACAATAAGGAGAAACTTATTTTAATAATAATGTTAAGAGTAAAAATAAACAAAAAATACTAATTGTTTGATCAACATAACCGATGTCAACTGAGCAGAAATGATTATTAACATGGAGATAAATACTAGAGGGGACATAGCCTATCTCAATAGGCTTTCCTTTATCTCACCGGCACTGATGATGACCTTTTGGGGTTGAAAGCGGGCTTTGTTTTAATAAAGTATTAAGTGGAGAGACTCTTTTATTTATCATTAATCTCAATACATTGAGAAGCCTAAAGATCTTCAAAGGGCTCTCAGGAGCTCTGGTGTACCTCATTTGAAACCTCCACCAGAGAGTGAGTTAAGGTTATAATAAATCAATTGTTTTCGGTTTCCACACATTGTATTGTGTTTGATTTGTATTTTAACGTTTTAATACATAAAAGTTATTGTATTTTGTCTGATTATTTGATTATACTAAAAGCGAAGGTGGTCAGGTTACTTTTTTCGATTGTTTCAAAATTAACCTATAGGCTCCTCTAGTAATAACATCTCTATGGTTATAAAGATTAAAGAATGAGGAACATAGAAATATTATTACTAGAGAGGTTTTTTAAGTATCCTGAACAGCTTAGACTAATAATATTACAAAAACACAATAATAATACATACAATAATAAACAGTACAAATAATAACAATAATATAATAACTTATATATAATACAGAAAAAACTAACATTGTGTGAAAAGCAGAAGAAAATTTATTAATTATAACCTTATCACAATCATAGAGGAGGATTCAATGAGGTTACACTAGGTTTCAAAAGAGCCCCAAAAAGAGGTTTCAAGCTTCTCAATGTATTAAGATAGGCTATGACCTCTCCAAGTATTATAACTCTATAGTTGCCTAGATCACGTGGATCAAGTACTAA
Source organism: Microvelia longipes (assembly GCA_018340805.1). Taxonomy (NCBI): domain Eukaryota; kingdom Metazoa; phylum Arthropoda; class Insecta; order Hemiptera; family Veliidae; genus Microvelia; species Microvelia longipes. The sequence continues at coordinate 43,673,930 of JACMZG010000022.1, read as the reverse complement.
CCATGATCAAGAAAAGAGTAACCAAAATTAAGTGACTAAGTTACCACGATTAAGTGACATAGTTACCATAATATAGCGAAAAGTAACCATAATCAAGTGACGCAGTTAGTATGATCAAATGATAAAGTTAAATCAATAACAAAATTGCTATTATCAAGTAACTAAGTAATCATGAAGTAACGACAAGTGATAACGTATTAATTTACCAGGAACCTTATGACATCACCAAGTCACGTGACACAATCACCCCATAAATATTACATTTCAGTTTATAATCAAAAAGGAAACTACCAATAGACCAAACTAAATACCTCAAAAGGCATTAGTAAATTAATAAAATCTAAATTGATTAGTTCTAAAACGGAACAGTCTCAACTAGAAAACAATAGCTATTGTATTAACTTATCATAATTACTTTAATTGTAACAAATACTCGTCACAATGACAGAAGCAAACGAGGTCAAGTTAAATTTCAGGTAAAAAAATGACAAAGGTTATGTTGACATTTTATCATGAAAACAAAAACAGATAAGAAACAAAGTAACTGATAAGATAAAAACCTTTTTCAAGGAAATTCAAACGATACTGATTTGAAAACAACATGCATTTATCTACTAAGTTGTCAGTAGACCTAACAATGTCGTTAGGTTACCATCGGGATTGGTCTGTGACAATAATTCCTTTGTGATTGGTTCAACAGACGATTGTTAGAACAATCAAAAGGAATTAATGAGTTACAAAACAGTTTAACTAAATTCTCAGTTTTTCGTTTTTTTAACATTTGTTCGCTTTTCCTTCACCCGAAAAAAATGAATGGTCGTAAAGCCGCATCGGTATATTTTTTACAACAAAGTCCTAAAGTAAATACATTTATAAGATGAATATCAAAGTACCTGAGCAAATTAATAAACATTCATTAAACTTGGTAAAATAATGTTTATTTGCATATATACATACATATATATAGTATATATAAGTCTTATATATAATATATATATATCTATATATAATTATATATAGTAATATATATATATATATATATACATAAAGTGAATATAATGATGTATAGATTAGTATAAATACTGGGACATCTCTAATGTTTTAATAATTCTAGAAAAATAGATACAGATGTAACATTAAAGAAATAAGAAACTACAATAGTAAATACTAACAGCAAAAAAATTTCAAAAGCATCGCATTTTCTAAAAAAACTATTAATATAAATAGAAGTAAGGCTATAAAAAAAATGTTAGAATAGGACTCGTATAAACATGGATAGGTGGAGAAGAATTGCTATAATATACAATTAATATACTTAATTCGTTGCGCAATTAACGAGGGAGCATGATTTGCATTCTCTTGAATGATTTAACGGTTAACGGTCGACCTGATTCTCGAAGTGCGGAGTCAGTACGAAAAACGTAGTCATTTTGTTTCCGATTTCAGTACAATATCATAATTCAAACCGTAAAGCGTAAAGTTAACGGAGAATTCCTATAGAACTCCTCGTCTTATAGGAGAATGCGCTAAAAACAAGTCTGCTTTAATTAACGTTAGATAACTTTAAATGAATTTGGAAGACGAAACTACCACACTAAGAATATTGGAATTTTAAAGAAAACTTTCATGTCAGGCTATCATGAAAACGCAATTCAAGAATTGTGGAAATAGACAAATATTAGTTTTCTTTATACAGATGGATCCCTTGTTGTGTTGATAAACAAAATGTTTGAGGATTTTTTGTGTAGATAAAATTGCCAGTAAAAAAGGTTTTTGTCGTCAAAACAATACAACCAAAGTTTTAACGGTTAACAAAATTGTTCATTTCGCAAAATCAGCAATTAATATTGAAAAATATTTCTTTGCATAATTAACGATACAAGCAGCATTATTAAATGTAAACTTAAATTACGCTTTTTTTCGAACTTTGAGCTTCGCTATTATTGAGGTCGCCCTGAACAAAACGTGTTGTTCTTCAATAAGATAGCGTATTTATCAAAAACTTTGCGTAGAATTAGTTCAACAACTAAGCTTTTTCGGAGCTAGTGTTCTTCGGACACAGAGATTTGTAATTTTCTCTTCGATGTTTGATCCTGAGATCGGTTACGAGCTCGTATAAACGCAGATCGAGATAATACAAAATATTGGTTCAGTCTAGTGTAATACGAGGATTCATTGTCACACGAAAGTAAGTATTGTTAAGCTTAAAAATAACTTAACCTTTACGAGACTTGAATTCCAACCAATGAAACAAGTATTCGTTTTCAATTATCTTTATAAATAGGACCAACTTGAGTATTCCTTAAAGTCTTTAATAAACTTTTGAACACTTAATATCAACTTCTATCAATATTTAGTGTCACAAGAGAATAGAATCACAATTTTTTACCAATTGATGAAAATATAAACGCCTTAGTCCTATTCAATAAATTAAACATTGTTGTGACATAAAATCTCAATCAAAATAAGGAAATATCATATCTACCCTAGAACATTTCTAAAAATGTAAACTTGATTAACGAACTGTCTACTTTATAACATGAACATGCATGAATTTTTTTGTCCGACAATTATAATAAAACTTTTTGAAAATTTTTAGAAATAAAAATATGTATCCAATTTTCCTGTTATTAACGATTAAAAAAGTCATTTTTATCTTAATAGTAAAATAGTATAAAGTAGATAAAATCAAATTTGAAATGCCGTCATAAACTATTGAAATTTAAATTAAAAAAATTAGATAGCTAAAACAAATTTTTCTAAATTTATCTTTCTTTTTATGTTTTTTTTAATTTTACATATTTTCTCTTATTATTTGGTATTTTTTTTATTGCGGGAATAGAATAAAGCTTTAGGCATTCAAACGAAAATAACAAGAAAAAGAAGTCAGAAACAAACATAGTTACAAGATGGTAAAAGTAAATATATCTGGATTCTTGTTTTAATAGGGATGTGTTTTCTTAAGGTCTATAATGGATTTCTTGCATAAAAGAACTCTGACCTAGTAACAGTTAAGAACTCTTACCTTTTTTAGGTAGAAAAAATACGTACGTCTTTACTTTGATCCTTAAAGATATTCATAAAGAATGTAAATTAAACAGATATAAAAAAAAAAAAAATGCAAAAGATATCATTTCGAAATATCTAGTAAATCGCAAAAACTCCATATTAAACATACTGAACTTAACAAAAACTCATATAGCACTTTTGCTTTTTCTCGTACTTGGTTAGCCCAAAAAATCAGAAAACCAAGATATCATGTACGTTCTACTATTGTACCATTAAAAAAATATATTTATTGAGGCACCAAAAAAGGACCTCTAGAATATGGTATGACAATATGTATCGGTAAATGTAATGTCGCAAACCAAAAAGAAAAAGTACAAAATTTACTCAGTCTTTCAAAAACTGTGCACATTGTTTTCCCCATAAGGCTTTACAACATAAGTGAACAAAAGTATTTTAAATACAAATACATAGCCTTAATGACAAAAGGGTTTTCTAGGGTGTTTTAAGAGAACTTGACAAGTAAACATACAAAGTATTTAAGTGCTAAAATATTTTTTTACTTTTTTAAATCAGAAAAGCATTACTTTTTTGACCTTACGCATTAAAATCAATTTTGCTAAATTTTTAAAAAAACCCAGTATCTATAGCAATCAAATTAAAAATGTTTTATTTTCAAACAAAATTGTGACAAAAAATTAATTCCGTTTGAATAAAATTTGCTAATGGTTACTTGCACTTAAAAATACACTTAAGTTTACTTAGTCCTCTCACAGGTTTTCCACTGCCCTCATTTCAAAATGGCAGAAGCTCGATACAAACAATGTTATTTATTTCTTAATTCAAATAATAGACAATTTATAATTATTTTATACAAACTTTTCTTTTCTTTCAATTTGTTTAATTACAACATCAATAACGACGATTACAATTAGAAAAAAAAATATTTATAGAATAATTTAAGCATTTTAAAATCTAGACATGAACTAAGTTTTATGTACGTTTTAAAATTTAAAATCTAGACATAAACAAAGTTTTATGTACGTTTTAAAATCTAGACATAAACTAAGTTGTATGTACGTTTTAAAATTTAAAATGTAGACATAAACTAAGTTTTATGTACGTTTTAAAAGTTAAAATCTAGACATAAACAAAGTTTTACGTACGTTTTAAAAATTTAATGCATCATAAATCAAAGTAAAAATAGATTGCTTACAAAATCTGGTCCAAAAATCCAATTAATTTAAAGGATATGTCCCCATATTATTTTACACAGTAATTAATTTATAAATGGAAATTTTCTAAAAAAGAATTTAATAATATAAACTAAGTTAAAAGTGAGGACGTGATTATTCGTTGGTATATATTTGGACTACGATCTTAACCTTTGAGGAATTATTTTTTTAATATTGCCAAATCATAGAAATATATTAAGAGGGGGTATAGCTGTCATTAGAGGCCTTAACATGTTTTTAGGATCTTGTAATATTGAAACCTCCTCTGTGAGTAGTTAAGGTTAAATAAATTAAATGTTTCTGCTTTTCACTGGTTTTATGGTTTTCCTAAAACCACAATACACTTTAGGAGTAGGTCACAAAGAGAGCCCAAAGAGGTTGAATCAACCCTCTTAATGTATTTAGATAATGTACGTCCCCGCTAGTGATTATTCTCTAATAATGATAATTTATAATAATTTAAATAATAATGAAAATCTATATATAAACCAAATAATTAATAAGTCAACTCTAAATCCATTTTAAAAATAACTCTTGGTGTGATTTAAAATCAAGCCATTATCATGTTAGTTTTAGTGAAATAAAATTCACTTTCACTATAGTATTAGCAAGTATAGTGGAATAAGTTCTTATCTACAGTAGAATTAAAAATTATAAAGTTATAATCCACTACATATTGAGTAAGTATAGTGGAATAAAGTCAGTCCTATTCCACTATATAATTAGTTAGTATAGTGGAATCAAATTCTATTCCACTATAATATTAATAAATAAAAAGGCTTTATTTATTACGAAATATCATCACTAACTCAGATGTTTTCATAAATATAGAATTTAGTTGACATTAATAATAATCAAAATATTTCATTATCGATGTTACGGGAAGTAAAGTTTTTTTGCAAATTTTCCAGAAGGGATAAAAGTAGGCAAAACTGGTTTTGGGATGACATTGGAAAAGTGCTAGATTAAAAAAAATTAAGTCCAAATAAACTAAATTTCTACAAATTTGGAACAGTTAATTCAAAACAACAATGAGCTTTACAATGGCCAAGTAAGAAAGTTTAAATATCATATTGATAACAGTATCAATTATTACCTTGGTTATAATGAAAATAATGATAAATCAAATATTTACTAGTAAACATAGGCAATTACAATATGATAAAGTATGAATAAATGAAAATCTCTATACCGATTAAAATAAAAAACATACATTACTTTAAAAATCTAAACGTAAATATATATAAAAATATATGACTTATTTACAATTAAAAAGGAAAATAGTAAAAATCCTATGAGCTTTTAGAAGAGCACGGTGCAGCAGCAATAGCTTTTCTTGTCTTTGTCCGGGCTGTAATTCATTTCCCTGACTATTTCAGCGAACATTTCGTTCACATTGGTCCTGCTTTTGGCACTGGCTTCGATGAAAGGACAGTTCCACATCTGAGAGAGCGTACTTCCCTCGATAGTGGGAACTTCCCGCTGATGTTCCAAATCCACCTTATTGCCAACTAATAGTATCGGAACCCTCTCGGAACCTTTAACCCTAGTAATTAATTCTTTCATAGATTTAATATCCTGAAAAGTCTGATGATTAGTTAAACTATAAACTACGACGAAACCCTGACCGTTTTTGATATAAAGATCGCGCATGCTAGCGAACTGTTCCGTACCTGCCGTATCTAGTATTTCTAGAACGCAGGGCGCCCCGTCTACTTCTATCTCTTTCCTGTAGAAATCTTCTATCGTCGGGTCGTATTTCTCCATGAAACAACCAGAAACGAACTGGACGGTGAGTGCACTCTTGCCAACCCCGCCCGAACCCAGTACGACCACTTTGAACTCCCGCATTGTTTCACTTTCAGCAAAGATCAACACAAATTAAACCAAACGTATAAAATCGTTAATAAAACTTTATGACCGGTAACTATATCACATTGATGTCGCGCACACTGAGGTTTACATAAACGTAGCACTCGGCTATCAAGCCATGTTTAGCACTTGATATTATAACCATCACTACACAATACATTCACGTACGGCAGCCATCTTGCGACTAACTGTGTGTGGGACACTTGCTCTCCCTCCCCCAGCTAGACAGACACCCAGCGGTATCTGCCGGATAAACTACAGTACTACACCCGACACGCATGCGCGTTTTCCCTCTCTACTCTAAAGTAAACAACTTTTCTTTTTGTTTTCAAATACTCTACGTTCTGCTACTTTTCTGCTTCACTTTATTTTAGTGATAAGATATCCTTTTTTCTTGAAATCCTCCTGTCTAGAAACTAGCTTTCCAATCCTTCCAGGTAGGTAACTACTTACTAAAATCAACTCATTTAGTCTATTGACGTCATAACTCAATGTGTTTCTATTTACGTAGTTTATTACTCACTTCTGACTCATTTCTTCAAGGCCCACGCCTTCTTTTCAGTTTGTTATCAGTCTGTCTCTTATTCAGTTGTTAACTTGACAATTGGTGTATATTGTCGTAGGCGCAGTGAAAAGCCGTTAAATGTCCTACCCGAGCGCACCAGGCTTTGGGGCTGGGCCGCCTCCCTATCCAGGTATGCCAATAAATACATTTCCTTACATGTTAATACTCACTTGTTATTTGCTTTTCAAGGTTATCATCCACTTTCACATATTTGAAATTGTAAAACGTCGCAGTTTGTCTAACATGCGTGTGGCTTTTACCAAATTCTTTGTTTAGCTACAGTTGTGCTGTACAATTCACCTCTTTGAAAGAATGTAAACACACAGCAAAAGTTATAAAACTAATTGTTTAGCTTATTATTTCACCTAACTTGCACACCACACACAACAAATATATATATATATATATATATATTATATATTATATATATATATATATAGTTATATATAATGTATTGTGTGTGTGTGTGTGTTAGCTAATGTATTGGCTAAAGAATTAGTTTTTGTTGTTATTATAGAACTTTAAGATGTGGTGTTTAAATTTCACATCAAGTTGTGGGAGTTCTATCAAATAAATAGTGTTACAAAGAGAAATGACTGATTTTTCTCTAGAAGATAAACTATCGTGGTCGTAGAATCACATTTTAAATTTGACGCAAAATAAAAAAAAACTCATTCTCTTTTTATTTTAAGCTAATTTGTAAAAACTGTCTGAAAAAGTGTAAATAAGAAATTACTTCCCTCCAGTTTTTCATAGACATACCTTACCTTTGTTTTTTTGTGAGAAAGGAATCAACAGGTGTTTGCTCCAATGGTTTGATTATTAGGGAATGATGTAGAAACTCTCTGAAATCAACATAGAGACACTGCTTTAAGTAAATCAGCACAGTCTCACACTTGGATTAGGTAGAATTAATTTAGTTATAGATACGTGCTCTTGTTTATTATGATCAAAATGAGAGCTAAAATACATATGTTAGCCTAAATTGTCCCCCATATTATCTATACACTTATCACATGTTGTAAGGTCATCTCAGGGTCAACTAAGAAATAATGTAATATATAATAATAATTAATATATAATAATAATATGAATAATATATATTATATATATATATATATATATATATATATATAAGATTATATATATATATGTATATATAGACACACACACACATAATGAAAACGGAAAATACTAATATTGCATTTAATAGACACATTAAAAATAATAACAATAACTTACAAAGGGTGAAAATATAGGTGTTATGAAATTTAGCAAGTTTTTGACATTCGTCTTCATAGGTCTAGTTAGAAAGGAAGTTTCCGAGCTACGCTGTGGCTGAACTGTTATTATTTTTGTTTGTTTGTTAGGCACTGATGATGGCCTTTTGTTAAGTCAAATGCTCTGTTTTGTGTAGTCTGCTTAAATGAAAATAAACTACACTAACAATGGAGTGACTTTTAGTATTTCATTTTATATGATAGCCTTTGTTTACAGTACTTATACATCTAGTTAAGCATATTTACACATCTATAGTTTACTAGTTGCTGTAATTTTTTTTTCAATTTTATGTAAGTCATATTTTGTAATTTATAGTTGCTACGTCTGTCTTGCATAATTTATAACCATTGGATTAATTTCTTTTATTTTTCTTTTCATCTGTGGCATTGCCAGGCTTTGTTCAGGGAATGAGTCCAACCATAGATATGTTATAACAATGTTCAAACTATTATTATTACCACTAAACAAAAAATAATAATTGTAATTAAATGTCGGGATGAGAAAAAGGAAGTTCGACAGAATAGCTCAATGGTGAAGCAAAATTAATGTTAAAGTAAATTTTAACTCCATAAATGGATTGCTTCATTTTGAGTGTTGTCTTTGGAACACTTATTTTTTTCCTATTAATTGTACCTTCCGCACTCTCCTACCCATGTTATTATCTATACTAATTGTTAATTTTTGTATATGCTAATGTGTGTTTGCATTAATTTTGCATTGTATTTTATTTTTAATCATTTTAGTATGTTAATGCTTCTATTTTATTAAATCATTAATGCTGTGTTTGGTGACACCTTTTCAGCTGGGGGAGGCATGCCGATGCCCATGCCTGGGGATACCAATATCATGCCCCCTGTCGTAGGTACAGGCACTATTTCCATGCCAATGCCTCTACAATCAGATAACCCTCCAATGCCGACTCATCCGCCATATAACCCTGCATACTTACCTCAAGGTATATTAACTATACTAGTTGTGCAGTGGTTTTGGACTTATAATGAAATATTGTAAAGGATGCAACGTGATTGGTTTTAGTAGGAAAAACAAGCCCACTATTTATCTGTTCTACTTCAGGATTTTTCCCTTTTCTATCTCCTATAAGAAGATAGTACACATACTATTAAGATCTCTCTGACTCTGTATTATTTCTGTTCTATCTCCTATAAAAAGATGGTATACTATTTAGATCACTCTGACTCTGTATTAGTTCTTTTCTATCTCCTATAAGAAGATGGTACACATACTATTAAGTATCATCTCTGACTCTGATCATTAGTTCTTTTCTATCTCCTATATAAGATGGTACAAACATTACTATTAAGATCACTCTGACTCTGTATTAGTTCTTTTCTATCTCCTATAAGAAGATGGTACACATACTATTAAGATCACTCTGACTCTGTATTAGTTCTTTTCTATCTCCTATAAGAAGATGGTACACATACTATTAAGATCACTCTGACTCTGTATTAGTTCTTTTCTATCTCCTATAAGAAGATGGTACACATACTATTAAGATCACTCTGACTCTGTATTAGTTCTTTTCTATCTCCTATAAGAAGATGATACACATACTATTAAGATCACTCTGACTCTGTATTATTTTTATTTGGACCTAAGTAAGCTATATATGTATAACATAGCTATAGTATAACACACTTTTCTAATCAGTTGACAGCATGGGAAAATAATGTGAGGGAGCCAATTTGGTTAGTCCTGGAAGTTAAACCACTCCACAATTTCATATCGGACCAACTTCATTGGTTCCTAAACATTGTTTTCCCCTGCTGTTAACTAATTTTAACCGTGTGCCATATTATAGCTAGGTAAGGATTTTTTGACTGTTACAGATTATAGGTAAGATAATAAATTCTTCTGTCTTTTTTTATAAAATATTTATTTATCTTAATAAATGAGGAACATTCACACAGGGTTCCTGGGCATCATCAGTTCCTGAAATTAACAAAAAGAAGGAGATAATTTATGGGTCGGTGGGAAAAAGCACATAAGTCATTATTTGAATTATAATTATTATTTTATCAAATTGATAAAAATTTGGACTTAGTCATGTGTTTTTACTCATTTATCTTATTTAACAATAGTTTTGACTTAAGTGTTTTTTACGTTTGGTTAAGTAAGGCCTGAAAAATACTTCAATCAATCGTATAAAAGAAAATTTTAAAATTTTGATTTATGTGCTTTTTCCCGCAGACCCTAGAATTGTTTTTCTTACAATTATTATAATATCAACAAGCAAAACTCAGGAATAAAACATAAACAAAGGGCTAAAAAAGGAATAAAATTAATAAACTTAGATGTATTAACTTACATAAAATTATGTGAAATGAAGCAAACCAAAGTTTGAAAAACAAAAAAAACAAGGTTATATATTCCTGGAGGTTATAATTTGTTACGTTGCCAACCGAACAGCAAATATATTTAAAATATAAAATAAAAATACTTAAACCAGATTTAAAATTGGTATAACATTAACAGAAAAAGTTAAAAAGGGCGCTTGTGTTAAAATTTCAAGTATCTCAAATAATTAGCACAGACTCTATTTGCTGTGATACAAAATTTGATTATAGAAAGAGAGAGCTGAGAGGTTCTTAGACTTCTTAACAAGCAAGGCAAAGTAGCCTCATGCCTCACCAATATTTACTTGTAAATCTAGTTGTGAGATGTTTACTTTATTCCCGATGTTATCACCTGTAAATTTAAATCATATTATCTTGTGGACAAATGACAAAAAATTGGGTACAGTATACATCGGTGCATTTCCGTACAACTTCGGACTCGCTTCGCTCGTTCTTAGAATGTCATGATTACCCAAAGCTTAAGTTTTATTAATATGGTCTCGCTTTGCTCGTTCCCAGAATTATTAAGTTACCCAATATCATGGGTGTTATAACCTTAAGTTAAGTATACCTTAGAAAAGTTATACTGTAGATAGGAATTCACTTATATCATGTTTACAGCTTTGCCTTTTAGACAATCACTTGCCATCTTTCCTCCTCCCTTTCTACCAACCATAGACCCACATAAGTCCAACCAACAGGTGGATTCTCACACAAATTGAAAGATAACAATGTGTTCAAATCCATCTCTGACCTGTCACGTTATGTCCTTTACTCTTCATGTTAAGGTACCAAAACTTTGATTAATAGTATAGTTCTACTGTATTCATCCTTCTCCAGACACTTCTTATAGTGTCCTTTTAGCCTGCGGTCTTTTGGGAATAGTTCCAATCTCCTGATCTGCTTTTATTTTCATAGCTTCTTTTCCATAGCTTTCTCTTTTATTATTTCCTTAAAAACTTTTTTCACTTATTTATTCATTCTTATGTTTTTAAAATATTTATTCCCGTCTCATATTCATACTGCTTATATGTTTTATGTTGATTAATATATTTTTTATTTTCATATTTGTACTGCTTATATGTTTTTATGTTTATTAATATATTTTTTATTGTCATACTTATTCCTGGCGCTATATTCACTTAGTTTTGAGTCCCAGCAGTTACAGTCTATCGTTAAGTTTAAAAATCCCCAACGTCATAAGCATTTTGGGGATTGACCAATCAGAGAAGCCGCTGCCAACCCCGCACTTGAAAAGAGAAAAAATCCCTACCACCATAACCGCTGTAGGGAAATAACCTTCGTTCACTTTGTTTGTGGTTCTTCTTGTGTTTACATCGTTTTGATTAATTATAAAAATGATATAAAATAAAACTACACAAATGTAATGTATAAAAACATCGCCAAGAAAATATGGGCAAAACAACCTGATTTGTTTACATAGTTTTTTTCCCACTCCTTTCTTGCAGGGATTTTTTTCTTTAGAATTGGTGTTGCCTAAACTGACCTGTCAAGATTTTTAAACTAAACGATAGACTGTAGTGTGGTAGGTAATTGTGGAATGAGTTTATAGTCAATGGAGCGTCCTAGTTAGGTTTTACAGATCAGGTTACCTGATTCCCCAAGTTTTTAGTTAATTTTTAAAACACAGGTATCAATACAAACTTTTCAATGCTTCTGCTTTTTATTGGTTGATTTATTACATAAGTAGCTTAAACTTTAAAATGAACCAATCACAAAGTGTTTTTGCTGACTTACCAAAGTAACATTTTATTTGCCTTTAACCATAGAGATATATTACTAGAGGGGCCCAATTGGTTAAATTTTGAAACATCAAAAAAGTAACCTTACCACTTTCGATTATAATTTTCATCAAATAAACAGAACAAAAAAACAGTAAATTATATAGTAGAATGTTTAAAATACAAATCACAACATAAACAATCTGGGGGAAGCTGAAAACAATTGATTAATTAAAACCTTAACTCCCTCTTGGAGAGGGTTTCAATGAGGTTATACAGAGCCCCTGAGAGCCCCACTAAAAGTGTTTCAGGCCTCTCAATGTATTAAGATAGGCTATGCCCCCTCTAGTATATATCTCTATGCCTTTAACAATGTGATTAGACGATTTATTACATTAGTAGCTTAAACTTTGACATTAACCAATCACAAAGTGTTTTTGCTGACTTACCGAAGTGACATTTTATTTTCCCATTACTCATTTAGTCACATTGCTCAATTTATTATAAAAGTAGCTTAAACTTTAAAAATTAACCAATCTTATTGACTTACTTACTGACGTTTTTTTTATCTGCACCATAGAGCAAATTAGTATCTATTTAGTGATCTGCACTTGCTTTATTCCAAACTAAAAAGCTTTAAATTGACAATCAAATATTAATAATAATGAAGCAATCTCAAAACAACTAAAACATTTTATTTATTTTATTAAATCACATTCATTCATAAATTATAATAACATTTTCAAGTAAAAATACAATTTGATGAATTCCACCCCTCCATAGCAGAAAATATTAACATTAATATTTTTACACTTTTTTTTAAATATTGTTAATTAATAAATTCCTTCCCTTCTTAGTAGAAACCTCAAACATTAAAATTAATTTGTTAATATTTTTTTTTTAAATATAGTAAATTCCCCCTTTCTCAGTAGGCATAACTTATAATAAAATCAATATTATTACCCTTTTTTAATTAAATATAGTAAATTCCAACCCTTTCTTAGTAGGCATAACTTATATTAAAATCAATATTATTACACTTTTTAATCAAATAAAGCATTTTTATTTTAATGAAGTGAAACATCAATAAACATTAACCTGTCCAAGCATTCCTTAAGAAAAGAAAACAACAATAAAAAAACATTAATAATTCATGCGGAGATATTCGGCAGTAATATTCGAGGCTAGACTTGAAATTAACAAGGCTCTGGTCCCTTGGCTTTAATGGCCTCATTAATTCTTGCATTACTTTTCCTTTCAAACGGCTTAACTATTTCCCTAATGCTTTTTAAGCTTATGCTTAGTAATTTATTATTTTAGTAGTAATATAGCATGATTAAAGTAGAGTTCATTAGGATTGCATGTATCAAACTGACTAATATTCTGGTTTATGTTTGTAGATTCTATCCGTGTGAAGTTTATTGAGTTTAAAAGCAGTTTTGTCATAAATAGATTATTTTTATTTTTCAGATTTTTTCAATTAAAATAAAAAAAAAACTGTATCTAAAAATATATTAAACTGCCAAAAGGATATTTTTATTGTTTCATTTTATTTGTACTGTATCAGTATATTTATTTTGTTTTTATCAATATATTTATTTGTTTCTGTGTAAATATATTTATTTTGTTATGTATCAACATATTTATTTGTTTCTGTATCAATTTATTTTTTTTTGTTCTATATAATTTTTTTTTCTGTATAATATATTTATTTTGTTCTATATCAATATATTTATTTTGTTCTATATCAATATATTTATTTTGTTCGATATCAATATATTTATTATGTTCTATATCAATATATTTATTTTGTTCTATATTGTTACAGTCAGTGTTTTATCGTTACAGTTCATGTATTATAGCCATCAGTATTTTAGCGTTATAGTACATGTATTATAGCCATCAGTATTTTAGCGTTAGTAGTATCATTCAGCCATCAGTAGCGTTATAGTTCATGTATTATAACTAGATAAAAACAAATAATTATAATAAATAATAGAAACAACATTTCTTATATTTATAATAAAATTGAATTGGTTTTTGTTTTGATGTTTGCCCACAATCAACAATTGAAAGATTAAGTAATTAGTTTTTTCTTACTTTTTAATAAAATGAACTTATGGAACTCAGGAAAAATTGCTCCTATTGAATTCTTAGAAGATGGTAACATTTCATTTTATGTTTCAAAATTATGATTGGTAACTCATGTATTGTTGTTAAGTTTTTAGTACTTGAATATTTGTATAATACTATACAAGGGGGTGACATTTAGGGGTCCCCCCCATAGTATACTATGGCATTTGTACGCAAAAACTATTCTACTGGTTATTAGTAATAGTTATGAGGAAGAGTTTATGTACGACCAAGTGAGAGGGTCACATAGTTGCTAGAGAGAAGATAGTGTTCCAATCCTTTAAACACATTAGTGGAAATTCTGTGTCTAATTGACAGAAAAGCTAAAGGTTTATCTGGCCACAAAATGGGCCCTACAGTCTATCGTTTAGTTTAAAAATCCCCAAGGTCATAGGAATTTTGGGGATTGACCAATCAGAGAAGCCGCTGCCAACCTCTCTCTTAAAAAGAGAAAAAAATCCCTACCACAATAACTGCTGTAGAGAAAAAACCTTCTTCCCGACAATCGTTTACATTGTTTGTGGTTCTTCTTTTGATTACATCGTTTTGAAAACTACTTTCAAATTAATCTTAAAATGGTATTTTAAAATATAACTACACAAAAGAAATGTAATAAAACATCGCCAAAAATACGGGTAAAATAACCTGATTTGTTTACATAGTTTTTCCCACTCCCTTCTTGCAGGGTTTTTTTCTTAAGAATCAGTGGTGTCTAAACTGACCTGTCAAGATTTTAAACTAAACGATAGACTTTAGTGCAGTAGTTCTTAACCTTTTGGCTACTGTTCCCTTGAAGTCACATGGTCCAGGCTTATGCTACTTATATAAAGCAGTAATATATTAATTGATTTAGGACAACAACCATTGGGCCATAAAGCAGCCACAAGGAGGCACCGGGGCCGCAAAGTGGCCCCAGCCTTGGAGCTTTGGCTGCAGAGCAGCAAAGAAGCCAGGCCTCTTGTTTTTTCAGAAAAAGTATTGTCCTCCCCCTCCCTATGAACTTACTATGACTTTGAGCCCCTCTGTTAAGGACCACTGCCCCAATGCAAGGCTATGCTTTTTCGCTGAAAACCCCTATTTTTTCTATTTAACTTAATAATACACAACAATTTAAATCTCTAACCAATAAATACAGACTTTATTCAGTCTCAACAATCAAAAGATACAGACTGTATTCAGTCTCAACAATGAAAAGATCTGATAAATAATCTTATTTTTCCTTTCCTTCATCTCACTGGCACTGATGATGACCTTTTTGGGGTTGAATCTTTGTTTTTTAATAAAGTTAATAAGTGAAGAGCCGCCTCCGTGGTCGAGGTCGTTGGAGCGTTAGTCTACACTGACCTTTGACACCCATGGAGGTCTGGTGTTCGTATCCCTGGTTACGCTCTCAGTTTATAGATGATTATTGTTTAGATAAAATATTGCCAACTTGAGAATACACTTTGAGCATAATAGTTGCTACTACCTCCTGAGGTGATTCCCGCATGAGTCGCAAGGCTCTAAACGGACATTATTATTATTAGTATTACAATTAAGTGGAGTAACTCGTTTATTTATCATTTAAACAGTAAAAAATCCATAAAATAGTTGTAATATACAAATATTAGTGACTCATAAATGCAAACAAAGTCCCCTAGTGAGGAAATGATTATTATTTTATTAATAGAAATACTGAACCTACTGGCTCAGGGTCAGAGATGTCATTGATAATCAACGTTAGTGAATATCATGATGGAAAATAGATTTTTTACAAACATTTCCTCCCAGATTGACACTTTACTTCCATCTCTGTCTTCTTTAACATATTGTAACATTATTACTATTAAAAAAAAAACTCTTTAGTTTTGCTGTACAAATTGAAACTAGTTAAATCTCTTTGATTAATTTAATAATTTCATTTTTAAATTTAGAATAAAATTTAGTTAGTGAATATGTTAGTGGATATTCACTAACTTCCATTGGATATTCAGTGTATATATACAATTTAAATTGTTTGAAGACTGCAGTCCTTTATAATATTAATTTATTTAATAACTCTCACATCGTTTCATTCAGTGTTTTTATTGATTATTTTGGTTCTGTGCGTTTGTTAAGTTTCGTTTACAATTTTAGTTTATTTTATTTTTTAAATCTTTTAGGGGTTATTTTTTTTAAGTTTATATACATATTTAGTAATTGTTGCACTGGTACATTTTTAATTATAATGAAGGATCTAACTATTTCAAGCCATATAGGATACAATACTTTTGCAGGTTTTATATCTTTTTATTTACTGATAAACAAGAATTGGTGTATGGAACAGGAGATGGTCTCAGTGACATAACAGTTTGCTTGTTGTACTGTCACTCAAATAGTTTACGTTCGATTCCAGTCACGGCAACTTTATTTATTTAAGTTGTGTTAACATTTCGGTAAAAAAAGAGTTTTAATAAAAGATTAACTTTTTATTAAACCAGGTTACATATATATAAATACGGGCCTTCGTCCCGTAGCCGCTACCTGGCCTCGGTGCCTCCGCGGCGTCGGCCTTCCCATGGCCGCTTCGCGGCCACATTGTTGTTGTTTTGTATTATGTGTTGTTTCATAAGCTGCAATGCATGTCTACATAGTTAATTAAAACCTGCAATACATGTCTATACAAATAATTTGAACCCGCTTTACATTTCTATTTTGATAATTTAAACCCGCAATACACATCTAAACCCCTAATTATGGCTGAAATTATTAAAACGATGAGGGTTGAATTGTGTAGTTGACTCATTCGAGACAGTCTTAATATCCCTGGGGAACCATCCAGTACATCCTTAGGTTGCAGCTAAGACTTTATCTAGAGAAATATATGTAAGGTAATTTATTTTGTTACAGCTGAAGGAGGAGGAGGCTACCCACCATCTGGATATCCACCAACAGGACCTGTTTATCCATCAGGAGGGCCTGGCTATCCTCCTAGTGGTCCAGGGTATTCACCAAGTGGTCCAGGATACCCACCTAGTGGTCCTGGTTACCCTCCAAGCAATCCTGGTTACCCACCGAGCAACCCTGGTTACCCACCGAGCAACCCTGGTTACCCACCGAACAACCCTGGTTACCCACCTACGGGAGATGGCAGCTATCCTGGGTATCCAAGTGGTCCTGGATATCCTCCTAGCGGACCTGGTTATCCACCAGCTAATCCATACGCTCCACCTCAAAGCTACCCAGGACCACCACCTGGATCATACGGACCACCAGGTGCTCCCATATCTAGCCAACCAACATCACATGGACTCCCTGATGGTGGACCAGGTCAGTAATTACATCTAATTATTCAAATATTTGTGGCTCTACATGGAGATACTAATACTGGAGATGCACAAACGGTTCAATTTTGAAACATCAAATAAGTAACCTGAACACTATTTGTTAATAATATAATCAAATTTACATAAAAGATTAAATAAATAAAACTATTTTCCAATAAGTATAGAAAAATATACAATAACTTGAGGTCAAATATATTTCAATAAAATACATAAAATAATTAGAATACGCCTAACAATGCATGACATAATTATTTATTTTATTCTTAACTCTGAAAAATTGTAAATGGCTTTTTTGATGAGCAATTACTGTAACTTAATAGAATATTAATTATTTTTAACACAAACAATGTTTGAAAGGAGTCAAATTATGAGCTCTAGAGGAGTTCATCGTGATTAGAATAATGAAATAAGTCTCTCCACGGATGTAATTTTTATTGAAAATAAAGCATAATCAGCTTTCAACCAACTAAGGGTCATCATCAGTGTTGTTAAGGTGTCAGGAGGCTAGGTTTTGAGTCTTTCCCTACTGTTTACTATTATAGGACTCTTATAAAAGAAAATACTCAAAACCTAGCCTCCTAATATCTCACCGGCACTGGTTGAAAGCCGGTTATGCTTTATTTCAAGTAAACATTACTTCAGTGGAGAGACTTGTTTCATTATTCTGATCATGTTTGAAAAGCTGACAATGATTATAACCTTGATACATTTCTGAAGAAGGGTTTAATGAGGTTTCACAGAGCCCCAAAAAGATGTTTCAAAAGTCTTAATATATTACGATAGGGTATGCCCCCTCTACTAATTTGATAATTAGAAGAACAACAGGAGCCAAACCTGGTTCACACTATCAATCTTCCTTTAAGAGACTGGCAATAATGACTGTCATAATTTTTTCCACTTCTAATTCTGTACTCTTTATTAAAAGTAACTTAAATAAATTTAAAACCAATAGTGATCATAAGAATTTAAAAAAAATGTACTTACAATACCAAGCCATAGACTTGAGAAGTCAGAAGTGGGTCATAGTGTATTGGGGGTTAAACTTTTTAATCACTTAGATGTAAAAATTCGAGAGCTGCTAATAGATCATTTAAAAAAAAGCCTCGGCAGAGCAGCCTTTTTATAGTGCTAATGAGTACTTATCTAATAAAATTATGTTTGAGTAATTTATGTTACTTCTAAATTTTGTACTTTTGATGATTTGCCATTGTACTTTTATTAGTATTTATGCAAATAAAGATTTTATTTATTTATAATTAGTAATATATCTCTATGGGGTTCTAGACGAACAAGATATGGTTAATACTTAAGATTAAAATTTGTCTTATCTAACCTTGTCAACTAAATTGTACATTTAATAAGAGCTACAAAACAGTTAGCTTTTAAAAATCTTTATATTTATCAGTGTTTTTTGTCGCTTTTATAATGAGTTACGTGCAAAATGATTTTAAAACGTCCTGACATACTTTCCTAATATCATGATTTACTTTGATATAATGATTTTGACTTTTTATTTTAATATTTTATTAAGAAGTTAAAGTTATAATTTTTGTCTAAATTATAATTACTTATTGTTTTGTGTATTTTATTTTACTCTTTTATTACTTTTATTTTATGTTTTTATAACCATAATGTTTGTGGGTAATTGCCTGCAAATAAATAAATAAACAATATAATTTTTTCGAATATTTTTTTTTAGTTTTGTCTTGTTTATTTTTTTTAATTAGTTCATTTACAATAGAGTAAATTTCTTAGACTAATATTTTTTATAATACATATAATTAAAATTTATGAAGACTGCAGTCCTATAATAATATTAATTTGTTTAATAATTAACACAACGTTTCACTGAGCGAAGCTCAGCATCGTTAGTTGTTTGAATCAATCGCACGAAATAAAAATAAATTGAATTAAACATATAACACAATTTAAAATAGTAATAAATTGATGACTATTTTCAATTGTGTTACTATTTAAAATTCAATTAAGTTTTATTTTGTGCGATTGATTCAATCCCCTGAAGATGCTGAGCTTTGCTTAGTGAAACGTTGTGTTAATTATTAAATAAAATCACATTATTATAGGACTACAGTCTTCATAAATTTTAATTATATACTTCATTTACAGTTTGACTTTTTATTTTAAAATTTTATTAAGAAGTTAAATGTATCTTTAAGAATAATGTATGTTTTAAATTGTAAATTAATTTGAATTATTATTTATTTAGTTCAAATTTACGGACCTTGAGATCCTTTTACATTCAATCAAATAAAAGAAGGAAAATCAGAAAATAAAATTTCAAATAAAAACAGTTTTTCAAATTTGAACTAATATATGAAGAAAATAAAGAAATTGATGTGAAAATAAAAAGAGTAATGTGAATAATTGTGAATGAAAAAATGTAAACAAAGAGATACACAGAAATAGAGTGAATTAAGGGAATAGTTTTCTTTTAAAGTTTTCTTTTAATCACAATAATTAATAAAATTAGATTAAATACATGTTAGTGAAAGAAGACTAAAATTAAATATATTACACAAAATTGAACACAATTAAAAGAAACGTTAAGATAAAGAAATGGAATACACATTTTTAAAAAGGAAATTAGGGGTGATCAAATAAAAATTAAAATAATGCAAAAAAAATGAAAGATAATAAGAACAAATCAATGGATTGCCAAAAAATGGATATTGAATGGACTATTTTCTCAATTAAACTATTATAAGGTTTCAAACAACTACAATGATTTTTAATTGAACTAAATGGTTTTAGTTTAATTGACTCATTAAAAAACTGAATGAACCTAAATATGCCTTAAATAAATGATGTAGATAAAAAAAATTGGTTCTTATATTCTTGACAGTGAGACGGTTGCGAATTGTGTACGGGAGTTCATTCAGTTTAATTTAAACCAATTGAAGGAACTCTACTATCAAAGGTGTTTATATCTTAGGGTGTTTCAATGTAGACAGAATCACATCTATAGTTTGTACACCTTATGTGACTTTGGTGCCAATACTGTTGTATTACTTTTTTATGTAAACTAATAAGTGTTGCTGTGTAATATTTATAATTAGTGTAGCATTGTCATATTTATAATAAGTGCAACAATATAATATTTATAATGAATTTAATAATATAATATTTATAATTTAATAATATAATATTATAATAATCATAATATTGTATTAATATTATAATATAACAGCAATATTATAATAAGTGTAAAAATATATATTTATAATGAATTTAATAATATAATATTTGTAATTAATGTATCATTTTAATATTTATAATAAATATTGCAAGTTATATTTTATATAATGTTGCAATTTTAAGAAGGCAATAATTTTATCAGCATTTACTGTTATTTTTGTATGAGATATCTTTGTTTTCTTTTATTGAGTTACTTAACTATCTTACTAAGGGTACAAGGTTTATGTAAATAAAAATCAGACTAAGATAAATGATAAAATAGTTATCTGATAAATAGTCACCCCCTATTGGATACAGTGCTAGATCATAGTTCTTTCCATCTGTTAGTTCTCAATATATGAGCGTTATGGATTGTCTAATTTTTATAACTATAGTGTACTCGATTTGCTAGTCTCAAAATTTGAATGTGAATGTCTCAAAATTAAAAAATTCATTTTCTCAATTCTCACAGAGCTTAAAACTAAAAAAAATCAATACTTTTGGACTCATTTTGTGATCTGATAATCTCAAAATTAGTGCATTTCAGTCTGTAAATGATAAACAAATTATATATTGTATATATTTATTGGTTTTATAATTCAGGAACCATTATTAACATTCTTTGGTAGTTTAAAATAAAATATTTGCTTAGTGCGCAAAGTTTATGTGTTTTTTGTAAATGACTACAGTCCTTCTGGTCTTTGAATTTGAAATTTGTCAGCAAATTTAAACTTGGAATAGACCTATTAGTTGATAAATTTTTGTTAAAAGCAAGACTTATTGTAATGAAGGAACCACGGATGTACTATCCTACAATATCCTGGAAGAAGAGAGTCAAAAGAATTACAAAACTTGTATGTGTGAATAGTGCTAGGAACCTGTGGAAGCTTGTTAGTCAAAATATTAAAACTAAACCCAAGAGAAGAGGTTATGTTCATTTGATAACTGATGAAGAGAGAAGGTAAAATAAAGCTTTGTTATAATTAATCAATTGCCATCTGCTTTTCACACACTATTTATGTTTTAAACGTTCTTCTATATAAGTTACTTTAATTTTGTTTGTTTTATTTATTTGATTTTTGATAGTCGAAGGTGTCCAGGTTACTTTTTAAATGTTTTAATATTAAACCAATTAAGTCCCTCTAGTAATAATATCTCTTTGATAATCTAAAAAAATTATTTTTCAAAAATGGTGATTATTAATTGTTGCGAACTAATTTTGCCATATGTACTTGCAGTGGAGTTATGATAAGATGGTGTTAACTTAAGAAAAATTCACTACTCTACAGTCAATAGTTTAGTTTAAAAATCTTGACAGGTCAGTTTAGACACCACTGATTCTTAAGAAAAAAATCCCTGCAAGAAGGGAGCGGGAAAAAACTATGTAAACAAATCAGGTTATTTTACCCGTATTTTCTTGGCAATGTTTTTTTACATTTCTTTTGTGTAGTTTTATTGTAAAATATCATTTTAAGATTAATTTGAAAGTAGTTTTCAAAACGATGTAATCAAAAGAAGGACCACAAACAAAGTGAACGATTGCCGGGAAGAAGGTTTTTTCCCTACAGCGGTTATTGTGGTAGGGATTTTTTTCTCTTTTTAAGTAAGAGGTTGGTAGCGGCTTCTCTGATTGGTCAATCCCCAAAATAATTATGACCTTGGGGATTTTTAAACTAAACGATAGACTGTAGCATCACTGTAGATACAGGCTAAATAAATAACCATTTATTGTATAAAATAATTACATGTATTTATTATTACTAATTGATATTAATATAATTTCATCCAAATTTGCCTAAGCCTTAAGGGCTTAGTCCAAGCTTGGACTTTTGGACTTAATAAAATTAAAACTAAATTTTAAATTTAAGGTTTTAACACATAATATAGATCATGAGTCATCACTCTTTTTTTCATTCTTTAGATCTTTTTTCATCCCCTTTTAGATTCATAAAATTTCCATTGCGCCCCTCATCCATATTTATTAGGAATGAGGAAAGGATTATGTATTTAAGGGGGATCATGTGCCTGTACTTAAAGTACTGAAAAAATATATTTTGAAGATGTTGTGAATTGTTTCTTATGTTCACAGCTTAACTATTTAATTAGGCAGGTAAATTTACAATGATGATGATGATGATTTTACCATGTCTATCAATTAAGGGTGCGTTGTTTTTGCGACTCCGTAATAAAGGAAATTAAATATAATGTTAAAAATATTAAATATATCCTTCTCTCCACAGTATTAGAGATTTTTTTCATGATATCTTGTTTCCAAATAAGATATAAGGGTTTCAAATTTGCAAGTGTAGTATAACCATAAAATGTTTCCTCTTCAAATTTTAATTAATATGATAAACCCAGAAAGTGAGCACAAAAAAAATTTCCAATTCTATTTTGAAAAATTGCATTTTTGTTGCAATGCTTTTGGTCGTAGTAGTTTAGAGGTGAGGAGCCCGGGTGCCCCCCTTTCCTACACCCCTGTCATTATTTAAAATAACTTTTATAGTCCAAGAGCCAGGTCTAAAAAATGTGACTCATTTTGTACTACTTCAAACCACATTTTGCTGAAAATATACCTTAAGTTATGAAGAAAAGCATAGTCTGCCTATCCAGAGTGGAGCCCTTCATATGAATGTGCTCGCTCAAAATATTAGAAAATCGAACAAATTCCAGTTTTCTTTCAATAAGTGGTTCCCTGTAGGTCTTATGCAAACATGAAGAGATTATTATTTAAAGCTGGTAAAATTTTCTTTAGAACGAGTGTTTTTTTGTCAAAATCGGATTACTATAACCAAAGTTATGACATTTGTTAAATGGCTAAAAATGCTCAAAAAGTCAATATTTTTCTAAGAAATTTGCTGACTTTGCATAAATTAACAATTTTTTTGGTGTTTTTGAAAGAGCCATAACTTTCGTTGTAGTGATCTGATTTTGATGATTAAACACTTGTTTTAAAGAAAATTTTATCACCTTTAAAAAATATTCTCTTCATATTTTGCTCTTCTTGAACTATTTAATTAAAAAACTGAAATATGTGTGATTTTATAAAATATTGAGCATGCACAATCATATGAAGGGCTCCACTTTGGATAGGCAGACTATGCTTTTCCTTTGTAAGCTTAACTACTGTAACACTTTAAATTGATATGTTAACTGCTTGCTACAGGTGGTTGGATGAACGTACCGCAGAGCAGGCCAGTCGACTGCCCGCCTGGCTTGGAATACCTAGCTACCCTTGATCAACTTCTCGTACATCAAAAAGTTGAAATACTTGAAGGTAATTAACTTTTATATAGAGTTATATAAAACAAGAATAGTTAATGTTTCATGTTATTTTGTGTTATTTATGTTTTATTGGTGTTACTGTTTGTTTTGTTGCATCTAAACGCCACTTTTGTTTCTAAGCTAAGCAAGTACAATAAACAGGAGAAAGATACTTATGCTAATAGGTGTGATCTGGATCTGAGAGATTTACAATTATACTTATTTAATATGGTTATTTTTTTATGTCTTTTTTATTTTTTTCAGCTTTAACTGGATTTGAGACTCAGAACAAGTTTGACGTTAAGAACAGTTTGGGTCAAAAGATCTACAAAGCCAAAGAGAAGTCAGGATGTTGTGTCAGATGCTGCTGTGGACCAAATAGACCTTTTAGCATTAAAATCATGGATAACTTCCAGAATGAAGTAATTCATCTTAAACGTCCCCTCGCTTGCCAAAGTTGCTTCTTTCCATGTTGTCTACAGGTAATGTCCTTAATAGGTACCATTTGATCATTAAAATTTAATTATGGTGAGCATATAAGGTAAATTTCAATGGAGTTAAGGAAAATTATTAAGAAAGTTCTCTACAATTCATTGTGGCGATACTTTTTAATTGTTTTGTATAACTATATGTTCTTTAAATTGAAATGTAAATGGAGTCCATTGTAAAGGAACAAATTATGAAGAAGGTTCTCTATAATAATTAAATTACTTTTCCTCATTTATACTGTAGGTTATATGGGAAAAGTTTGAGTTTGCAAAAAAATCCGAAACCTGGATGTCACTGGATTATCTGTTTCAGGTGTTTTTAAGACCTCCCGAGTGGTTTTTGCAAAGTTGTGTGTGTCTTTATCACCGTAGCTCATAGTGTATTTATGCTTTCGAGTTAAAACTTTGTACAAAAATCAGTTACTGCTGTAGTTGTGCTATTCGGAAAATATTTTTGACTCAGCGAAAATTTCAAAAAAATCAAACAAAAAATGATGCGATCGGTTTGGGATTTAGCACGCATGTAGTTAGTATAAAGACTAACATATGCAAGTTTCAGCATTAATTCAATTTTTATCAATGAGTTGTATATGTTTTTTTGGAGAAATTTTAAAATAATCGGAAATAATTTATTGACTTGAATTAAAAAATTAAAATAATTTATTTATTTAAATAAAATAAATTTCTAGGGTAAGAGGAGCGAAGCAAAAAAATTTGGTACAAGTATAAACCTTTACGTAATAAAATAATGCACTGAGTTTGGTTTAAATACGACAAGTATATCCAGATTTTTATCATAAAAGTTAACCATCATCGAGCATGGTCAGTGTCTGACCACTGAAAATGAAACGGATGTAATTATCTGAGGACGAGCGAAGCATGTCTGAAGAACGGGTCGCAGTAATAAATTTGGCAAATTGTACATTCTGAGGACAAGTAAAGCGAGTCCCAAGGAGGGAGATGAGCTTAGTGAATCTTAAGAAAAAGTTCCGAGGTACCCGTACCCAATTTTCTTATACAGACAAGGTACATTTTATTTACCATAATAAAATTATGTATATACCTGTCGTATTGGAACAAAAATTGGTCAACCTATTTATTACATAAAGGTATACACTACCGAATTTCAACTTACTTGGATTTTACCGATTTATAATTGGTTTAATTGATTTTAAAAATGTGGGTAATTTGATAAAATTCAAACTTGCTGATAATGAATAAAATTGCTTACTCATGGTTACATACATGGCTAATGCGTGCCGATCTAACTGATTGCATTAGTTTTTAAAGGGGGTTTTCTTACACGTTGTTTGTCTGTAATGGTTTGTGGTGTGATTGTTATCATTGTTGCTCCTAGTGGTGGAGTTGAAACTTGTACATAAATTAGTGGTAGGTTGTATGCTATCCAGAAATATTTCTATGATGTCACACCGCCAAATAGATTCAATACAGATTTTTGAAAAAATCTTAAAAGCGGGAAAATTTGCATTGAAACATTTTAACTCGCACTGCGCCCGACACACATGACTGACACATAAAATTACACTACAATACAATTACTAATAAGTAATGACAAGTACTTGTTTTTTGCAGAGTATGGAGGTGTTTGCACCTCCAGGTAACCTGATAGGGACGGTAGAACAAGACTGGTCCATATTGTCACCACAGTATAGTATAAAGAATGCAGCCGGTGATACAGTGCTGAGGATAGAGGGGCCTATGTGTACTTTCAGTATATGCGGTGTAGAATTCAATGTAAGTATAATTCTCATATTAGAGAGTATGTATAATGTAGTGGCCACTGATTATTTAATTTTTACTTTTTCTCATCAGCTACCCTTAGGTATATAGGAAAGTATTGTTTAAGAATTAAGAAATGGACTGTGAGAAAATCTTAACTGAAAAATAATAATGAAGACAGCATTTAGTTTTTTAGTTTAATTTATTTCACACAAGCGATGCTTGGCATCCTCAGTGAATCTAATTACAAGTAAACAAACCCATAATCCAATTACAAAAACAAATAAAAATACAAACCAAACAAGGAAAAAATCAATTCAAAACAATGCAAGTTAATATTATAATAATCATAGCAAACATACAATAAGTAATATAGTTACACCACCACATATGTAAAACAACAGTTAAGAGCATCAAACCAAAAGTTAATATTAAAAAAAGTAAGTAAAACATAAAAACATTACAAGAATTAAGAAAAGAAAAAAAAGTTTTAAAACAAGAAACAGCTGCTATGAAAGGGATAGGATTCAACAAGTGGGTATAAGAAGTGGAGGGGAGAAAGACAGTAAATTAAATGATTTTGAATGATCACCAGTGAGTTGCTCATAATGAAGGAACGAAAGAAAAGAGTCTCTCCACAAACTATAAATTTATTCAAAGCGTTTCAACCTACATGAGGCCATCATCAGTGCCTTTACAAAATAAGTAAAGGTAGTAATAAAAAGTAAAGTAAGTATTATTTTTACTTATTTGTACAGGCACTGTTGATGGTCTCATGTAGGTTGAAAGCGCTTTGAATAAATAGTTTTGTGGAGAAACTCTTTTCTTCGTTCCTTTCATTAAAATATTAGCATAGATGCTATTTAAATTTTTAACGTCCTGTTTTTTATTCATTGTATGCGGATCAGTTTTTATATATAGCATTTCCTTATTGTTACCTGAATCTAAAGTCTTTAAGGTCCCTATTTATTTTACATGGACTCTTAAGGCCCCTATACGGAAGACTAGGGTCTAAAAGGGCCCTAGCATACTTGATCAAGGGCCTAAAGCAGTACAAAAGGGCCCTAGACATTGGATATTAATATTAATTAATATTAAATATTACATTTAAATGAATAAACCCAAGTTTTGTTTCATAACAACCAATAATTTCATTTATTTAATTTTATTGAATAATAAATTAAAATTAAATTACTTTAATAATCCTTGCTATAATCATTATACTGCTCTAGTTAAAAGTAGATCCCTCTAATTGGGAAGTAAAACAGAATCCCTCCCCCCATATTTGTGCCCTGGAGATCTAGGATTGGGCCCCTTTAAGCTATTTAATTGTATTGTGTTGGTAGTGTGTCCACGTTGAGCCAAATATTTGCCTTCCAGTCCCACTTAGTCATGTTCTAAGTATGCATAAGGGGCCCGACCACATCCTGAATTTTGCTCCCCCGCCAAATTACTTATTTAAAGTTGAAATATTTGCAGGTAATGTCACTGGATGGGCACACTGTAGTGGGCAATATAAGAAAACAGTGGTCAGGGTTGCTGAGAGAAGCTTTCACAGATGCAGATCACTTCGGAGTTACCTTCCCTATGGATCTGGATGTCAAAATGAAGGCTGTCATGCTAGGGGCTTGCTTCTTGATTGTAAGACTTTATATCTAGTTTTTAGCAATAATGTTTATATAGGAGGGCAGCACTTCTTCAGTTGGTTACTCTCCAATGATCAATGACCTCTTTTAATTTGTTACACCCTTTTATTTCATGGTTTGGTAAGCTCAAAGATTATTTAGTATACCACATATCTTGGTATACTACATAATCTTTGGGTAAGCTATAGCTTACCAAACCATACCAAGGTGCAATATGAAGTAGTTTGTAAAATTGTATTTTTATTTTATATTTTTTTAAACTCTGATGATGACTAATTTTTAGTCGAAAGCTCAGTGATTATATATTAAACAATAAAGGACTTTGTGTAATTAACCTGTTTTTATTAGTAAAATAATAATAATAACTTACAGGAGGATTCAAATAATGGTCTATCCACAAATATAGTTTGGAATATATGGAATCCACTGGCACTAACGCCACTCATATTACAGGAGGGGAAAACAAGAGTTTGTAGGAGTTTAGAAACTTTCGACGAGTTTCTTCTTTAGCTAGATTATAACGATTATAGACTATAACAATTGTAATAACCTTGTTCCCATCCTTTATCTCCAATACCTCATTCCTAGGTGCATCAAAGTACTAAAAAAACAGCATAAAAGTGCTGTTTTTTTATAGTTAAATTTTCGTGGTTTGTTTTAAACATGGGTGTGTAGTTTTATTGTCGTCTACTAGAGCTCACTACCTCCTAGACTTTGAAAGTAATACATACTACTCTTCCGACTATGTAGTAGTAGTACATACTACTCTTCCGACTATGTAGTAGTAGTACATACTCTCTTCCGACCTCTTCCGACTATGTAGTAGTAGTACATACTACTCTTCCGACTATGTAGTAGTAGTACATACTACTCTTCCGACTATGTAGTAGTAGTACATACTACTCTTCCGACTATGTAGTAGTAGTACATACCACTCTTCCGACTATGTAGTAGTAGTACATACTACCTTCCGACTATGTAGTAGTAGTACATACTACTCTTCCGACTATGTAGTAGTACATACTACCTTCCGACTATGTAGAAGTACTACATACATACTCTCCACTAAAGATCGCAACAATCAGTCGGCGAACAATGTACTTTAACTCTTACTTTTACTCCCGTTCCCACAATTCTTCAAATTTTGATTCCCTTTACAAATCCCTTATCCTCCGTTCTCTAAACCCTGAATCTACCAGTACTTTTAAGGAGTGACCTTCTCCTTAAAAGTGCTGAACAATCCCACCAATTTATTCTCAAATCCAAAACCCTCCTGGCCCCAATAAAAGATAACTCCCCTCCTTTTTTTCATTTATTTTTGTTTCTATTTATTATTTATTTATTTATCTATTATTATTTTTTAGTTTAATACAAATTTCCTTATTTTATTTCTTTTGCTTCATTTTTGTGAGTATATGTATAGTGCACATAGTCAAGTGTGTCAATTACCCCACTCCTTTCTAGTTTACCCATTTTATCTACCTATCCCTCTATCCTACCAAACGAATTGTGGTATGTTTATATATATATATATATATATATATATATATATATATATATATATATATATATATTATATATATATATATATACCAGATGGCCATCTGGTGAATGCCCATCTTACTTCCTCTAAATTCTCTTGATATTATTTTAATAATATATTTAATTTTTAATTTCAGGATGCCATGTTCTTTGAAAAGAAAGCAAACAAGGAGACAGACAGACCTGGCATGCTTGAGATCTGATAAGCTCTTTCTCCGTTATTCTATTCTTACCTAATTTTTACCAATTTTACTCTGCTTTTTTAATGTTAACTGTATTATGGAATTTTAAAATGAATCTTAAACATGGGATATCTTAAAACATTGACTGATTTTTATATTTATTGTTTTTCATTATTAACTTTGATTTCTTCAAAATTAGAGAGAATTGTTAATTATAATGGAAAGTGTGTGTAGTGTACCGTAAGAGCTCAGTGATATCATTTTTTTGTTCGGCCTATACCTATATAACCTGTATAAAAATTTTTGCCTGTTTTAAAACGAATATTTATCGCAATAAAAAATTTGTACCTTGAACCTTGTACCCAAACAGTACACTTTTTCATAAAGTTGCCAAGAGAGAACTAGGTGTAATTTTGATAATTCAATAAAATGTTATTCTTTATACAAATTTTGCCTTTTTCAAGACTAATTGAAATTTGTGATGAAAGTGTCCTCTATATTGCTCCTCTATTTAAGATAACAGAATAATATTTTTTGTTTTGAAATCTATGAATAATTTATTAATTTTAAATATAAAAACATTTTATTTTTTTCTTGATTTTTCAATATAAGGGGGGCTTCAGTAAAGGGGGGTAGGCTACGGTAAAGAGGGAAGGCTGAAATATTTTAATTGTATTTTTCATATTTTTATTGCTAAATATGTTTTTATGTAACAAATGAATAAGTTTATAAAGAATAACAGTTCTTCAGAAAATTAATTTTTAACCTACTTTACTCTTGGTTGATTCGAAAATAATAGTACCTATAAGGTTTAGGGTACAAAATTTTAAATTAAAAATAAGAAAATCTTAGTTTAACACCCAATTAAAACTTTTATGAAGAATGTTTTTTAGCCCCCCCCCCCCCCCCCGGTTATATAGTTATTTAGCATCCCTATATAAATAAAGAAAAAACAATTTGGATCATTTATGACACCTTTTAGAATTAAAAATCTGACAAGTTTAAAATTCTTAGTGTAAAACTGGGCTCTTTTTAAAACTTTTTTTAAGCGTCCCTATTAAATTTTAATGGTTATAAATGTTATAAGTGTATTTTGAAATGCATGCAGCAATCAATCAACTCTCATTCAATAGGACAAGGAATCTATGCAAATGTTATATATTATTATGATAAATGACATTTTCATAGCCCAATGTTAACCTGTAAAGGCTTTTGTTGTCATTTATAACCAGGTAAGGTATGATGTACTTGATGAAATGTAATCAAAACAAAAACTGGGGTTTACAGAAATACTAAGTAATATTTGATGTATTTAGAAAAGTACTGCATGACCACTGTAATGATTTTTCTGTCTCTTGATGATTTTGAAACCTGAAGTTTATAATAAACAACCCTTCTCTATAACAATTGGTCTAGGTTTCAGTAGGAGGCAGGACGTTCGATACAGGTTTTTCAAATATCCTTTAATATTTGTAATCTTTCGACTTGGTGGTAAAAGTGAGTCTAGCCTAATAAGTAGACCACACCTGTTGATGTGGTTTAAATTTGCACCAAAAGGACTGACTGATTATGATACCAAAAATACCAAATCTTGATATCAGACTCTTAGCTTAGTCATTCAATACCACACAACCCATAAATAAAGTAAAACACCTGAAATCGTCTACTTACCATTATATCTCCACTATTTTATCCTTGCCAAACTTCCGCCAATCCTCCTGCTACATTGAATGACAGTCTTAAAGTTTACCTTAAGTTTCTTGTATTAGTAGAAAAAGTACCAGCACTAGAGACTTGTTCGTTTTTTATCATTCCTTCCAGAACATTAGCAACCTTGGTTGTAACCTACCTAGAAGATTAAAAAAAATTAAAGTATTCCCCATATGTAGTATTTTACAAATTTATGTTGAAAACAAAGATTTAAATAATTGTTATAAAATAATCTGTACATTTTAATCAAAACACGTGAAATATGTTAAATTGTATTTTAAATTGCTTTGTCTTTTGGCAAATATTTTTTAATAGTAAATAATCATACAAATATATAATTTAGATTGTTAAGTAGGTTGCCATTGGTCACCAGCCCTATCTGGTGACCGACCAATGGCAATAAAATATCTGTGATATCAGTGGATCACATGGGCTAGGCTCCTTCTATACCAGTATTTTTTTTAAATTTAAATACTTTTACTGTTTACAATTTAAATTCTTCATACCTTATCTGAAAAATTGTTTTATTTTACCAACTTTTTTTTTGTATTTTCTAACCATTTCTTTTTAATTTTAAGGTCAGTTTGTTGAATTTTAATATTTTAACCAGATTTTAACTAAGAATAATTTTTACTCCATGATTATAGATTTTAAAGAAATTGAAAACTAACTTCTAATTTTCTATATGATATTGCATGTGCTCAAAATGCTAATATGATGTTACTATTTCTTATGCTGAAAAAGTGTTAATTATATTCCTGTTTATTAATTACTTTGGCTATTAATTACTTGTATAAAGTGCAAATTAATTTGTTAGTTTTCCAATGACTGATTATTATTTGATAATGCATTTATTTATTTATTTTTTGGCTGATGTATTTATTTATTTTTTTATTTAATTTTACAATAGTCTGTACTCCTTGAGCCATATATTTCTACATGGTCACGTGACTAAAAATCAGCAGGAAGGGAGAAAATACAGCGCTTGTAACTAAGTAAAAGGGAAGGAAAAAGTTCCTACTAAAAATGATAAAACCTAAACGGATATTATGGTTGTCCAGTGATGTGACTTAAGAACCTGTAGGTATTTTTTTCTTTCCGATGTTGGATGTTTGCTGATTCTATTAAAACAGCTGTATTTTCATGTAGAAAGATAGAGCGCGGAGAGTATAATAGAATGAATAAAAGTTTTCACTTGTTAACAATTCCACTTTTACATTTGGTTAAACGTTAAATAAATTAATTATTTAAGTTACATCATCGGTGCTGCAATGTTTTCTCAAAGGGACCAACTCTTCATAATTCTTTTCTCTTACTCTGAAAATAACCAATTTTGGTTGATAGTCTACCACAACTACTACAGCAGGTATAAAGAAGAGTGTTCACACTATAAATTCAAAAACTATGATTCCATCATAATTATCCGTTTCAGGCATTGCATATGTTCTGAGTAGTTTTCATCTCGTCGTCTGTGTCATGATATACTCCCTTGTGTTTATGCTAGGGAGTTGAAACTTGGCACAAAAACAGACTTAAGATCATGTTGTGCTGCCTGGAAGATTATATTTTTTAGTCTAAACCTATTTTGCTATTAATATACCTCTATGTTATTATCAATTATCAGTGATGCTTCATTTATCACTGTAATTTTGATTTAAAGTAATGTGTATACCAAGTAGGGAAACAAATATGATTTCTGTCAGGTATGTCACGTAGCTCACATTTCGTCCACCATGGACTTAGAACAATAGTATATATAGAAGGAGCATAACTGATAAATGCAAAAACCATCTCACTCTTTAAGTAATGCTGCACACAATATTCAATAATTTGTTAGCAATACTTCCGGCTGCTTAATTATTATAATGTTCTATTACTATTAATGAGAGATTATTCGTAAATACTAATATAAATATCAGTGCATTAGAATTTTTTAAGGATTTTAAATTGTATTTTAACGTTTTTAATTAAAATTAAATTAAAAGTAGTCCTTGTCAACTAAATGTAGATTCTTGTATTCCGCTACCTTTTGTCATCTAAGACCAATTTTATTAAGTATTCAGAAAGTTTTTTAAGTCATTATATTTGTTCCTTCTTCATTATTGGATATTTACAACAAATTTATAAAATAATGTATTGTTGTTAGGGTGGTACCTCTACTTAAGACCACCAGTGAACCGGGTTTCACTGGGGTGTTTACGGTCCTATGCTCCTTCTATATTAGTATTATTTCTAAGACCATGGAGTAACGTAAGTAAAATCACAGTGTTAGGTTTGGTTAAAACCGACTCTATAAGGTGATACCAGTGCACTCAGAAATATTTTTTTTTCTTATTTTTTTAGTTAGCCCATAATTACTACTATTATTTTAATCTTTCTAAAGTGTCTTAAAGTGCTTGCAACGGCTGAGAAAAAATCTTCCTAAACTATTTTTTGATTAAAGATATTTTTGTATATATATATAGATATTTAATTAATATTATTTTTATTTAAGTGTAAATTGTTAGCTCCTTTTGTGGTAGCCATTTTTAGAATCTGTTAAATTTATAAGATTTTGTCGACAGTTAAATTGTTTAAGAATGTTTTTGCCTGCTCTATATTTATAATAAAAGTTATTGTGTTCTAATATTATTTGTGTTGATTTTTTTTAAACTTTCATTTACAGCACCTATTAATCAATTATAGTATAACTCACGGCTAAAATCAATTGACATCGCGCCAAAAAATCTGTGTGGAAAAGAAATCTAGTGGTTTAGACCGACCACGCCCCTTCCCCTCCTTCATGCCAATCTGGGTACAAAAAATTACCTTTTTCGTAAATAAAATCATAAAAAGGCAACAATGGTTTTAAAAATTTGTAACCCCACGTCTAAAAGCTGTAAAACTTTCTTCTCCCCCTTGCCCTCCCCCTAATGTAAATAACTATTGTTACTTAAAAAAGGGATTTTTTGTTAAAAAAAAGGTTGAAAGCAGATAGATTTTGGCAGCTGTCAACTGATTTTAGCCATGTGTCATACTATAACATAAATACAGTGGTAAAGATAAGCATGACTTCCTGCTGGATGAATATTAGTAGCTCTGCTGTTTTGTATAATAATCAAATTCATTATTTGGGCTACGTTGTGACTTAAGGTATTTTTAGTTGACCATAAAAAGGCTTGACACTCTAACCAACCAAGCTAAAACTGAACCCTTAAGAGAGATACTGGTCTGATTGATTATCTCCTAGGTCTAAGAAGTTAATTCTACCCTGAACTCTCGCATTATCAATTCAAGTCCCTACATAATAATTAATGCAGAAGAAGCAAGCTTTAAAGCATGGAACTTAGCAGCTTAAGTGATATTTCACCTCCAAAAATGTTTAAAAAATTATTGCTCCAAACAAATTCTTTTGACCTAAAACGGATTTTAAGCCGGATCATAAATTTTTGGGATGCCGCCCCTGGGAAAGTGTTACTGTGTCTAATTTATAAGTTTAGAGGACACCACTCTCAAAAATTTGATATAACTGGCTATAACCATAATAGTAGGAGACACTTTTCACTTCCAAGGGAGTAAAAAGGTGCTATACTCCCTTAGGAGAGAAAAGTTTTTTTTACTCCCTAGGGAGTAAAAAGAAACCTGGATTTCTCATCTAATTTGCACTGCTGTCTTCATTTTGAAAACCGTTTGTTACATTATTGATAGTCCCAGAGCCAGGCCTAAAAAATGTGCTGACAGCATAAATTGACAATTTTTTGAAAGAGCCATAACTTTGATTGTAGTTATCCGATTTTTATGATTACATTTGTTTTATTGGACATTGTATCAGCTTTAAAACATTTTCTTTTCATATTTGCTCACGGCCCACAGGGAACAACTCATTCCAAGAAACTAAAATTTGTGCGATTTTCATATGAAGGGCTCGACTTTATTGGCAGACTATGTTTTTCTTGATAATTTAAGGTATTTTTTAGAAAAATAATGGTTTTGAAGTAGAGTACGACACACGGCTAAAATCAATTGACAGCGCGGGAAAATAGTGTTCTGGAACCAATAAGGTTGGCCTGATTTAAAATTGAGGGCGTGGTTTCACATCCAGGACTAACCTCATTGGGTCCCTCGCTTTTTTCCCACGCTGTCAATTGATTTTAGCCATGTGGTCGTATTATAGTACAAAATGAGTCACATTTTTTCCCAGTCTATTGATATATCTCTTTATCGATTAAATCGGATCAAATCAACTTATTTTCATAAGAGACTTTAAGAAACATCACCTCCTTTAATCAACAAACAGTGCTGCATAATATATAGCCAAGCCCCTCCTAATTATTAAAAATGTAAGCAATATGTCTATGCTTTAGGGTGGCTTAACGGGGTGGACAATTTAATTGGTAGAAATGTTTGCAACAGAGTAAGTAGAACTTAAACCAAGTATAAATGCAATTTCTTCAGACCTGGCATGTAGTTCACATTTTGGCTCAGTGCGCGGCTCCCTACTGTTTAAGTATCTTAGTCTTTGCCCTACCCGTTAAAGTAAACCCATATTTACGGTTTTCAAAATTTTCGTTTTTATTGCATTTATTTGTAAAAACGAAACATTTTTGAAAATAATAAAAGCAATCGTGATTTTAAGTTATATTTAATGCAATACATTGTCGTGTGGATGTTCTTCAAAATTGTAATAAAAACATGTACTTTACCTTTACTATTTTCTCTTTACCTAATTTATTTTAACAATTATTTCACAGATTTTAATACAAAATCATTAAACTATCACGTATATATTGAAGTAAGAAAACACGAATTAAAAGTAAAAACTCACTAATGTTATCAGGGTTGCCAATAAAACTAAGTAAAAACGTAAATCCTAAAGAGGCGCATGCGCAGTTATTCAAATTTTAGCTATTTCTTATTTTTTTATGAGATTATATTACTAGAGGGCCCTACTTTGGTTGAATTTTGAAAACATCGAAAAAGTACCTGACCACATTCGATTCATTTTCATCAAATAAACGAACAAAAAAACAGTAAATTATATAGTAGAATGTTTTAAAAATAAAAATCACAACACACATCTGCGGGAAGCCGAAAACAATTGATTAATTATAAACGTTAATTCCCTCTTGGAGGAGGTTTTAATGAGGTTACACAGAGCCCCTGAGAGCCCCACTAAAACTGTTCAGCTCTCAAATGTATTAAGATAGGCTATGCCCCTCCTAGTAAATAATCTCTATGATTAAAAGTCAAAAACTCATCTAATGTTATCAGGGTTGCCAATAAACTAAGTAAAAAAAACGTAAATCCTAGAGGCGCATGCGCAGTTATTCTAATTTTTGTTAGAGTAGTATTTTAATTTAGTTATTTCAATTTTAGCTATTTTTTATTTTTTGAGCCAAGCAATCAGCTGATCACGCATGTCTAAATTTTTTAACAACAGGTATATAGGATTTCCCCTACTTGGTTTATGTATTACCAAGAGACTAATACTATTAGAGGGAGTACAGAACCCGATTAACACAGTGATAAGGGGTCTGGAATGAGACATGAGACAGTTTCCAATAGGGCCGTAACTGTACTTAACCTAACTATAGTCTCCCTAGAAGCAGACTAGATACTCCTCACCCCTCTAAAATTGATTCAGAAATGTTCGTATTAGCAAATTATGTGAATGCATGAAAATGGCAGAAAATTCCAATTTTCTTGCCATAACTGGTTCCCTGTGGGTCGTGTGCAGAACACGAAAAAGAACTTTTTAATAAGCTAATAAACATTGTCTATAAAACGAGTTGTTTTTCATCAAAATTGGATAACTATAACTTATAGCTAACTTACTTAGCCAAAACATGCACAAAAGCTTATATTTTTTACATGAAATTCGCTGACTTGGCATAATTAACTATTTTTTGTGTTTTTAAAAGAAGGCCATAAAGTTTGGTTTTTATTCCATCCGATTTCGAACGGTTAAACACTCGTTTCTAAAGTTATAATAAGTAGTATTACTGCCATAGAGATATCAATTACTAAAGGGGCCATATAGGTGGAATTTTGAAAACATCGAAAAAGGTAAACTGCCACATCGTTATAAATACAATCAAATAATCAGTACAAATTATAATAACTTATATAGGAGGAATGTTCAAAAATACGAATCAAAACACCAAACAATGTGCGGGAAAGCCAATCAATTGATTTATTATAAAAATTAACTTACTCTGAAAGGAGGTTTCAATGAGGTTATGCCAGAGCCCTGAGAGCCCCCAAAAGAGTTGTTTTTTGGCCTCTTAATGTATTGAAGATAGGCTTTCCCCCTCTAGTATATATCTCTAGATACTGCCTCGATAATAAGCGATTTTCTCATGTATTAATCAAAAAAAATATGCCAAATCACTAAAAACCGGAAATTTAACTGATAATTAAATGAAACCTTCATAAATTTTTATTAACCATACAATAGTAATACATGTATAAAAAAATTCCATCCGATATAAACACTTTATCAAAATTCGTGTTTTTTTAAATGGTGTGGGGTCATTATTAGAGGTTACGTTACACATATTAAATAAACACTAGGGTTCTGACATAAACAGGTTGATTTTGTATCAAGTTCCATATCGATCGAGAAAAAGCGGTTTCAAACTTTTCGTTATCTTAAAAACCTCCTATAGAAACAAATACATCGTACATACGTATATATGTATAATATAATGATAATTTCTTCCCTCTTTGACACTCCTGCAAAAATAAAAAATAAAAAAACCCAAACCAAAAAATTGGAATTAAAAAATAATATTAAAAATAATAAAAAAAAAAAAAAATAAAAAATATTAAAAAATAAATAAA
This sequence comes from Microvelia longipes, assembly GCA_018340805.1. Taxonomy (NCBI): domain Eukaryota; kingdom Metazoa; phylum Arthropoda; class Insecta; order Hemiptera; family Veliidae; genus Microvelia; species Microvelia longipes. The sequence continues at coordinate 43,635,845 of JACMZG010000022.1, read as the reverse complement.
AAAAATTAAAAAATTATTAAATATTATAAAAAAAAAAAAAAATAAAAATAAAATAAAATAATAATTATATAAAAAATATCCCAAACTACAGTGGAATAAATAGGTTTATTCTATTCCAACTAATAACCCAAACAAACGCCCCCCCCCCCACTCCAAAAATAACCAAATTCATACCAAAATAAAGTGGCACAAATCACCCCAACAATAAATAAAGTATGCCCTGTATACACAAAATAAATATTGTATACTTTTGCCAAAATAAAGACTTTGGTTAAAAAAATGAATAATTTCTTTGAGTTAAGTTGTTCCTCTAAAATTGTTAAAAAGGAAGCCAAAAAAAGGTATTCAAAAGAGTTTACAATAATTAATCAATGGAATCTACTGGATATCGCATTATGTATTTTATTTATGTATATATATATATATATATATATAATATATAATATATATATATATATACACAGCTCCTGTGCTGATTTGCAAAAAATGTAAAAAAGAAATATTCTTTCTCTGGTTGTTTAAATGCAATAAATGGTTATATTATTTTATATATATATATAATATATATATATATATATATATATATATATATAATAATATATATATATTATATATATATATATATATATATATAACTTTAAAGTTTCGCGAAAACGTCCTTCTTGGGTTGTTGGGACCTCTGAAAACGGATTTTTGACACACTCTCGGGTCCTACTCCCACATGTCACCTATTTCGTTAGTGGATTTTTTCCCTAAGGCCAAAATTACAACTCCCATTTAATGGAAAACATATTAAGAATGTTCACTTAGTGTGAGCTATTTTTTTATCTCTTAGCGGCCTTAAAGCGGAGTATTATAAATACTCGTGGATAATGACGTAATGAAACGTGTTTATGTATTAATTGTATCAGCGACGAGCTTGAGCCAACCAAAAAAATCGAAGAAAAGCTTCAGGCCGACTGACTACATCGGCGCGCGTCGCTAATAATCGAGACATTTGAATGAAATCTCGATATTGTGGAAGCGATATGTGAATGCGGAACAGTTTTCGCCTTGGATCGGCCTGATACGGTGGGAGGCGTCCACTCGGTGGGGGACCTTTTCGGGCCCTAGTGTTCGCGCGCCCTCTTCTCTCGTTTCTCACCGAAATCCTTTTCGTCTTTTCTTCCTACTTAACAATGGCGGCCGCCTGCCGTTTCCCGCACTTGTTAGTTGAAGCCCCGTCGTCTAATTTATTGATAACAATTTTCTTGGCGTAGTTATTATTAGGTATTTTATTTATCGGGTAGAACAGTGGCAGTTGTTTAGAGAACGCATGGTGAAGCTCAGCTACAAGTGACAGCAGTAATACTTATCTCGATGCCTACTTTAACATATTGTAAGTGAGTTATTGTATATTTTGGTGGAAGTTTACCACCGAAATCGGGATAAGTGACTTCACACCTGTAGTATGTATATGGAGGACTGTAACCATAAACCGGTTAGCGGATACTTTAAAAAGAACGAGGCGGTACCTGTTGGTTAGCGGCGGGCGGAGAGCTAGGCTCGAGTATGTATAGCGTTAAGACGCACACGCACACACTGCTTTCTTCTTGTATTTTCACACCTTTCTTCCGTACATGAACGTTGACCGCACAAACAGTAAACAATTATTATCTGAACGGTTTAAACTCCGTATTATTTCATAATTATTTTACCAAAACCGCCGGCCAAGAATCGTGACAATGATTCTTAGTAAATTTGAACAGAGTTACAGGCATGAAATTAAGCATAAGTAAGTAAGCAAAGTTAAGTTAAAGTTAAATTGAAGTATGATAAAGAAATTAAATTTGTAAAAAAATGATTTTACTTCAGATGTAAAAGTTAAACAAAAATTTTACTTGAAAGTTAAAGTTAAATCAAAATGAAAAAAAGTATAGCTTCATGAATGAAAATAAATTATCTTTGAAAATCAAAATTTCGACTTCGAAGAAAAAGAATAAGACTCCATTATTCAGACAGATATAAAGGAGCAAGTTTTCTCACTGGTCGTTTGTAAAGACCGCGAGATGTTCTAACAGACACGATACGTACAACGCCGTCATCTTGATTTGGAAAAACCTCCTCAATTCTACCCAAAGGAAAAGTCAAAGGAGAAGCTCCGTCTTCTTTCACCCAAACAAGTTGACCAACTTGTAGATTTCAGCGTTGTTAGAGAACCATTTTTGCCTTTTGTTGCAAGGTTAACAGATACTCTGAAGACCAACGTTGCCAAAAGTGTTGGAACATTTGAGACACTTTCTGCCATCGAGATAATCTGTTCAGCGGCAATTCTGTTAAATCAAGCTCCGGTACCGCTACTAATGGTGCACCTATTAAAAAGTGACCAGGAGTCAAAGCCTCCAACTCATTAGGGCTTGGAGATAAATCACAAAGCGGTCTAGAGTTGAGAACTGCTTCAACACGGGCAAGCATAGTAACAAACTCTTCAATTGTTAGTATTTTGTCACCAACTACCTTGTGAAGATGACATTTAGTATTTTTAATGTTGCTTTCCCATATACCACCCATAAAGGGTGCTCTAGGGCAGATGAAATGAAAGTTGATTTCTAGTTTAGCTAATTCTGCAGTAATGTAGCGTTGGTTGTCTTCCTGTTTCAAAAAACTGACAATTTCTGTAAGCTCTCTAGCGGCTCCACGGAAGTTAGTAGCTTGATCGCTGTATATATCAGATGGGAGACCACGGCGGGCGGCAAAACGAGTAAGAGTAGCAATAAATGCTTCCGAAGAAAGACTAGTCAACGCCTCTAAATGAACAGCCTTAGTGACCATACAAATAAAAAGGGCAAATATCCTTTATAAGAGCTGGCGTTTCGACGATAACTCTTTTAATAAGAAAAGGTCCAGCTAAATCTACACCACAGCGGGAAAAAGGACGCGCAACAGTCACTCTACTGGAAGGTAAATCAGCCATCATTGGAGATGGTGTTGTAATGCTAAATCTAGAACAAGTCAAACACATTCTTATGCGTTGACGTATAACTGAGTGCGCTGAAAGAATCCAAAACTGTTTTTGAAGCAAGGCTCTTAATGTTCGTGGTCCAGCATGCAAATAGAATTTGTGATAGTGGTCTATCAGAACATTCGTAAGATGGCAGTGTTTAGGAAGCAGCAAAGGATGTTGAGCACTGTAAGGTAAGTTTGCGTGTTTCAGACGACCTCCAACTCGAAGGAGTCCTTGTTCGTCGATAAATGGAGTAAGCGGTAGTAAAGAAGATGATTTAAGCTGTTTAGAATGTATCAAAAGTATATCTTTTGCAAAGTAAACATTCTGAACTTGTCTGACCAAATTAACTAAGGCCTTTCGGAGTTCAGTAACAGAAATAGGCTCATTTGAAGGTGGAACTACTCCTTGAGAACTCAAACGGCACCAAGAAATGAAACGAGACACATAAACTTGAATTTTCTGTATTTTAAGAAAAGAAGAGAACTGTGACATCCATTCAATGTCTTTCTCTAAATCTGCTTCGGTTAAAAGGACTTTAGCCGTCGTAGGTTTGAGTTCAGGTAGTTCCTCAGTGGGAATAGGAGACCATACAGGTACAGGCCAAGCCGAACGAGATTGGTGTATCCATTTTGGTCCTTGGAACCACTCAGAACATTGAGATAAACTAAAAGCATCTAAACCCCTAGATACGACATCAGCGATATTTAGATCGGTAGAAATATGTCTCCAATCGTTTAACTGAGTGTGCTCTAAAATTGAATTAACCCGGTTACCCACATACATTTTTAATGTGTGGGGCGGTTTATTTAACCAAGAAAGTACAATACTTGAGTCAGTGTGGAGATATAATCTATCAATGACCAATTTAGAAAAAACAGGTTGTAAAGAACCTATAGAACGAGCTAGTAAGAGAGCACCAGCTAGTTCTAAACGAGGAATAGTAGAGCCTTTTAGCGGGGCAACTTTAGATTTTGCCAATAAGAGAGATATATGCGGCGGTGAATTACAACGTGAGACTCTTAAATAAATAACACAACCGTACCCACGTTCGGAAGCGTCCGAAAATCCTAATACTTGAATAGAAGTGTAAGTTTGAGGTAGTATCCATCGCGGGAGGCGTATGTTTGAGAGACAAGATAGATCAGAAGTGAGCGAATGCCATTTTTGATACAGGTCTTTAGTGAGATGATCGTCCCATGCTAACCCTGCCGTCCAAAGAAGCTGCATAAAACATTTCAAGGCAAAGGTAAGCGGAGATAAAAATCCTAACGGATCGTAGATACTTGCGATAATAGATAAAACTGATCTTTTCGTAGGCGGTTCACTTCGAGTAGGTAAGTCGATATTATAGGATAAAACATCAGTTGTAGGTTCCCAGCGTATCCCCAATATTTTACAGGTCTGATCTTCGGATATAATAAGCGGACTGGAAGAAGATGCGTTGACAAGACATAGAAATTCTTTTGAATTACTCTTCCATTTGCTCAATTCGAAGCCGCCGGCCCTGAGCAACTGGATTAACTCATCAGCTAGACTAATTAAACTAGAAATAGACTGGGTTCCTGTCGTAATATCATCCATGAAGGTGTCTTCTAATAACACACGTGCAGCGGCGGGAAAAACATCTCCTTCATCCTTAGCAAGCTGTATTAAGACCCTCTGAGCATGCCAAGGGGAAGGGGTTAGTCCATATGTGACAGTATTTAACCTATACTCTTGCAAAGGTTCATCTGGATTATCTCGATAAACAATATGAGTGAATTTGCGGTCATCATCATGTAAAAGAATTTGGCGAAACATTTTTATAATGTCGCAACAGAAAACAAATTTATGGAGTCGAAAATTCATAATAATATCCGGAACTTGTTTCTGGAGTTTCGGTCCAGGATATAACGTGTCGTTTAAAGAACACTGAGATGCTTTCGCGCTTCCATCAAAAACTACTCGTACAGGCGTTGTTTGTGAATGCGGG
>JACMZG010000022.1:43548383-43629932 GCA_018340805.1 Microvelia longipes | reverse complement strand
TGATATTAATATAATTTCATCCAAATTTGCCTAAGCCTTAAGGGCTTAGTCCAAGCTTGGACTTTTGGACTTAATAAAATTAAAACTAAATTTTAAATTTAAGGTTTTAACACATAATATAGATCAGTGAGGGATCATCACTCTTTTTTCATTCTTTTAGATCTTTTTTCATCCCCTTTTAGATTCATAAAATTTCCATTGCGCCCCTCATCCATATTTATTAGGAATGAGGAAAGGATTATGTATTTAAGGGGGATCATGTGCCTGTACTTAAAGTACTGAAAAAATATATTTTGAAGATGTTGTGAATTGTTTCTTATGTTCACAGCTTAACTATTTAATTAGGCAGGTAAGTCACAATTTAACAATGATGATTTTATCATTGATTTTATTTTATTTTTTATGATGATTTTACCATGTCTATCAATTAAGGGTGCGTTGTTTTTGCGACTCCGTAATAAAGGAAATTAAATATAAATGTTAAAAATATTAAATATATCCCTTCTCTCCACAGTATTAGAGATTTTTTTCATGATATCTTGTTTCCAAATAAGATATAAGGGTTTCAAATTTGCAAGTGTAGTATAACCATAAAATGTTTCCTCTTCAAATTTTAATTAATATGATAAACCCAGAAAGTGAGCACAAAAAAAATTTCCAATTCTATTTTGAAAAATTGCATTTTTGTTGCAATGCTTTTGGTCGTAGTAGTTTAGAGGTGAGGAGCCCGGGTGCCCCCTTTCCTACACCCCTGTCATTATTTAAAATAACTTTTATAGTCCAAGAGCCAGGTCTAAAAAATGTGACTCATTTTGTACTACTTCAAACCACATTTTGCTGAAAATATACCTTAAGTTATGAAGAAAAGCATAGTCTGCCTATCCAGAGTGGAGCCCTTCATATGAATGTGCTCGCTCAAAATATTAGAAAATCGAACAAATTCCAGTTTTCTTTCAATAAGTGGTTCCCTGTAGGTCTTATGCAAAACATGAAGAGATTATTATTTAAAGCTGGTAAAATTTTCTTTAGAACGAGTGTTTTTTTGTCAAAATCGGATTACTATAACCAAAGTTATGACATTTGTTAAATGGCTAAAAATGCTCAAAAAGTCAATATTTTTCTAAGAAATTTGCTGACTTTGCATAAATTAACAATTTTTTTGGTGTTTTTGAAAGAGCCATAACTTTCGTTGTAGTGATCTGATTTTGATGATTAAACACTTGTTTTAAAGAAAATTTTATCACCTTTAAAAAATATTCTCTTCATATTTTGCTCTTCTTGAACTATTTAATTAAAAAACTGAAATATGTGTGATTTTATAAAATATTGAGCATGCACAATCATATGAAGGGCTCCACTTTGGATAGGCAGACTATGCTTTTCCTTTGTAAGCTTAACTACTGTAACACTTTAAATTGATATGTTAACTGCTTGCTACAGGTGGTTGGATGAACGTACCGCAGAGCAGGCCAGTCGACTGCCCGCCTGGCTTGGAATACCTAGCTACCCTTGATCAACTTCTCGTACATCAAAAAGTTGAAATACTTGAAGGTAATTAACTTTTATATAGAGTTATATAAAACAAGAATAGTTAATGTTTCATGTTATTTTGTGTTATTTATGTTTTATTGGTGTTACTGTTTGTTTTGTTGCATCTAAACGCCACTTTTGTTTCTAAGCTAAGCAAGTACAATAAACAGGAGAAAGATACTTATGCTAATAGGTGTGATCTGGATCTGAGAGATTTACAATTATACTTATTTAATATGGTTATTTTTTTATGTCTTTTTTATTTTTTTCAGCTTTAACTGGATTTGAGACTCAGAACAAGTTTGACGTTAAGAACAGTTTGGGTCAAAAGATCTACAAAGCCAAAGAGAAGTCAGGATGTTGTGTCAGATGCTGCTGTGGACCAAATAGACCTTTTAGCATTAAAATCATGGATAACTTCCAGAATGAAGTAATTCATCTTAAACGTCCCCTCGCTTGCCAAAGTTGCTTCTTTCCATGTTGTCTACAGGTAATGTCCTTAATAGGTACCATTTGATCATTAACATTTAATTATGGTGAGCATATAAGGTAAATTTCAATGGAGTTAAGGAACAAATTATTAAGAAAGTTCTCTACAATTCATTGTGGCGATACTTTTTAATTGTTTTTGTCTATATATTCTTTAAATTGAAATGTAAATGGAGTCCATTGTAAAGGAACAAAATATGAAGAAGGTTCTCTATAATTAATTGTATAATTAATTACTTTTCCTCATTTATACTGTAGGTATATGGGAAAAAGTATTGAGTTTGCAAAAAAATCCGAAACCTGGATGTCACTGGAATTATCTGTTTCAGGTGTTTTTAAGACCTCCCGAGTGGTTTTTGCAAAGTGTGTGTGTGTGTCTTATCATCGTAGCTCATAGTGTATTTATGCTTTGGAGTTAAAACTTTGTATAAAAATCAGTCTACCGCTGTAGTTGTGCTATTCGGAAAATATTTTTTATGACTCACTGTAATGACTTAGCAAAAATTTTGAAAAATCATTAAAAAAAGGTAAATTAATATTTACACAGATGAATTGAGTAAGCTGGTAACCGGAGATGTGATAGAGTAATTCTTTGGTACCTGACAATATTAAATAATATACTGAAAGGTAAAAAAATAACATAGGAAATAAGGCTGTGGCTTAGGAGAATGTTAAGAAAAGAAAACGATTTCGGCTAACTAATCTTCAACACAATTCTATTTACTTAAATTTATAATATAAGACTTTACAAAAATAAGTAAACCTTTATCTAAAGTAATCATATAACTTAAATTAACAGGTTAAGGCTTTTGGAATGCTGAGGGCTGAAACACTATGTGGATGGTGGTCGGGATATATCTAATTGATTAATCGAACCAATATTTATTATATAATTAATATCTTAATCTGTTAGCCGTCTCTGTGGTCTAGGTCATTAAGGCGTCAGTTATGAAACTGACCTTTGACACCACGGAGGTCTGGGGTTCGCATCCCAGGTTACGCTCTCAGTTTCTATAAGATTATTGTTCAAATAAATTGTCGCCAACTTTAGAGTACACTTGGAGCGTAACGGCTGCAACTACCACTAGAGGTGGTTCCCGCAGGGGTTATCCCTGATGAGCCGCAAGGCTCTAAAAGGGCATTATTATTATTATCTTAATCAGTAAACTCGCGCCTGCACCCGACACTCACACTGACTCATAAAATTACCGCTACAATACAATTGCTCAATAAGTAATGACAAGTCCTTCTTTTTTGCAGAGTATGGAGGTGTTTGCACCTCCAGGTAACCTGATAGGGACGGTAGAACAAGACTGGTCCATATTGTCACCACAGTATAGTATAAAGAATGCAGCCGGTGATACAGTGCTGAGGATAGAGGGGCCTATGTGTACTTTCAGTATATGCGGTGATGTAGAATTCAATGTAAGTATAATTCTCATATTAGAGAGTATGTATAATGTAGTGGCCACTGATTATTTAATTTTTACTTTTTCTCATCAGCTACCCTTAGGTATATAGGAAAAGTATTGTTTAAGAATTAAGAAGAATGGACTGTGAGAAATCTTAATTAGAAAAATGATAATGAAGACAGCAGTCCGAGTTTTATTAGATTAATTTATTTCATCAGAGCTTTCACACAAGCGATGCTTGGCATCCTCAGTGAATCTAATTACAAGTAAACAAACCCATAATCCAATTACAAAAACAAATAAAAATACAAACCAAACAAGGAAAAAATCAATTCAAAACAAATGCAAGTTAATATTATAATAATCATAGCCCAAACATACAATAAGTAATATAGTTACACCACCACATATGTAAAACAACAGTTAAGAGCATCAAACCAAAAGTTAATATTAAAAAAAGTAAGTAAAACATAAAAACATTACAAGAATTAAGAAAAGAAAAAAAAGTTTTAAAACAAGAAACAGCTGCTATGAAAGGGATAGGATTCAACAAGTGGGTATAAGAAGTGGAGGGGAGAAAGACAGTAAATTAAATGATTTTGAATGATCACCAGTGGAGTTGCTCATAATGAAAGGAACGAAGAAAAGAGTCTCTCCACAAAACTATAAATTTATTCAAAGCGCTTTCAACCTACATGAGGCCATCATCAGTGCCTTTACAAATAAGTAAAGGTAGTACTTACTTTACTTTTTTATTATTATTTTTACTTATTTGTACAGGCACTGTTGATGGTCTCATGTAGGTTGAAAGCGCTTTGAATAAATTTATAGTTTTGTGGAGAAACTCTTTTCTTCGTTCCTTTCATTAAAATATTAGCATAGATGCTATTTAAATTTTTAACGTCCTGTTTTTTATTCATTGTATGCGGATCAGTTTTTATATATAGCATTTCCTTATTGTTACCTGAATCTAAAGTCTTTAAGGTCCCTATTTATTTTACATGGACTCTTAAGGCCCCTATACGGAAGACTAGGGTCTAAAGGGCCCTAGCATACTTGATCAAGGGCCTAAAGCAGTACAAAAGGGCCCTAGACATTGGATATTAATATTAATTAATATTAAATATTACATTTAAATGAATAAACCCAAGTTTTGTTTCATAACAACCAATAATTTCATTTTATTTAATTTTATTGAATAATAAATTAAAATTAAATTACTTTAATAATCCTTGCTATAATCATTATACTGCTCTAGTTAAAAGTAGATCCCTCTAATTGGGAAGTAAAACAGAATCCCTCCCCCCATATTTGTGCCCTGGAGATCTAGGATTGGGCCCCTTTTAAGCTTTTAAACCTGTATTGTGTTGGTAAGGAAAGTGCACCTACGTTGAGCCAAATATTTGCCTTCCAGTCCCACTTAGTCATGTTTCTAAGTATGCATAAGGGGCCCGACCACATCCTGAATTTTGCTCCCCCGCCAAATTACTTATTTAAAGTTGAAATATTTGCAGGTAATGTCACTGGATGGGCACACTGTAGTGGGCAATATAAGAAAACAGTGGTCAGGGTTGCTGAGAGAAGCTTTCACAGATGCAGATCACTTCGGAGTTACCTTCCCTATGGATCTGGATGTCAAAATGAAGGCTGTCATGCTAGGGGCTTGCTTCTTGATTGTAAGACTTTATATCTAGTTTTTAGCAATAATGTTTATATAGGAGGGCAGCACTTCTTCAGTTGGTTACTCTCCAATGATCAATGACCTCTTTTAATTTGTTACACCCTTTTATTTCATGGTTTGGTAAGCTCAAAGATTATTTAGTATACCACATATCTTGGTATACTACATAATCTTTGGGTAAGCTATAGCTTACCAAACCATACCAAGGTGCAATATGAAGTAGTTTGTAAAATTGTATTTTATTTTATATTTTTTTAAACTCTGATGATGACTATTTTTAGTCGAAAGCTCAGTGAGATTATATATTAAACAATAAAGGACTTTGTGTAATTAACCTGTTTTTATTTAGTAAAATAATAATAATAACTTACAGGAGGATTCAAATAATGGTCTATCCACAAATATAGTTTGGAATAATATGGAATCCACTGGCACTAACGCCACTCATATTACAGGAGGGGAAAAACAAGAGTTTGTAGGAGTTTAGAAACTTTCGACGAGTTGTCTTCTTTAGCTAGATTATAACGATTATAGACTATAACAATTGTAATAAACCTTGTTCCCATCCTTTATCTCCAATACCTCATTCCTAGGTGCATCAAAGTACTAAAAAAACAGCATAAAAGTGCTGTTTTTTTATAGTTAAATTTTCGTGGTTTGTTTTAAACATGGGTGTGTAGTTTTATTGTCGTCTACTAGAGCTCACTACCTCCTAGACTTTGAAAGTAATACATACTACTCTTCCGACTATGTAGTAGTAGTACATACTACTCTCCGACTTGTAGTAGTAGTACATACTACTCTTCCGACTATGTAGTAGTAGTACTACCACCTTCCGACTATGTAGTAGTAGTACATACTACTCTTCCGACTATGTAGTAGTAGTACATACTACTCTTCCGACTATGTAGTAGTAGTACTACTATACCTACCTTCCGACTATGTAGTAGTAGTACATACCACTCTTCCGACTATGTAGTAGTAGTACATACTACTCTTCCGACTATGTAGTAGTAGTACATACTAGAAGTACTACCATACTCTCCACTAAAGATCGCAACAATCAGTCGGCGAACAATGTACTTTAACTCTTACTTTTACTCCCGTTCCCACAATTCTTCAAATTTTGATTCCCTTTACAAATCCCTTATCCTCCGTTCTCTAAACCCTGAATCTACCAGTACTTTTAAGGAGTGACCTTCTCCTTAAAAGTGCTGAACAATCCCACCAATTTATTCTCAAATCCAAAACCCTCCTGGCCCCAATAAAAGATAACTCCCCTCCTTTTTTTCATTTATTTTTGTTTCTATTTATTATTTATTTATTTATCTATTATTATTTTTAGTTTAATACAAATTTCCTTATTTTTATTTCTTTTGCTTCATTTTTGTGAGTATATGTATAGTGCACATAGTCAAGTGTGTCAATTACCCCACTCCTTTCTAGTTTACCCATTTTATCTACCTATCCCTCTATCCTACCAAACGAAATATTGTGGTATGTTTATATTATATATATATATATTATATATATTATATATATATATATAATATATATATTACCAGATGGCCATCTGGTGAATGCCCATCTTACTTCCTCTAAATTCTCTTGATATTATTTTAATAATATATTTAATTTTTAATTTCAGGATGCCATGTTCTTTGAAAAGAAAGCAAACAAGGAGACAGACAGACCTGGCATGCTTGAGATCTGATAAGCTCTTTCTCCGTTATTCTATTCTTACCTAATTTTTACCAATTTTACTCTGCTTTTTTAATGTTAACTGTATTATGGAATTTTAAAATGAATCTTAAACATGGGATATCTTAAAACATTGACTGATTTTTATATTTATTGTTTTTCATTATTAACTTTGATTTCTTCAAAATTAGAGAGAATTGTTAATTATAATGGAAAGTGTGTGTAGTGTACCGTAGAGCTCAGTGATATCATTTTTTTGTTCGGCCTATACCTATATAACCTGTATAAAAATTTTTGCCTGTTTTAAAACGAATATTTATCGCAATAAAAAATTTGTACCTTGAACCTTGTACCCAAACAGTACACTTTTTCATAAAGTTGCCAAGAGAGAACTAGGTGTAATTTTGATAATTCAATAAAATGTTATTCTTTATACAAATTTTGCCTTTTTCAAGACTAATTGAAATTTGTGATGAAAGTGTCCTCTATATTGCTCCTCTATTTAAGATAACAGAATATATTTTTTGTTTTGAAATCTATGAATAATTTATTAATTTTAAATATAAAACATTTTATTTTTTTCTTGATTTTTCAATATAAGGGGGGCTTCAGTAAAGGGGGGTAGGCTACGGTAAAAGGGAAGGCTGAAATATTTTAATTGTATTTTTCATATTTTTATTGCTAAATATGTTTTTATGTAACAAATGAATAAGTTTATAAAGAATAACAGTTCTTCAGAAAATTAATTTTTAACCTACTTTACTCTTGGTTGATTCGAAAATAATAGTACCTATAAGGTTTAGGGTACAAAATTTTAAATTAAAAATAAGAAAATCTTAGTTTAAACCCAATTAAAACTTTTATGAAGAATGTTTTTTAGCCCCCCCCCCCCCCGGTTATATAGTTATTTAGCATCCCTATATAAATAAAGAAAAACAATTTGGATCATTTATGACACCTTTTAGAATTAAAAATCTGACAAGTTTAAAATTCTTAGTGTAAAACTGGGCTCTTTTTAAAACTTTTTTTAAGCGTCCCTATTAAATTTTAATGGTTATAAATGTTATAAGTGTATTTTGAAATGCATGCAGCAATCAATCAACTCTCATTCAATAGGACAAGGAATCTATGCAAATGTTATATATTATTTATGATAAATGACATTTTCATAGCCCAATGTTAACCTGTAAAGGCTTTTGTTGTCATTTATAACCAGGTAAGGTATGATGTACTTGATGAAATGTAATCAAAACAAAAACTGGGGTTTACAGAAATACTAAGTAATATTTGATGTATTTAGAAAAGTACTGCATGACCACTGTAATGATTTTTCTGTCTCTTGATGATTTTGAAACCTGAAGTTTATAATAAACAACCCTTCTCTATAACAATTGGTCTAGGTTTCAGTAGGAGGCAGGACGTTCGATACAGGTTTTTCAAATATCCTTTAATATTTGTAATCTTTCGACTTGGTGGTAAAAGTGAGTCTAGCCTAATAAGTAGACCACACCTGTTGATGTGGTTTAAATTTGCACCAAAAGGACTGACTGATTATGATACCAAAAATACCAAATCTTGATATCAGACTCTTAGCTTAGTCATTCATACACACAACCCATAAATAAAGTAAAACACCTGAAATCGTCTACTTACCATTATATCTCCACTATTTTATCCTTGCCAACTTCCGCCAATCCTCCTGCTACATTGAATGACAGTCTTAAAGTTTACCTTAAGTTTCTTGTATTAGTAGAAAAAGTACCAGCACTAGAGACTTGTTCGTTTTTTATCATTCCTTCCAGAACATTAGCAACCTTGGTTGTAACCTACCTAGAAGATTAAAAAAAATTAAAGTATTCCCATATGTAGTATTTTACAAATTTATGTTGAAAACAAAGATTTAAATAATTGTTATAAAATAATCTGTACATTTTAATCAAAACACGTGAAATATGTTAAATTGTATTTTAAATTGCTTTGTCTTTTGGCAAATATTTTTTAATAGTAAATAATCATACAAATATATAATTTAGATTTGTTAAGTAGGTTGCCATTGGTCACCAGCCCTATCTGGTGACCGACCAATGGCAATAAAAATATCTGTGATATCAGTGGATCACATGGGCTAGGCTCCTTCTATACCAGTATTTTTTTTAAATTTAAATACTTTTACTGTTTTACAATTTAAATTCTTCATACCTTATCTGAAAAAAAATTGTTTTATTTTACCAACTTTTTTTTTGTATTTTCTAACCATTTCTTTTTAATTTTAAGGTCAGTTTGTTGAATTTTAATATTTTAACCAGATTTTAACTAAGAATAATTTTTACTCCATGATTATAGATTTTAAAGAAATTGAAAACTAACTTCTAATTTTCTATATATATTGCATGTGCTCAAAATGCTAATATGATGTTACTATTTCTTATGCTGAAAAAGTGTTAATTATATTCCTGTTTATTAATTACTTTGGCTATTAATTACTTGTATAAAGTGCAAATTAATTTGTTAGTTTTCCAATGACTGATTATTATTTGATAATGCATTTATTTATTTATTTTTGGCTGATGTATTTATTTATTTTTTTATTTAATTTTTACAATAGTCTGTACTCCTTGAGCCATATATTTCTACATGGTCACGTGACTAAAAATCAGCAGGAAGGGAGAAAATACAGCGCTTGTAACTAAGTAAAAGGGAAGGAAAAAGTTCCTACTAAAAATGAAAACCTAAACGGATATTATGGTTGTCCAGTGATGTGACTTAAGAACCTGTAGGTATTTTTTTCTTTCCGATGTTGGATGTTTGCTGATTCTATTAAAACAGCTGTATTTTCATGTAGAAAGATAGAGCGCGGAGAGTATAATAGAATGAATAAAGTTTTTCACTTGTTAAACAATTCCACTTTAACATTTGGTTGAACGTTAAATAAATAATTATAACTTCAGTAAGCGCAGTGGAATTTTCTACAATAATATCAACACCAACAACGTCTTTCCACTAAATTTAAACTTTATTTGCAGAGCCGGCTTTCGGCAATAATGCCATCTACAGGGCCGTGATGGGATGTTGAGTCTTTCAATTCATGGAATTCATGAGTCAGATTCCATGAATTGAAAGACTCAACATCCCACCACGGCACTGTAGATGGCATATTGCCGAAAGCCGGCTCTGCAAAGAAAGTTTAAATTTAGTGAAAAGACGTTGTTGGTGTTGATATTAATAAATAAATAATTATATAAGTTACATCATCGGTGCTGCAATGTTTTCTAAAGGCTCAACTACTTCATAATTCTTTTTTCTCTTACTCTGAAAATAACCAATTTTGGTTGATAGTCTACCACAACTACTACAGCAGGTATAAAGAAGAGTGTTCACACTATAAATTCAAAAACTATGATTCCATCATAATTATCCGTTTCAGGCATTTGCATAATGTTCTGAGTAGTTTTCATCTCGTCGTCTGTGTCATGATATACTCCCTTGTGTTTATGCTAGGGAGTTGAAACTTGGCACAAAAACAGACTTAAGATCATGTTGTGCTGCCTGGAAGATTATATTTTTTAGTCTAAACCTATTTTGCTATTAATATACCTCTATGTTATTATCAATTATCAGTGATGCTTCATTTATCACTGTAATTTTGATTTAAAGTAATGTGTATACCAAGTAGGGAAACAAATATGATTTCTGTCAGGTATGTCACGTAGCTCACATTTCGTCCACCATGGACTTAGAACAATAGTATATATATAGAAGGAGCATAACTGATAAATGCAAAAACCATCTCACTGGTGGTCTTAAGTAATGCTGCCACCATAACAATATTCAATTTTCTTGTAACAAAGTTAGCAATACTTCCGGCTGCTTAATTATAATGTTCTATTACTAATTAATGAGAGATTATTCGTAAAATACTAATATAAATATCAGTGCATTAGAATTTTTTAAGGATTTTAAATTGTATTTTAACGTTTTTAATTAAAATTAAATTAAAAGTAGTCCTTGTCAACTAAATGTAGATTCTTGTATTCCGCTACCTTTTGTCATCTAAGACCAATTTTATTAAGTATTCAGAAAGTTTTTTAAGTCATTATATTTGTTCCTTCTTCATTATTGGATATTTACAACAAATTTATAAAATAATGTATTGTTGTTAGGGTGGTACCTCTACTTAAGACCACCAGTGAACCGGGTTTCACTGGGGTGTTTACGGTCCTATGCTCCTTCTATATTAGTATTATTTCTAAGACCATGGAGTTAACGTAAGTAAAATCAACAGGTGTTAGGTTTGGTTAAAAACCGACTCTATAAGGTGATACCAGTGCACTCAGAAATATTTTATTTTCTTAGTTAGCCCATAATTACTACTATTATATTTAATCTTTCTAAAAGTGTCTTAAAGTGCTTGCAACGGCTGAGAAAAAATCTTCCTAAACTATTTTTTGATTAAAGATATTTTTGTATATATATATAGATATTTAATTAATAATTATTTTTATTTAAGTGTAAATTGTTAGCTCCTTTTGTGGGTAGCCATTTTTTAGAATTCTGTTAAATTTATAAGATTTTGTCGACAGTTAATTGTTTAAGAATGTTTTTGCCTGCTCTATATTTATAATAAAAGTTATTGTGTTCTAATATTATTTGTGTTGATTTTTTTTAAACTTTCATTTACAGCACCTATTAATCAATTATAGTATAACTCACGGCTAAAATCAATTGACATCGCGCCAAAAAATCTGTGTGGAAAAGAAATCTAGTGGTTTAGACCGACCACGCCCCTTCCCCCTCCACTTCATGCCAATCTGGGTACAAAAATTACCTTTTTCGTAAATAAAATCATAAAAAGGCAACAATGGTTTTAAAAATTTGTAACCCCACGTCTAAAAGCTGTAAAACTTTCTTCTCCCCCTTGCCCTCCCCCTAATGTAAATAACTATTGTTACTTAAAAAAGGGATTTTTTGTTAAAAAAAAGGTTGAAAGCAGATAGATTTTGGCAGGCTGTCAACTGATTTTAGCCATGTGTCATACTATAACATAAATACAGTGGTAAAGATAAGCATGACTTCCTGCTGGATGAATATTAGTAGCTCTGCTGTTTTGTATAATAATCAAATTCATTATTTGGGCTACGTTGTGACTTAAGGTATTTTTAGTTGACCATAAAAAGGCTTGACACTCTAACCAACCAAGCTAAAACTGAACCCTTAAGAGAGATACTGGTCTGATTGATTATCTCCTAGGTCTAAGAAGTTAATTCTACCCTGAACTCTCGCATTATCAATTCAAGTCCCTACATAATAATAATTAATGCAGAAGAAGCAAGCTTTAAAGCATGGAACTTAGCAGCTTAAGTGATATTTCACCTCCAAAAATGTTTTAAAAAATTATTGCTCCAAACAAATTCTTTTGACCTAAAACGGATTTTAAGCCGGATCATAAATTTTTGGGATGCCGCCCCTGGGAAAGTGTTACTGTGTCTAATTTATAAGTTTAGAGGACACCACTCTCAAAAATTTGATATAACTGGCTATAACCATAATAGTAGGAGACACTTTTCACTTCCAAGGGAGTAAAAAGGTGCTATACTCCCTTAGGAGAGAAAAGTTTTTTTACTCCCTAGGGAGTAAAAAGAAACCTGGATTTCTCATCTAATTTGCACTGCTGTCTTCATTTTGAAAACCGTTTGTTACATTATTGATAGTCCCAGAGCCAGGCCTAAAAAATGTGCTGACAGCATAAATTGACAATTTTTTGAAAGAGCCATAACTTTGATTGTAGTTATCCGATTTTTATGATTAAACATTTGTTTTATTGGACATTGTATCAGCTTTAAAACATTATCTTTTCATATTTGCTCACGGCCCACAGGGAACAACTCATTCCAAGAAACTAAAATTTGTGCGATTTTCATATGAAGGGCTCGACTTTATTGGCAGACTATGTTTTCTTGATAATTTAAGGTATTTTTTAGAAAAATAATGGTTTTGAAGTAGAGTACGACACACGGCTAAAATCAATTGACAGCGCGGGAAAATAGTGTTCTGGAACCAATAAGGTTGGCCTGATTTAAAATTGAGGGCGTGGTTTCACATCCAGGACTAACCTCATTGGGTCCCTCGCTTTTTTCCCCACGCTGTCAATTGATTTTAGCCATGTGTCGTATTATAGTACAAAATGAGTCACATTTTTTCCCAGTCTATTGATATATCTCTTTATCGATTAAATCGGATCAAATCAACTTATTTTCATAAGAGACTTTAAGAAACATCACCTCCTTTAATCAACAAACAGTGCTGCATAATATATAGCCAAGCCCCCTCCTAATTATTAAAGAATGGTAAGCAATATGTCTATGCTTTAGGGTGGCTTAACGGGGTGGACAATTTAATTGGTAGAAATGTTTGCAACAGAGTAAGTAGAAACTTAAATCAAGTATAAATGCAATTTCTTCAGACCTGGCATGTAGTTCACATTTTGGCTCAAATTTTCCAAAGTGCGCGGCTATTTTGTTTTACCCTACTGTTTAAGTATCTATAGTCTTTGCCCTACTTTTTTTTGTAGTTAAAGTAATATACAAACTAAATAGGGAAACAAACACGATTTCTGTGAGACCTGGCATGCAGTTCACATTTTGTCCACGTAAATGTAAACAACATATTTACGGTTTTCAAAATTTTCGTTTTTATTGCATTTATTTGTAAAAACGAAACATTTTTGAAAATAATAAAAGCAATCGTGATTTTAAGTTATATTTAATGCAATACATTGTCGTGTGGATGTTCTTCAAAATTGTAATAAAAACATGTACTTTACCTTTACTATTTTCTCTTTACCTAATTTATTTTAACAATTATTTCACAGAATTTAATACAAAATCATTAAACTATCACGTATATATTGAAGTAAGAAAACACGATTAAAAGTAAAACTCACCTAATGTTATCAGGGTTGCCAATAAAACTAAGTAAAAAACGTAAATCCTAAGAGGCGCATGCGCAGTTATTCCAATTTTAGCTATTTTTCATAGAGATATCATTACTAGAGGGGCCCTATAGGTGGAATTTTGAAACATCGAAAAAGTAACCTGACCACCTTCGATTCTTAATACAATCAAATAATCAGTACAAAATTACAATAACTTATATAGGAAAATGTTAAAAATACGAATCAAAACACAAACAATGTGCGGGAAGCCAAATCAATTGATTTATTATATAAATGACTTACTGTTGCAGGAGGTTCTAATGAGTTTATGCAGAGCCCCAAAAAGATGTTTCAGGTCTCTTAATTTATTGAGATAGGCTATGCCCCCTCTGGTATATATATCTCTATGCATACTGCCTCGATATAAGTGAATTTTCTAATGAATTAATCAAAAAACGTGATTTGTTTACATTATGTTATATATGCCAATCACTAAAACCAGAACCAATACTGATAATTAAATGAAACTTCATATTTTGATTAACCATACATAGCATTACCATACCATTTGTACATTTTTTCAGTACATGTATAAAAAATTAAAATCCGATATAAACAGTTTATCAAAATTTGTGTTTTTTTAAATGTGTGTGGGGTCATTATTAGAGGTTACGTTAAGCAAATTTCATAAACACTAGGGTTCTAGACATTAACGAGGTTGATTTTTGTATCAAGTTTCCTATCGATTCGAGAAAGAGTTCAAACGTTTTCGTGTATCAAGAAAACCTCTATAGAAATACCTCGTACATAGGTATATATAATGATAATTTCTTCCCTCTTTGACACTCCTGCAAAAAAATATAAATTAATTAAAATACCCTAAACAAAAAATTGGAAATTATCCTTAACCCAAACTATAGTGGAATAGAATAGGTAATTCTATTCCACTAGAACTCAAACAAACCCCCTCAAACCCCAAGAATAACCAAATTTCATACCAAAATAAATAAAATAAAGTGGCACAAATTACCCCAAAGCAATAAATAAAGTATGGCTTCGGTTTACACAAAATAAATATTGTATACTTTTGCCAATCAAGAACTTGTTAAAAAAATGGTAATTTCTTAAGTTCTTTGAGTTAATTTCTGTTAACATCTTGTTGTTCCATTAAAATTGTGAAAGGAAAAAAAGGTAATTCAAAAGAGTTTAATTTTTGTCAGTAATTAATCAATGAAATCTACTGGATATCGCATTACGTATTGTATTTTGGCTTGAAATACTCTATACTTGGAATATGTATATTATATATATATATATAATATATTATATATATATATATATATATATATATAACTTCAAAGTTTCGCGAAACATCCTTCTTGGTTGTTAGAGACCTCTGCAACGGATTTTTGACACACTCTCGGGTCCTACTCCCCCCACATCACCTATTTCGTTAGCGGTTTTTTCCCTTTTCCCTTAGGATAAAATTACAACTCCCATTTAATGGAAAACATATTACGAAATGTTCACTTAGTGTGGAGCTATTTTTTATCTCTTAGCGGCCTTAAAGCTGAGTATTATAAAATACTCGTGGATAATGACGTAATGAAACGTGTTTATGTAATTAATTGTATCAGCGACGAGCTTGAGCAACCAAAAAAATCGAAGAAAAGCTTCAGGCCGACTGACTACATCGGCGCGCGTCGCTAATAATCGAGACATTTGAATGAAATCTCGATATTGTGAAGCGATATGTGAATGCGGAACAGTTTTCGCCTTGGATCGGCCTGATACGGGTGGGAGGCGTCCGTCGGTGGGGGACCTTTTCGGGGCCCTAGTGTTCGCGCGCCCTCTTCTCTCGTTTCTCACCGAAATCCTTTTCGTCTTTTCTTCCTACTTAACAATGGCGGCCGCCTGCCGTTTCCCGCACTTGTTAGTTGAAGCCCCGTCGTCTAATTTTTATTGATAACAATTTTCTTGGCGTAGTTATTATTAGGTATTTTATTTATCGGGTAGAACAGTGGCAGTTGGTTAGAGAACGCATGGTGAAGCTCAGCTACAAGTGACAGCAGTAATACTTATCTCGATGCTACCTCTACTTTAACATTTTGTAAGTGAGTTATTGTATATTTCTTATTTTTTTAAATATGTTATACAATTTCGCACCTCTTATTTTAATTTATTATTTTGTTTCTGTCTTAGGCGGTAAGGAACCATGGCCACCCCGTACGTAGTGCCTAAAATTCCCCTGGCCAAGACGTCCAACGAGTTCGACGATAACAACACCATTACTGGATGCACGGCCAGCGTAGCCAGTAACTCTTGTAGATACAGTTGTAACTCGTGGTGCCCCATGTGCGAATCCAAGGCTGACCATGACTCTCTCACTAAAACCCTTGTTGAGGGCCTGAGGAAGGTCGATACAGGTCTACAGACATTGCACCCCGTCATCAATAAGCTCAATACTCAAACCATTTCAGATAATTTATCACAAAAGTTATCCAATATCTCTCAGAAGGCTAACATCTTGTTATCACCTGCCAAAGATATCAAGAATGACAACGGGTCTCCATTGAAATCTGAGAATGGTGTACATGAGAAGTATGTGAGAGAAGTAGAAGCTCTCAAGGGTAAAATACAAGAGCTTCGAGAGAATCTCAACAGACAGTTCAACGACTCCGAGAGTCTTATTACATCCATTCCAAAATTACTGTGGAATAAAGACAGTGATAAGGCTACAGTTAAAAATCAAGATGAAGAGAATAACGTGCCTGACAACTCTCACACTGCTGAGGTGTTAAAGAGAGCCAAGAGACTCAGTGAATCTGAAAACTGTTCCAGTTTAGGAGCTGTGGTTGCACAGAAACGACCCAGGGACATCTCACCTGTAGAAAATGTAAGTCAACTATTATTTACTTAACTGCATAGATACATTTAGTACGTTCACACACATTCTAGATCCTTGGATCGTATAGAATATGTATGCAATACGGTCAACTAACTTTACGGTTCTTACAGCGTATTTGTTTAGTCGATCGAGTGATAACTGATCCCACCAAAACATCGCATCTTTTATAGTGAAGGTTCACTTTTGGTTATAAGAAAATTTAAAACAAAAAATATATTAAATTAAATTGTGATTTCTTTGCATAATAATAAAGTTACACTAAAAAAAATAATATTCCAAAAGTTATTTGATCAAAAACGGTAATATAGAAGGTTATCCGTTAAATACGATCATCTCTAAAGGTACATACAGCGTATCGGGGGATCCATTTAGATTCCATCTCCCTAGTTCTAGCGTATGCGATCGGATCCCCTCCGCATGGTTCATACAGCTTAAATTACCGTATTGAGAGATCGTACTCTATACGATACGGGGATCTATAGTGTGTGTGAACGTACTAATTGAGAAGCCTGAAACATCTCTCTGGGGGCTCTCAGGGACTCTGTGTAACCTCATTGAAACCTTCTTGAAGAGTAAGTTAAGGTTATAATAAATCAATTGATTTCAGAACCGTACATTGTCTTTGTTTTGATTTGTATTCGCGATTCAAAGAGATAGTTGTAAGGTTGGCAATACCAATGGCGGGAAAACGAAAGGGTGATCAAAAATTTTTTTATCATAGGATTAGCATGGGAGCTGATAAAAATTCTTCTTTTATTTATTTATTGTTAGTTAATTTGTGATAAATGTGATGAAAATTATTAGAACGACCATCGGTGCTAAAAAAATTGCAAATATTTCGTAGATAAATATTTCGATAATTCCAGGATTTTAAATATAGAATCAGGCTCTTATCACTACAGACTTGGATTCGTCCGATTTAACCCAGATATAATAAAACCTAAACGTATAATTTAAACAAACATTTTACAAAAAGTGAATTTATTGAGTTATTAATTATTTTAGTGCATAAATAAAATTGATTTATAAATTAAAACACCATTACAGTGAAAATCGGCTTCTTATCAGTTAATTTAAATACCTTTAACAACTAATTTATCAATTTAATGCAATTAAATGGTAATTTTGTGTGTTTGTGCAAACTAAAATTATTTAAAAGTAACATCAATTAACAATAAATAAAAAAAACACTATATTATGATCTTCATCTTCTTATCACTCAATTTAAATACTCGTGACAACCCATTAAAACGCTATTTTTCAATGCAATTGTGATTCTACTGAGTTCATACGCCCTAAAATTAGTTAAATTAAAGCACTTTGATAAAAAATTTTAAGAAATAATCGTCACAAATAAGAAAAACCAGAAAATCCCCATAAGGCCTTTAACAACGATCACCCTTTCGTTATCAATTCTTATCAGCGACGGTGGCGCGCTGCTACGACTTTGAATCGCGAATTGTAATCATTCTACTATATAAGTTATTGTGATTTGGTACTGATTATTTGATTATATTTATAATTCAAGGTGTTCAGGTTACTTTTTCGATGTTTCACAATTTAACCTATAGGGCCCCTCTAGTAATAGTATCTTTATGCATACACTCATTCAGACAGACAGACCATTTTAAACATAGAGATATATTCTAGAGGGGGCATAACCTATCTTATTACATTGAGTGGCTTTGAAACATCTTTTTGGGGCTCTGTGTAACCTCATTGAAACTCCTCGAAGAGTGAGTTAAGGTTTTAATAAATTTTTTTTTGGCTTCCCATGCAGTCTTTGTTTTGATTTGTAATTTTAACGCTCTACTGTATATAAGTTACTGAAATTTTGTACTGATTAATTGATTTTTATTTATAAACCAGGTGGTCAGGTTACTTTTTCGATGTTTCAAAATTTAACCTATAGGGCCTCTCTTGTGATATATCTCTATGCACCTTGCAGCAAGATGGACATGGAAATTTTAACTTAATGGTAAGCATCTTATTGCTCGAACAAAATGCAGTGAAATCGAGCATATGGTAAATCGCTGCAAAAGGTTATGTTGTCTCACTGTTAGGTTGAGGTTATGAGGTTACAGAGAAACCCTGAGAGCCTCAAAAAGATGTTTCAGGCCTCTCAATGTTTTGAGATAGGCTCTATACCCCCTGTAGTATATATCTCTATGTGAGGCAGAGACTAAAGAGCTATATAGACCATAGAGATATATACTCTTTTTTACTTTGTTCACTCATTCCCGGCAAAATAGTGGTTTTGGACAAAGTATGAAAGGGGCAAAATTGGTCTTGGACAAAGTATACAAGGGGCAAAATAGTAGACTTGGACTAAGTATGCAAGGGGCAAAATAGTGGTCTTGGACAAAGTATACAAGGGGCAAAATAGTGGACTTGGACAAAGTATGCAAGGGGCTAAATAGTGGTCTTGCACAGTTTGTAAGGGGCTAAATAGCGGTCTTGGACAAAGTTTGTAATGGGCAAAATAGCGGTCTTGGACAAAGTATACAAGGGACAAAATGTCTCATATTCATCTCTAGAATACCAAAAAGCCCAAAATAACTTTACCACTCAGTTTACTTTTTTATTTTTTCGACAAATCTGGTGTTACATGAGACACCTTAGGTTTACAAAATCACCAAAAAGAAGTCCTCTTAACACAAAAAATTTCCCCAAGTTTCAAAGCTCCAATTTATGTCAAACGGTTTACTATTTGAGAGGGAAACTTTTGGTCCTCCCTTTATATAAAGAACAGCACTGCAGGTTTAATATTTCTCAATATTTTTTCTATTAGAGTCTTACTGTCTAGTAAAGTCGAATTTGACTCATCCATTACCAAACGATTGAGAGTAGGAGGTTTGGTTTATTTAAAGAGTTTGTTTTTCGCAATAGTTTCTATATAATTTTACTTTTATAATCTCCTTAGTTTATTGTTTGATGTTTTACCTGTTCCATTAGTGCACTTTAAGTGATAATACCTTAGTTTGAAATAGTGATAATAGTTATCTAAACAACTCTTATTATACAGGCATAATTCAAATTTTAACTTGTATTTAAAATAAAAGTAAACAAGTGATATTTTTATCAAGCTTAAACCCCTGCCAACATAAGAAATATTAAAAACATAAAATATAGTATAAAATTGTATTTACACTTTTAAATGAGGTGCTTAGTTATAAAATTAAAAGTATAATTATAAAATTCTTAAGGTTAAAAAATCTATTGTGAAGCCAAATATATAGGCAGCAAAAGATAACTTGGTCAATATGGTTAAACATTTTGAAAGTCATTGTTTAAAGTGCGAAACATATGATTATTCAAATTATCTTAAGGTATAAAATTTTATTAAATTATTATTTTCACACCTTAGCATAGAGATATTATTACTAGGGAGGCCCTATAGGTTAAATTGTGAAACATCGAAAAAGTAACCTGACCACCTTCGATTATAAATACAATCAAATAATCAGTACAAAATTACAATAACGTTTATAGGAGAATGTTAAAAATACAAATCAAAACACAAACACTGCGGGAAGCCGAATTCATTTGATTTATTATAACTCACTTTTAAACTAATTTATTATAACTCCTTAACTCACTTTTAAACAAAGAGACTAAAACTATTAGAGGGAGGATAGAACAGCTCTTATCATTCCTTGGGTAGCTAGGTGCCATAACGGTAATTGGTGACGTCATAGTTTAGTCTCTTTGGGTGTATAAATATGTGCTTCGATAGAAGTTGTAGGGGAGTGGGGTGTAGTTTATCTCTCTCTAGGGAGACTATAGTGGGGATAAGTACAGTTAGGGCACCTATGGAAACTGTCTCACTTCCAGACCCCTTATCACTGTGTTAAACGGGTCCTGTACTCCCTCTAATAGTTTTAGTCTCTTTGCTTTTAAAGGAGGTTTCAATGAGGTTACACAGAGCCCCTGAGAGCCCCCAAAAACTTTAATAAACTTTAATGATATTTTTGAATTTTTATATTTTTTTTTCAGATAATCTGTGATAAACAAGTTTCAAGTGTAAATGATAGCAAATTTGTTAGTAATTCAAGACTCAATAAATCAAAGAGGTGAGTCGTCCATATTTACTTACAACTTCTTCTAGGAATAAGTTCTAGAAATAAATAACATGTTTACTTTCTATTCAAGTTATAAATCTGATTTCTTCTTCAGAATATGCTAAAACACTAAAGAATCAATACTCAGTTTAGTAAAATCATCTAAGAACAGAATTAAATTGACAATTTTACTTACTTTCAGAAACAACTTAGCTTGTAATGTGTCATACAAATACTTACTTACAGAAACTACTTAGCTTGTGACAAATTTTACTTACTTACAGAAACTACTTAGCTTGTGATGTCATACAATTTTACTTACTTACAGAAACTACTTAGCTTGTGTTGTGTCATACAATTTTACTTACTTACAGAAACTACTTAGCTTGTGATTTGTGTCATACAATTTACTTACTTAGAAACTACTTAGCTTGTGATTTGTGTCATACAATTTTACTTACTTACAGAAACTACTTAGCTTGTGATTTGTGTCATACAATTTTACTTACTTACAGAAACTACTTAGCTTGTGATTTGTGTCATACAATTTTACTTACTTACAGAAACTACTAACCTTGTGATTTGTGTCATACAATTTTACTTAATATTTAAGTGATTGGTAATAAGCAGCTAGGTTTAAAAAGGTTAATTTTTTTAAATTTATTTTTAAATATAAGTTGTATATTTATGATGAGGTTAACAGTTTTGACAAAACTGGTCCATAGCAGTAAATGATTATTACTGACGATAGTAACGATTTATACTTCGTATTTTTTATTTTTTTATATTATTTATTGATTGTTTTTTTTTTTATAATATTACAATAAATTGTTTCAGTGTATTTATTGCTATATAATAACTAATCAATATCTTTAATAAACATTTTTCATAAACAAAAAATTAGGAATAAATATTTTCTTATTTCATTTGATACAACTGAGTTTGGAAAAACATTTATTGATTTTTCCAGTTATATTGTGTCAAATGTTTCCTAATTGTTTATTATTTATATTTTTATTCTTCATAATACCGAGAACAATGGAAAATGTAATGATGAAGAAACTTCTCTATAAATGCATTATGTAAGCTCTAATTATACCGGTTTCATAACTGGACTGATGAGATAAATTTGAATTAAATTTAGATCTATATTTGTTCTTTTGATGCTATTTATAAGTCACGAATCATTCAAGCTTGGATGAAATGCTGCCAATTCCCTGGCATTGTTTTGAAGACTCAATTTGTTTCTTTTATTGACTGTTAAATTTTTACGACATTTTATTTTTAATTTTCCTCATTTTTACTGTAGCTATATAGGAAAAGTATTGTGTTTGCAAAAAAATCCGTAACCTGGATGACCTCCTCAGTTTCAAAGTTGTCTGTCTGTGTGTGTTTGTCTTTTATCATCGTAGATCCCAGTGTATTTATGCTAGAGTTGAACCTTTGTTCAAAAACCAGTCTATAGGTGTAGTTGTACTATTCGGGAAATTATTTTTTTAAATCATTAACCCGCAATAATGATTCAGCAAAATATTTTGAAACGAAGAAAAATGTTGCGATTGGATTAAGATTTGGCATGCATGTGACCATGTATAAGAATGTGATAGATTGTAACATTTGTCCCAAGTTTAATTACATACTGTTCGAGCACCAGGTAGCTATTTAGCCAAATAAACTGGACCAGGTGGCTCAGGTAAAAGAGCTGGATATAGAAGGATAGAGGACTGTATGTAAAGGATAGGATACTAGAATCTTAAGTCTAAAGAGTCAATAAAAGAGTCATACTAACTTAAAATGTATAATACTCAAATGAAACAGATATACATTATCTGGTAAAATAAACATAATTACTTGTGTATAATGATAATAGGAATTTATAATGAATACTTTGTCTGAAGTATGCCCTTTACAAATATAATTAAGAACGTAAGTAGGTAGTACCTGATAATCAAATGAACCGGGGGCTAAGGCCCTGGTGAGAAGGTTACATTACATAATCAATGTTAGCGTACAAGGCTTCATGGTGAGAGCCTTAGCTAATAATATTAATACCTAGTTTAACTAACTGAAGGAGAAAGAAGTTGAAATGAAGAGGAAGAGATGAGTAGAGTGTATGTACCTGAGGGTACATCGGCCTGTTGTGTTCTGCCTTGTTGGGTGGTTAGTCGCCATGGGCCCACTAAGCACACTGTAGAAACTCGCAAGTAGAGGAGAAACTTAAGCCCATAAGGGCAGTACAAAATAGGATGACTTACGAAGCCAGATCCTAGAAGATGACACGCAATGCGCGAGTGTCATTAAGGGGCACTCTGGAACGATCCAGCCCGCAGAGACATGGCGTAATACGGGTCGAGAAAACATCACGGCCAACAAATATTGCCCGAAGCACACAAAATAACTAAGTAAACTTATAAAATTCAACAAAGAACACAGAGAATTCACTACATGGTGACCGTTGGCCGAAGACAACGAGGTGGGCTAAAAAACAGGTGGTTTATAGAAAAAGGCAGTGTTGCCAACAAAGACACAAAGTTAAATCTATAAGAAGATTTTGGATCATACCTAAAACCTTATCTAAAGCAATATTAGAAAGGCGCGAATTACAAAATAAAGCGGTCATTTCAAATATATTATCCAATATCCAACACATACTTTTTTTAAATTATTGTAAAACAGAAAATAATCCAATGGAGTTTTGAAATTCAGCTCAAGATTATACATTTATGTTATAAACAATTACTCCAAGTTTCGTTTCAATATGACAAGTATATCAACGCTTTTCATTGGGCCTTATAAGTTAAGCAGCATCAAGCATGGTCAGTGCCTGGTTGGGTGACCGCTTGGAATGAAACGGATGTTTTTACTATCTGAGGGCGAGTGTAGCGAGTCTGCAGAAGTGTTACTGCATAAATTTAACGACTTGTATATTCTGAGGACGAGCCAAGTGATGTAAGAAGGATGAGCATAGCGAATTCAATGTGATGAGGAAAGGTTCCGAGGTACCCCGTACCAGATTTTTTTATTAAAATTTTAGCGAATTTATACAGAAAAAATATGTTAATGAGGTTAGGTTCATATTGGGGTAAGGTAGTAATACCTTCAAATCAAACTCGTTACTAAAGTCAACCTTTGGTAGTCAACCTGGTATTTATTATTTTATTAATATATAGGTAAAATTAAGGGTCGAAATTTTTTGCAATGTGAAAGGTCTAGAGTCTAAACAACCACTGTGGTGACCAAAAAGTTGAAAAAACTGTGAAAACTTAATGTACTGTTGGTAAACAAAAAATCTTAATAGGGTGTTGTTTTCCATTTTTTTCGGGAGGACACCTTGTATTTATGATTTCATTAATATGAGTCAGCAATTTTTTTAAAGAAATAGTTAATTAAGGGTCGACATTTTTCGCAATGTGAAAGGTCTAGAGTCAAAACAACCACTAAAAAGTCAAAAAAACTGTGAAAACCTAATGTACTGTTGGTAAACAAAAATTCTCAATAGGGCGTTGTTTTCCATTTTTTCGGAATGCTGAATCATAAATAATAAACCCAGTACGGAACCAAAACAAGTCAGTGTTCCTAGGTTACTGACTCGGAACTATTAATATTGTCTTAATATTAAGACGATATTATTTTGTCTTATTTGCACTGTATAAGTTTATAACTTTAAAATAATTCTGGCGTGGAGGTCTTCAAGCAGGTTAAGAGAGAAATGGATTTATGAGCAAGAAAGCTCGCATTTCAAAGAAAATTTGTCTGCCTTGTGGAACTCTGCGTCAAAATTTAAACTAAACTATAGACTGTAGTCATCGTATTGTGGTTTGACAATTAATTTTTTTTTAAACTCAAGTGTATTATTATAAATATTAACCATGTTTAACATATACCACAAAATCTCTGTCAAAACAACTACTGAAGAATATACACATTATACATTGAGTAAGTATGTATGTATGAGATTTTGTTCCTAGACCTTGTTTTTTGAATGTCCCAATACCTATTGTTTATTGTATTATTGTTTTTTATTGCTTTTATTATTTATTTTTTTCAGCCCTGTTAAATTTAAGGACCAGAATTTTTCAATAGGTATTTATTTTTTATAAATTAATTTATGTAATAATTATTTTAATACTATTAAATATAGTTAACAACAATATATATTAGATTTTTTATATGAGAAATAATGCACTATAATTAAAAAAACAATTTTTTAAAATTTTATGTACTTTGTACAAAGTATAGTAAAAATAAGTTTTAAAAAAATAGTGTTTATTTTATTGTATAAAATGAGTAATTATCAGGAAATCTTGGTTGAAACATCAAACTTTGTTAATTTATATTGATCTGAAATGAATTTTTATCAAATTAATAGATGCATTTGTCTGACATTAAAAAATGTTGAGGTCTTGGGTCCAAAAAATCTAGAAAAAAATTGTATTGCTCCAAAGCACTTTTTTTCTTATAATTGATTTTGAGCGAATAAACATTTCTTTTGGTTTTACCTCCCTTCAAAATATTGGAGGGCTTTTAAAAACTCGCCTGGTATGGGACCTTTTATTTGAGCCCTATACTGGGCGTGTTTTTAAATAACAAATAATATTGGACCTAAATTAAAGAGTATCTCATCCCGAATGAATAGTTAATTAATGTTTTTTTACAACTGTTTCCTCAGCCAAAGGGGTTTTGAGGTATTGCTATGCATTTATCCCTATTCGTAACTCCATAGGCTAAAGGGCTGTATTCATGACTAACTTGTTTTTAATAATAAATCAGAAGAATGGTACTTTCTGTTCTACACTGTTGAAAGCAAGTTATATTACTTCTACTTTTCCTCATTTATACCGGAGGTATATAGAAAAAGTATTGTGTTTGCAAAAAAACCCGAAACCAGGATGACACTGGAATTATTGATTTCAGGTTTAAAGACCTCCTGAGTTGTTTTCACTAAGTTATTTGTCTGTATGTGTGTGTATGTGTGTTATCATTGTAGCTCACAGTCTATTTATGCTAGAGAGTTAAAACTTGGTACAAAAACCAATCTGTACGTGTAGTTGTTTTATTAGGAAAATAATGTTTTTATGAAGTCATTAATGTCGCAATAATGACTCGGAAAAATTTTTAAAAATGTGGTCAGTGCCTGGATGGTTGACCGCTGCTGAGTACGAGCGAAGCGAGTCCCAAGTCGTGTTGCTATATAAATTTAACGACTTGTACATTCTGAGGTCGAGACAAGCAAGTCCAATGTGATGAGGGAAAGTTCTAAGGTACCCCGTACTTGATTTTGTAATCTGGATAATTATTATTTTTTGTTAGGTATATCTAATGTAGGGAAGTCTGTAGGTGTGATATCTGAGTATCCGTCACCAGTTTCACCGGATACATCTCTAAGCAATGTTTTCTCGTCATCGAAGGAACCTTTTAAATGTTACGCTGTTGAACAACGCCAGTCATTCTCACCTGCTGCTGATAAAACAGTTTTACAAACACCTCCGCTTGATAAGGGTTCAAGTCTTAAACCTCCAGTACCCAAGTCTGTCAACTCGGTACCTTTGATTGATGATTGTACGAAGCAAATTTCAGTTGAAAATAACCTGG
Organism: Microvelia longipes; assembly: GCA_018340805.1. Classification (NCBI taxonomy): domain Eukaryota; kingdom Metazoa; phylum Arthropoda; class Insecta; order Hemiptera; family Veliidae; genus Microvelia; species Microvelia longipes. Next base: position 43,603,627 of record JACMZG010000022.1, on the reverse strand, counting down.
TTAAAAGTAAGTTACAGCTTATATTTTCAGTTAGGTATACAGATATCCGGGGTGTAATGTTCTTATTAGTAGGTTTTTTCTTGGATATGGGGGAGGGGGGGGGGGTAGGAATGTATGGTTATTCTGAAATTGACCCTGTGGGAAAATCTCCTCTGTTACTACAGTCTATCGTTTATGTTTAAAAATCTTGGCAAGTCAGTTAAGGCACCACTGATTTTTAAGAAAAAAATCCCTGCAAGGAGGGAGCGGGAAAAAAACTATGTTAACAAATCAGGTTTTTATACCCGTAGTTTCTTGGTGATGTTTTTTTTTACATTTCTTTTGTGTAGTTTTATTTTAAAATATAATTTTTAAGATTACTTAATCAAAAGAGGAGAACTCTCTCTTGATACTTTAACACCTTTTGAGAAATATCTCGTGATACCTTTCAAACGAGTTTATATGTTTAGTCAAATAAATAATTTACTTATTTTCTATTAACTTGAAAATTTCATGTCTTTATGTTGATATGGTTTGCAGGTAGAAAGGTAGTTGAAGCCCGAAGCTCTCTGCACCCGGCACTAAGGCCTAGTTTGTTCTCTAATGTACCTCCTTTCATTAAATTTGTATCCCATGATACTGAGGGTAAATATTTGTTTCTATGTCTGTATTTTTTATGTAAAAAGCATAATCATTTTTGTTATGTCTTTTAGTATGTAATAGTAGCAGCAGGAGGACTAAACTCAATGGAATTCCAATGTTTACACAAAAGCCGATTTTCTGGTGGTCTTTACAAGGGATACCAATCAAACAACAAAAAAATTGTTTATCAAGTTTAAACTGCTGCTTTATTCGACTACTTTTTGCCTGAAACAGATTTTGAGCTGATAAATATTTTCTTTGAGAAAAAGTTTTAGGGGTGGTGTTCCTGGAGGAAAATGGTTAAAAATAATGTATTTTTATTAAATACAAAGTTGGTACTTTGAAGGACTGTGATAAAAAATATAACTAGCTTCAATATAAATATAATACACCCATTCTGGCAAAGGGAGGATAGTTATTTATGCACCAAAGGAGTAAGAAATTTTATTATTTCCCTGAGCAGTTAGTTGGTTCCTAAGGTGCAAGCAACTAAGGTTCCTAAGGGAACCAAAGTATTTAACGCCCGAGTCGAAGCCGAGGGATTTATGTGTTTAACTTTTGAGGCAAAGCTGAGGTATTTATGCGTTTAACTCCTGAGGCAAAGCTGAGGGATTTATGTGTTTAACTCCCAAGGGAAAGCTGAGGGTGTTATGGCTCCTAACAACTTCTTTTGACCTGTAACGGATTTTGAGCCAATAATTTTTTTTGTTATGGTCCCCCTTATAAATTTTGGAGTGCTGCACCCAAAAAATAAAATTTATTTGCCCCTAACAACTTCTTTTGACCTGAAACTAATTTTAAGCCAATACAAAAATATTTTTTTGGTCAGGCTCCCCTTAAAATTATGGGGTTGCCACCCTCGGGAAAATTTAAAAAATGGTTCAGTTACCTGTATAAATTTATTCTGATATCATCGTGTATTTAAATTTATTATTTCCCTAAAAAAATTTATATAATTGGCTCTAATAACCCAATAATAGGAACACTTTTCACTCTCAAGGGAGAAAAAAGTTACTTTTTACTCCCAAGGGGTGATAAGTAATTTTTTCTCCCTTAGGAGTGAAAAGTGCTTCTTTAATCCCTAAAAACTAGTCAATAAACTTAACATTATACACCGTTTGAAGATAAAATTTTATATCTTTTATCATTTAATCTTTAGAGTTTTGCAAAATATGAATAGTTGACACAATTGCTTGTCAAACATGATGGCTGTAAGATGGGAGTCAATAATAAATAAGTTTCTAGTAAATACTTTACATTATTCAGATTAAATAATGTGATGTCTACCCTGATGAGATAGACATAACAAAAAAGAGTGGGACATGACATTATATCAAGCCATCAATGATGACGAATGTCAAATGATGGAACAGTTCCCAGATGTAGCATTGCATTACATTTCCTAGGTGTCTTTTGCACAATTTGTATCTTTGTTTTTACACTTGTAATTTACTTATTGTAGTAAAGTCTATGGTTAAAACGTTTCTTATTTTTAAGATAAAGCAACAGGAAAATTTATATTTTTGTGTATTAAAGGATTTTTTGGGATTTAATAAAGAACATAACTGTTTGCAAATTAAATACTAATTTCAGTATTTATTTTACTTTAATTTTTTTTAACACTGATACTATCAGTGTGTATTCGTATTGATTATTACTGATACTATAATTGTGTTTTTTTTTGCAATTATAATCTATTATCATACAAAGTATGTTGGTGAAACTGATGTTTTGATTGCAGTAAAAGATGCGTTACCGGCATCAGTATCCAAAGTGCTGAGATGGAAAATCACCACTATCACTCCTCTTGTTGTTAGAAAAACTGTTCTTAATTCTGGCTTTAAACTGGTCAAACGTGAGTATATTGTTGGCTTTCTTATGAGTATGTTGTTGGTTTTCTTGTGAGTATGTAGTTGGCTTTCTTGTGAGTATGTTGTTGGTTTTCTTGTGAGTATGTTGTTGGGGTTCTTATGAGTATGTTGTTGGTTTTCTTGTGAGTATGTTGATGGCTTTCTTGTGAGTATGTAGTTGGCTTTCTTGTGAGTACGTTGTTGGCTTTCTTGTGAGTATAGTGTTGGTTTTCTTGTGAGTATGTTGTTGGCTTTCTTTTGAGTATGTTGTTGGCTTTCTTGTTGTTGTTACTTATTAAGTGATGACATATGCTTTCATCATACTTATTAAGTGATGACATATGCTTTCGTCATACTTGTTAAATGATGACATATGCTTTCGACATATTTATTAAGTGATGACATATGCTTTCGTCATACTTATTTTTGCAAATTTTCATAGAAAAAATGATGTAATGAAGTTGAGATCATATTTTGGCATTATGTTTGACCTAAGTAAATAAAGAATTATTTATTATATTAATTATTTATTATTATTATTAAAAGAGAATTATTTATTATAATTATTATTATTTATTAATAAATAAATAATTATTTATTATTTATTTATTAGTTAATTATTATTATTTTATTTATTATTTATTAAAGAATTATTATTTATTTAAATTAGAATTATTATTTTTTAAAGAATTATTTATTATTCCTGTCTAATTCTGAATAATTCATTCTGATTATTGATTTAGGACACATGTAGCCCTGGATAAGACTAACATATGGGCCATGTTTCATCTCATTCTCAACATTAGTTCAATTTTTATCAAATGACTTTGGCACGTTTTTTTAAAAATGTGAAAATAATTCAAAAAAGGTGAAATTTGGTACAAGTATATATGCCATTACGTAAATAATTTCATTCAATACAAGTATATCCATGATTTTTGTTGGATCACAAAAGTTAAGCAGCATTGAGCGTGCCAGAGCTGTTTGGTTGACCGCTGAGAATGAAATGGATATATTTATTATCAACAACCCCAATATTAATAAAACAAAAGAAAATATTAAGGATAATGAGGAGTATGAAACAAGACGAATCATGTAGAGATGTTTTTGTAAAATTGAGGGTTATGACTGTGGTAAACCTCTGTATAATGCATCCTCTGTGCTATATTAAAAATAATGTGGATAAGTTTAAAATGCCTGAACATAGTTATACGACTAGAAATAAAAATCTAATACAAATACCTAAGCATTGACTGAGCAAGTCGGAAGTGGGAATAAGCTGCTTAGGAATCAAGCTGTACAATCACTTACCCACTCAGATTAAAGAATTAGAGTTTAAAGCGTTTAAAGATCAAAGTAAAAGAAATGTTAAAGAAGTTTTTTATAAAATTAACAAATTTCTAGAAATTGACTTTTCAAAACTAATTTGAAAATTTATGTTTTATTTGACTTTTGTGCACATCTGAAAAGATGTTTTAAACAACAATTTTTTCTCTTATCTCTCTTATCTGAGGATGAGCGAAGCGAGTCCGAAGTAGGGAGGATTAGCTAAGCAAATCTGATGTGATGAGAAAAAGTTCCGAGGTTCCCAGTACGCATTTTTTTTTACATTCAAATATTTTTGTATTGGTACATCCACCATGTGTATCAAAGCATTTTGACGGATAAAACTAGGGACAGATTAAGTGTCTGTCCCTGAAAAGTTATTGATTAAAATTATATTAATTTAATTTTATTATTTTTAATTTGATAGAATCGCCCGAGTGGACAGGCACGTGGGGTAAACACATGAAATCAGTCATGTTTCGCACTATACGAGAGCATCAGAAAATCAATCACTTTCCCGGGACGTTCCAAATCGGCAGGAAAGATAAACTGTGGAAGAATCTATCTCATTTAATGACAGTTTTCAGTAAAGTAGAGTGAGTAGAAATTTAATTTTTATTAAAACGGAAGTTAGTACAGAGAATTAAACTTTGCTTTTATGTTCTAATTATTGTTTAAAAGTTCTGAAATTTTTAGTTTTAGCTAATTTTAATAAACTGCGTTGGCTTCCGCGGTTATTGTCATGAAGATTTAGGTCTTCCGGTGGTGACCGCGTCAATGTAGATGAAGAATCCGATGTTTCGCTTCCACTGTGGGAGGCATCTTCAGGGATGTAGGACATCATGGATTGAAAACTGAATCCGAAATGTCGGATTCTTCATCTACATTGACGCGGTCATCACCGGAAGACCTAAATCTTCATAGCTAATTTTATTTGGTAATGTAGCTTATTGGGTGGTTGGGATGACAGAAGTGGAGAGCAGAGTGATGGGATTGATTCTGCTTGGCCTCTTAATTCCAAAAACATACATATCATCAATATTTAAATATATATATGTAAGAGTTACTACCCTTGCACCCTCATATATGACACTTAAAGGTTAGATAACTCTCAAAAGCTTTCTTGGATCAAAACGAAACTTTGCCTATAGTAAAGTGTTAATGAGGTTATCAAGTCTATTGTTTTTAGAAAAATGGAACCAGTTACAGTAGGATTATACTACATATTTTAGGATTATACAGTAGGTATACTACATAATCTTTGATTGAAATTTGGTAAAAGTATGTACCTTTACTTAATAAATAAGTACATAAAGTTTTGTTTCAATACGAATTTTACATAAAGAACGAATAACGAATTTTGTACATAAAGTTTCGTTTCAATACGTATTTTATTTATCATCCTACATATGTTTATCTATATCAGCTTACCACAGTATATTTTTCAAAGCTTTAAACTCTTAAAATAACTTGAAAAGACTCCCTCTCACAACTCAGGCTTTGCCTCCAGTGAGAGGTAGCTTTTACTCTTACAAATTGCTATATTAAATTTTTTTGTAATTTTATTTGAATTGAATTTTACTTTTAATCAATAAAGTTTTTACAAAAGCAAAAAAAAAAAAAATATGACTAGTATATCTATGATTTTTGTTGGATCATAAAAGTTAAGTAGCATTGAGTGTGGTCAGTGCTGTATGGGTGACCGCTGAGAACGAAACGGATGCCTTGGACCTTTACTTTTTATAATTTATGTCAACGACCTCCCCGATAACGGTAATGTGAGTCCTAGGTTTGCAGACGATTCCACATATGTAGTAAAAGGGCTCGATCCCACAGTAAATAAACAAAATATGGAATATAATGTTACTGTAGCTCAAACATGGTTTATTGCTAACAAATTAACTTTAAATAAAGATAAGAATCAATTAATAACCCATACCTTAAAGAGTAGTGGCAATAAAAATAATAAAGAGTCAATTAAAATCCTAGGGCTATCAATTGATCGTTCTTTAAATTGGAAAATTCATATCAATGATGTAAGTAGTAAACTCAGTTCTGTTTTGTTTATGCTTCGAAAGCTTAGCACTACTGTTGACTTGAAAACCTGCAAGCTGGCTTACTATGCTCATTTCCACTCACGATTATTATATGGCATCAGAGAATGGGGAGCTGCCCCGAGTGCACACAATGTTTTTCTATTGCAAAAAAAAGCCATTAGAATTATTACAAAGTCTAAATATGATGCGCATTGTGCAAAACTTTTCAAATAAAATAAGATTCTAACATTTTATTCAGCATACATTTTTTCAGTTTTAGTATACATTAAAAATAGACACCATGAATTAGATAATATAAAAATCATGGTTATTCAACTAGATTTTATACAAATATAAATTTGCCATTCTCCAGACTTAGTAAGTCAAGTCAATCTCCGATGGTGAATGGAATCAAATGTTTTAATAAGCTGCCTACTAGTATTGTAGACCTTCCTATGGATTCCTTTTAAAAGGTTATTAAAGAAATACTAATTGATAAAGCATATTACTGTGTCAATGACTTTTTAAATGACAGTATAGTGTATCCTGAAAAATTGTAAACTGGTACCTTTTTAACTTAATAATATCTTACATAATTTTTATTTATTGTATTTTTTTACGTTTTAATTTGTATTCATGAATTGACTATTGTGAGGCCTTTGAATGTAAGGCAACCACAAGCTTATAATAAATAAATAAAATGCATTTACTATCTGAAGACGAGCGAAGCGAGTCTGAAAACATATTGCAAGTTTAAATTTGATGAATCGTATATTCTGAGGATGAGGGACACACGAGTCCGACGCAGGGAGGATGAGCGTAGTGAATCCGATGTTATGAGGAAAAGTTCCAAGTTATCCTAAAACTGATTTTTAGTTATATTAATATTTGTTAACATATTTCAACATATTTGTGGTGTACCCCCCGTTATGGTCTTGTGTACTCCAGTTGACTAGAGTTATGTTTCTCTAATGATTGTATTTACATTGTTGTGCAGGTTTGGTTTCATACCTAGGACTTATATCCTTCCACAAGATACTAAATATTTAAGGTTGGCTTGGGAAAGAGACGGTGGTGGTGACTCAACCTGGATTGTTAAACCTGTAAGTTTTTAAAGTGTTATATTTTTCCCCGCAGAAGAGAAAAAGTTACATTAAAATTCAATAAAATTAGTCATTTTCAAAGTGAAATTTCTCGTTTTCTATAGTGGATAAAGAATTGTAATTTCACAAGTAATATTGTTCTGATATGATCTTTGCGTCAGCTAAATTGAGAGATTCTAGGTTAATCCAGTCAAAAGATATAAGGGGGTAGAAAATGCTCCGAATTGCTTCGGGAAAAGGGTGTTCGTCAGTGCCAGCCTTGGATACAAAACGTGTACCTTATAAAGCAAGACTTGGCTGGGGCACTGCCGTGCCCCCAGATATTCTTGATCAGTGAGTCCCCCCATTCCAAAGAATCCACCTCCCCCTACTTCTCCCCTCCTTGACCATAAGCTTATTTTTTCTTTGAAAATTCGATAAAAAGGCTGAACAGATTGAGTAGATAAATAAAAGCTTTCTTCACAGCCTCCTAACCCCCCGGTCCAAATTCCCATTACAGCGACAAGTTCTTTTTCCTTCCAAAATTCATAATAAGCAAATAGTTAACCAGAAGAAACCCCAATTAAAAAACGGTACCTAAAACAATTGTACCAAAAGCTTAAAACACGCAAGTAATTGAACTCATAACATAGGAGGTCAGTTTAAGTGTAATGACGTCATTAACTTGCGTTTTTTTTAAGCTTTTGGTACGATTGCTTTAGGTACCGTTCTTTCATTGGGTTTTCTTCTGGTTAACTACTTGCTTATTATGAATTTTAGAAGGAAAAAGGACTTGTCACTGTCAATGGGAATTTGGACCGGGGGTTAGAAGGGTGTGAAGAAAGCTTTTATTTATCTACTCAATCTGTTCAGCCTTTTTATCGAATTTTCAAAGAAAAAATGAGCTTAAAATACGCTTAAGAGGTACACAATCTAACCTAAACTCAGCGGCTTAAAATACGTAAAGTTTCACTGAAATAAATATTTTAGCTAAACCAACATCTTTAAAACCAGCAAAGCAAAACCCAAAATTAAGCCTTAAAACCAGAACAAAAAGATAAGAAAAGAAAAAAAACCGGTGAAGTTGTTACATAGGTGGAACGCCTTATCAGAAAAAAACTTAATTTTTACTACATAAAATTTTTGCAAAATGAATAAAACATATTTACTAAATCCAAAAATCCCTTTCAAAAAACATATGACTATAAAAAAATACTCCTTAAACTTATTTAACTTGTCTTACCAACCAGAAGGCGATGACCCGAGGTGACTCTGTCCAAAGCTCTTTCACACCTGACGTGTTTTCATGAAACCGAAATTCTTGAAGGTCAGAACAAACGAAAAAATCAATAAAAAGCTAGCAAAATGCTACGTAATCCAAAAACCTGATGTAAACTTTCTAACCAACCAATAAGAAACCAGATCACGTAAGCTCTCACAAGATTGGCAACACTGCAAAAAATTCGAAGCTACGATAAAAATTTACATTATATTTATTTAAAAAACTGAAAACATTGATGTAAAATGGCTGAAAACCTGAAATATGATTAGTAATGTAAGAAAATAAGGTTATTATAAAATATAAACAGATTAAGTAAAAGAAGGGTGATTAGAAGACATATGATTATAAAAATGTACCCTGGTTGAAATAATACTGGGAAAAAATAAGCGCCGAAATTCAAATCAAATTATACTAAACCCTGTGGGACACTACAGAATTGTTTCATAGTTTGATGATGATATACTCCAATAAGGGTTGCACACATGATAATGGTTTTATTTATCTTTATTAATGAATACAGTCATCTATTTTGAGGATTTAGTAAAGAGGTTCTATGAATGTGACTTGCTTGCTGGGTCAAATGACTCAGCAATAAATATTACCCCATAAAATCATGATATGAAGTAATAATAATAATGGTTCTCGCTGTTACAATCCAGTACAATTGTCTAGCGACGTCAAATATTAAGACTAAAATAACTAAATCCTATCCTCCAGGAACTCAAGTGACCTCTTATCTTAATAATTTCACTTGAGTATGACTACACTTGGGTATGAATTTTAACTTGAGTATACATTTTAACTTTTGTATGACTCTTAACTTGAGTAAGAATTTTAACTTGTGTATGACTCTTAACTTGAGTAAGAATTTTAACTGTGTATGACTCTTATCTTGAGTAAGAATTTTAACTTTTGTATGACTCTTAACTTAAGTAAGAATTTTAACTTGTGTATGACTCGTAACCTAAGTATGGTCCTAACATAAGTGTGATGTTACAGCCTGCGTCAGCCCGAGGTACTGGGATTAAGGTTGTTAACAAGTGGAATCAGATCCCCAAGAAAAGTCCCATGATAGTTCAGAAGTACATCTCGAATCCGTTCCTTATCAATGGCAATAAGTTTGATCTGAGACTGTATGCTTTGGTAACGAGTTTTAATCCTCTTAGGATTTATCTCTACGACAATGGCCTCGTCAGGTTTGCCTCAGGTAACTACCATTTTCTTTTTCCTGTGTGTAAATTTAGGGAAAAAATTTGCATTATAAATCAAATGTGAAATATTTTTTTATTTTAAATTAAAACATTTTTTTTGCTTCAGGTAACTAACCATTTTCTTTTTGCATGGTTAAATTAAAGAAAAAACAAATTTTCTGTATTTTAAATCAAACTTAAATTAATTTTACATGACGCAATCTCTTTTTCTAGAACAACTCTTTATTTAGGTAGAATATGATTAAGTTCAAGTCTGCTTGAATCTTAATAATATGATTAAGTTCGAGTCTGCTTGAATCTTAACAATATGATTAAGTTCAAGTTTGCTTGAATCTTAACAATATGATTAAGTTCATGTCTGCTTGAATCTTATCAATATTATTAAGTTCAAGTCTGCTTGAATCTTAACAATATGATTAAGTTATAGTGTGCTTGAATCTTAACAATATGATTAAGAGTTAGGGACTGTGGATGGTGGAAAGGAAGGGCTCTCAATGTAGGTCATATGGCAATCGAGAGTTTGGCACATCGTGAAATTCCCTTTACTACGATACCTGTGATATTGATCAAACCTAAACTCAAGCTAAATAAGAGGTTTCAAATAGATATCCCTTCTAGAGATAAATGGGAAAAGGGTGAGGTAAAATTTAATGCGGAGACTCTTGTGACATTCACTGATGGTTCACGAAATGATACAGGCTTATCTGGAGCAGGACTATACATAGAAAACTCAGGCTTTACCAAAAGTTTTTCTCTAGGTAAATTAACTACAGTGTTCCAAGCCGAAGTCTTTGCCATTTTGGAAGCGACTAGGCAGCCAGACTTAAAAAACCCAAAATATAAGTCTATAGCAATTTGCTCTGACAGCCAAGCTGCTCTAAAAGCTTTAGCTTCTCCCAATATCAATTCTTCTTTGGTATTAGAATGCTGGGAAGCTCTGGAACAGCTATCTGAACACTTAAAGGTCAAAGTGATATGGGTCCCTGGACACACTGGCATAGCTGGAAACGAAAAAGCGACGAAGTAGCTAAAAAAGGGGCATCTACAAACTTCTGTGGGCCAGAGCCTGCAATAAATTGGACAAGAAGGCAGGCCAAATCCCTTGTAAAAAGTTGGATTTGGAAGGAAACTAAAATCACATGGGAAAACAACACCGGATGTAGACAGTCAAAGATGATATTTCCAACATTAGATAGAAGGAAATCTAGATGGCTTCTTGACTTGAGTAAGTCTAGTCTCAGACTTATAGTAGGAGTAATCACTGGGCACTGCAGGCTTAATAGGCATTTAGCCCTAATGAAGGTGACTGAGAGCCCAATATGTGCAATATGTGATGACAATGAGGAAGAAACAGCCTATCACTATTTGGCAATGTGTGAAGGGTTTGGAAGGCTCAGGTTTCAAATATTTGGAACTGGAACGCTTCTCGAAGAGGAAATGGAGTCTCTAAGATGGCAGGACATTCTTACTTTCATCCATCGTAGCAGGAGGTTCGACGAGGAGAAAGTAGTGGAAGTACAGTGATAGGTGGTTGACTTCGGGGTTGGTGAAAAGGACCCAATGGTGTGGTCTACTCACCAGGCTTGACCTCCCCACTCTTACTACTACTACTACTAACAATATGATTAAGTTCATGTCTGCTTGAATCTTATCAATATTATTAAGTTCAAGTCTGCTTGAATCTTAACAATATGATTAAGTTTAAGTCTGCCTGAATCTTAACAATATGATTAAGTTATAGTGTGCTTGAATCTTAACAATATGATTAAGTTATAGTGTGCTTGAATCTTAACAATATGATTAAGTTCAAGTCTGCTTGAATCTTCACAATATGATTAAGTTCAAGTCTGCTTGAATCTTCACAATATGATTAAGTTTAAGTCTGCTTGAATCTTAACAATATTATTAAGTTCAAGTCTGCTTGAATCTTAAAATGGTAACATAGTAAATCATGCCATTTTAGGTTTGTGCATTTTTTTTGTGTGGTAGTGGTTTTTCTTGTATTTTCTGTTATACTTAAACATTTATATCTCTGATTCCTAGGAACCAATTATTTATGGTCTAAAATGTATCAACCCTGTATTTTTGAAACTTTTTATTACCATTTGTTCATTTTATGAAATATTGTTTCAATATTTTTGTTTTATAAATAGAAATAAATTCTATTAGAATTTAATAAAATAAATTTGATAAAATTTTATCAATTCTACTTGAGGGCAGGCAGCGCATGGTGTGGTAGTTCATGCAACTAGTACTGTTTTAGACGAATAAACTAATATCATTTTGATACTACTGAGTTTTGCAAAACATGAATAGTTGACACAGTATAATTGTGCGAGAGACACCAAGGAAATGTAACAAGCAAAATGCACTGCTACATCTGGGAACTGTTCCATCATTCGACATTCGTCATCCTTGATGGCTCGACATAATGTCATGCCCCACTCTGTTTCGTTGCGTCTAACTCCAATTACCTTCAATTAATTCCGAAGAGTATAATGTGAAGTACTTACCAGAGACGAGTCAGCGCTCTGATAAGTTAGACGTAAAGAAACAGAGTGAGACATGACAATATATCGAGCCATCAATGATGACAAATGTCGAATGATGGAACAGTTCCCAGATGTAGCATTGCATTTTGCTTGTTACATTTCCTTGGTGTCTCTCGCACAATTATATTGTGCCAAATTTTTTTGATGTTTCAAAATAACACATGAATATTACACTATTTTTGACATATTTTGTCTTCATATTTTAAGTATCTGTGTTGGCGTCATTGGCTGGGTATTATAAGTATGTGCTCCAATATGGGTTTTAGAGGGTTGGGGAGTCATTATTCTTCCTCTAGAAAGGCTCTAGTAGGTAAATTAAGAAATGGAAGCTGTCACAATTCTAACCATGATGTTTAATAAAAAAAACACTCTAGAATTAAAAACAATTAATATATTGTCAACCACAATAGTATAAAAAATATAACTGACCTGTTTCGACTTAACGTCATCATCAGAGCTGTTTACAGATTGATGATTATGTAAAGTCGTTACAACTTTACAGCTCTGATGATGACATATAGTCATAAAACGGTCAGTTATATTTTTTTACTATTGTGGTTGACAATATATTAATTGTTTTTAATTCTAGTGTTTTTTATTAAACATCATAGTTAGTCTATACCATAAAATCTTTGTCGAAACAACTAATGATTTAAACAATTCTAACCCATTGTCATTGTGTTATTTAACTGGAAACCTCCCTCTAAGCTTAAGTCTCTTTGGTTTTTGGACTATATCAAACCAAGAAGTTGGTACATTGCGACCCCCCCCTCCAAGTTATATAAAATTCTACCTTATTGTAGTTTTGATCCTTAGTTATGTGTATTTTGCAGTGAAATATTCAGAAGATTTGAACAACTTGAGCGATCGCTACATGCATCTTACCAACTACAGTATCAATAAATTAAGTAATAATTACCATCATAATGAGGACGCTGATGCTTGCCAAGGCCATAAATGGTTTGTAGTTAAAATTCTGGTTTAGTAATAGTTGCCCTTGTTACTTTTTCTTATTTACCTCAATGCAAAGCCTTTGACATGGTAGATCATAGCCTTTGACATGGTAGATCATAGCCTTTGACATGGTAGATCATAGGCGTTGACATGGTAGATTATAAAATATTACTAAGGAAACTTTATGACAGTGGGATTAGCGGGGTTGCCTATGACTTACTGGCGAGTTATTTAAGCAACAGGGAACAAGTTGTAGAGATTAAGTTTAGAGGCAAATTAAATAGGTCAGAAAGAGTCAAAATAAGTACTGGGATGCCTCAGGGGTCTGTTTTAGGCCCAATTTTATTTTTAATATTTATTAACAACCTGCCAGGCAGTCTAGACTGCAAAAAACAGTTCTTTATGCTGATAATTTCTTAGTCGTGACGTCAAATAAGGACGTCTCTAAAGCAGTAGGTCAAGCTAAAACTATTATAGCCAGTATTATAGAGTGGTGTGTTCATAATAAACTGGTTGTGAATGAACAGAAAACAAATTGTATTTATTTTAAAGATAAGGCCAATTCAAAATATGTTGACATAAATCAAACAGACTCTGTAAAATTATTGACCAACAATTAAATTTTAAAAATCATATAAAACATTTAGAAGGTCAGCTAGCTTCTAAAACTTACTTACTTTACTTACATAGGACTTTACTGGCTACAGATGAACTCAAGATGCTTTATTATGCACAAATCCGTTCTCGGCTCCAATATGGTATTTTGTTTTGTTATAATAGTATAAATAGAATTTTCATTATGCAAAAAAGATGCCTCAGAATTATGAATAAGAAACCTGATAGGTCATCTTGCAGAGATCTTTTCAGAATATCGAGAATTCCTACATTAACTACTCTTTATATTTTAGAGCTAATCAAGTTTTACCGAAATAATAGTACTTTGTTTGATAGCAATAAAATTAATCATAATTATGAAACGAGGCATAAAAGCGCTCTATAACCAGATAAACATAAAAGTAGTTTGTATGAGAATTCCACTCATTATAAAGTAGTGCAAGTCATCAATGCTATACCAGCTACATACAAGGAAAAGTATGATTTGCAAGATGAGAAGTACTTAGATGTAATAAAGGCTTTTCTTATAGAAAAAGTTCTTTATAACATGAAAGAATTTTTTGATGAAATTATACATTTCAAATTACACATACATTAGCACTGTATGTGTGGTATAATTTGATTTCTTATATGTATATGTGTGTGTATGTATGTATGAATGTATATATATATATTAATATATGTAAATGTATATATGTATGTGTATGTATTATATATATATATATTATATATATATATATATATATATATATATGTGTGTGTGTGTGTGTGTGAGTGTGTGTGTGTATGTATATGTATGTAATATGTGTATACATTTTTATAGTAGTTTTTTAAATAGTTGTAAATTGATTTTTTTAGTATGTTTTTTTGACGCAACCTGTTCCAAAAATAAGTTTGGTTATTGGCAATAAAGATACATTTATTTTAAAAAAAATGGTATTAGCTTTTAAACTTTTCCTTATTTACCTCAATGCTATTAGCTTATTTACCTCAATGCTATTAGCTTTATACTTTTTCTTATTTACCTCCTATTAGCTTTTATACTTCCTTATTTACCTATGCTATTAGCTTTTATACTTTTCCTTATTTTTACCTCAATGCTATTAGCTTTTATACTTTTCCTTATTTACCTCAATGCTATTAGCTTTTATACTTTTCCTTATTTACCTCAATGCTATTAGCTTTTATACTTTTCCTTATTTACCTCAATGCTATTAGCTTTTATACTTTTTCCACCTCATGCTATTAGCTTTTATACTTTCCTTATTTACCTCAAATTAGCTTTTATACTTTTCCTTATTTACCTCAATGCTTTTATACCTTTTCCTTATTTACCTCAATGCTATTAGCTTTTATACTTTTCCTTATTTACTCAATGCTATTAGCTTTTATACTTTCCTTATTTACCTCAATGCTATTAGCTTTTATACTTTTCCTTATTTACCTCAAATGCTATTAGCTTTTATACTTTTTCTTATTACCTCAATGCTATTAGCTTTTATACTTTTCCTTATTTACCTCAATGCTATTAGCTTTTATACTTTTCCTTATTTACCTCAATGCTTTAGCTTTTTTATTAACTTTTCTATTTACCTCAATGCTATTACTTTTTACTTTTCCTTATTTACCTCAATGCTATTAGCTTTTATAACTTTTCCTTGTTTACCTCAATGCTATTAGCTTTCATACTTTTCCTTATTTACCTCAACCTTTTTTGAGGCTTTTAAATGGGTGAAAAATGTGTATATAAGATATATACAAATATAAAAAATCAGGTGCGGTGTACCTCAGAACTTTTCCTTAACACTACAAATTTGCTATGCTCATCCTCCTAGCTTTGGACTCAGTTCTCTCGTCCCAAGAATATACAAGTTGTTAAATTTATAATGCAAAAACGTCTTCAGACTCGCTTCGCTTGTCCTCAAATAGTAAAGAGATTAGTTTCATTCCCAGCGGTCACCCATCCAGACACTGACCTTGCTCGATGCTTCTTAAAATTTATGATCCACCAAATCATGGATATACTTGTCATATTGAAACGAAACTTAGTGTACTTATTTATTACGCAAAGGTATATACTTAATATAAATTTCTAGTCAATTGGATAGTTTTCTGACTTTTAAAAGCGCCGTGGAGTACTTCACAATAAATAACACCAACAACCACGTCTCTCCACCAAACATTATATATTAATAAACTGACAGAGCGGCTTACGGCAAATAGCCATCAACAGTGCCTAAAACAAGCGAAAAATCATAAACTTAAAAAAATATAAAAATAAAAAGGTTACAGCATAAAAACCAAAATCCACATACAAAAAATAAAATGTAAAAATTAACAAAATAAAAAGAAACAAGTCGAAAAAATAAAACAAAAAATTTAAAAAATTTACCGGTGAGATGTAGAAGGGAGGATCTCGTCCAGTGACTGGTAGCGGGCTGGTTGAGGGCGGGTAGAAGTGATCAGAGCTTGGAGAATCACTGATCCCCACCGTCAGTTTTATCATTAAGGCAATCCTCACCGTCTTCTTTGAGGGCTCTTCTAATTTCTAAATTCTCTAACGAGTTAGGTTTGGCACCTTTATTCTCAAAATGAAGGAAACCAACCTTGTGTCCCTTTTTTCCGTGACTTTCTTGAGCAGTATGAGCATAGAAATTAGTGGGGCCCCGTAAGTGCTCACGGAAACGAGTCGCGAAATCGCGACCTGTTTGGCCTAAATAACGCTTATTACAGCCTTCAAAACCGCATTTGATGACGTATACACCGCTTTTATTGATAGTTGGATAGTTTTTATTGTTTAGTGGATAGTTTTCTAATTTTTTCAAATTTTCTACAAAAGTACATCAGTCATTCTATAAAATTTGAACTAATGCTGATAATGAGGTGAAACTTAGCACACATAGCTACATGCGTGCCAAATTTCAATCCGATCGCATCATTTTTCCGCGTTTTATGAGTTTTCAAATTTTTACTGGGTCATTATTGCAAGATAATGACTTCATAAAAGAAATTATTTTCCAAACTGCACAACTACAGTGGTGGGCTGATTTTTGTACGAAGTTTCAACTCTCTAGCATAAATACACTAGGAGCTACGATGATAACAGACACACACACATACAGACAGACGACTTTTGAAAATATCTCAGGAGGTCTTAAAAACACCTAAAACGGATAATTCCGGCAACATCCTGGTTTTGGATTTTTTGCAAACACAATACTTTTCCTATATACCTACAGTATAAATGAGGAATAGTAAAAAAAATAGGGTTTAAAACTACAACACACACATATAGTTGTACTAGTTGAGTGTGTCATCCCCCACTCCTTTCTAGTTATCCTGTTTTGCCTACCTATCCGCCTATGCCCATTCTCTTGCTTCCATGCAAGAAAATGAGGTTTGTTTTCTAAATCTCTTTCTGTAAATTTAAAGTGTATAAATATAAATATGAATATTATTTTTCCCCTATTAATACCATAAAATATTAATAAGCTATATTTCTAGAGTATATATATAAATAATATATATATATAATATATATATATATATATATATATATATATATATATATATATATATATATATACACAAAATGAAGACAGAAAATACTAATCGTATTTAAAAAACATTAAAGATAATAATAATAATTACAGAGGGTGAAAATATAGGTGTTGTGGATTTTAGAAAATTTTCGACATACGTCTTCGTCGGTCTAATAGAGAAAGAAAGTTTCCGAGCTACTCATATATATATATATATATATATATATATATATATATATATATATATAATATATATATATATATTATTTATATTTGTGTGTGTTTATAGATAAGAGGTTAAGTTAGAAGTTTATTTTATTTGATATGAAAATATTTTAAATATTAATTATTTAACGATTTGACAATGTTCCTATCATGATGTCTTATTAATAATTTATTTTGTGCCATTTTTTGCAGGACCATCAAAACTCTGTTTACTTACCTGCAGGACAGAGTTGATGTGAAGGCACTATGGGACAGACTGGTAGACCTTGTTATCAAGACAACCCTGTGTGGGGAGTCATCTATATGTCAGCTGTCAAAGTCCAACCTGACAAGTCATTATTGTTCTTATGAACTGTTTGGTGTTGATGTTTTGTTGGATGAGAATCTAACGCCTTGGTTACTTGAGGTGAGTTCTCAATAATGATTTATCTAAGAAAAACAATGTAACATGACAAAGCTAACCTGTGGCAAGCCTGCATAAAACAATATCCTTTGAGTGAGCGTGAATGGAGTCCATTATAAATAATGAAAGAAAAGAAGTCTCTCCACGAAATAAAACTTTATTGGCAAAGCACTTTCAACCTAACTAGAGGCCATCATCAGTGCATAACTGTTGAGGTGTAAAGAAGAAGAGAAGTAAGTCTATGTTTTTCTATTAGATATGAGAGTCAGACTCATAGACTCACTTCTCTTCTTCTTTAACATCTCAACGGTTTTGCACTGATGATGGCCTCTAGTTAGGTTGAAAGTGCTTTGCCAATCAAGTTTTATTTTGTGGAGAGACTTCTTTTCTTTCATTATGCATAAAACAATTTCCTCTAATGGGAAATAAAGTCTTTTTTTTCAAGTTGTATGAATTCATTTTTATTTTGTTGGCAATGCTCGAAAACCAACCATTGTTAAGGTGCATTCACAATACTGAGGCTTGTTACTGTTGCGATGCGTGCAGTTACAGCTCAAATTTTATGTAATCGTACGGGACATTCTTAAACAACTTGCGGTAGCGGAAAATAGAAATTTCCGCAAACCTACTAAACCAGCATTCAATCAATCAAAGCATTTGATTGATTACAAAACACCAGAGAGGCCTGTCGTGGAAAAACCTTTCCGTTTTCAAAGTTTTGGAATTTTTCTTACCCCCTCTTCAGATTTAGAGAAGAATACTTTTGTTTTGTTTGGATTTTGATTCGTGCTGTGCTTTAAGTTGTTTTATTTTTTATTATTTTAATTTGATTTTAATAAAAAAGTAATGTTTTTTTATCTAAAAAATGAATATTATCTTGTTATTAAAACACAATATGGTTATTTTATTACTTTTGTTTGTGCTGTGTCTTTTTAAATTGTTCAATTTTTCCTTTTAGTTTTGATTAGTTCAAAGTTGTTTTTTTATGCTATAGCCACGGCTCAAAGCCACGATCATTAGCAACATACTAAGTTGTTCATCTCAAACATGTTAAAGGAGGCTGGGAAAAGTAAATGCTAAAGGTTTTACAATTATTTATTTTTACAATTAATAAACAAGACTTAACAATACTAAATTTGCTATGCCTGGCTAAATGTTTACTGTTTTGGTTGTACAGGTGGGTTCATTGCTGTAATCTTAACAATTTTAAAAATTACCATATATTTGATTAAATTTAATAAATTGATATGGCTTACTTAAAGTGACTTCTTGTGCTGAAAGTTTAGGGCATCTGTACTAACCTTAAAAAAGCATCTCTATCTAAAAAAGCTATTTTAGTTGTACCATTTGAAAATACGTCAAAGTTTGTTACTGGATTTACCATCTGGATGCTGTGTTCGTTGAAGTAACCACCTTCAAACATGTGTCTGGACAAACCGTCCTCGACACAGGAAACCGAGCCAAATTCAATGAAATAGATTCCTAAAGCTGGATCTCCTTTTTGTACGATTAGTTCTTTGTCGTTGTAGAACTGAGGAGTCATAGCGTCTGCTAAATTAAGTTGGTCTAAATGTGGTAAGGAATTGAGAAATGGGATACTTTCTATGTAAGATGTATAAATTTGTCTTTGTTTCGATGCGTTCCTTTGAATTATATTTCTAAATGATGATCTTTCAAGGACCCAAAGTTTTCCTTCAGTTAAAGCGGTAACTGAAATAGTAGCCGGACAAATATGGAAAATCGCATCACCTCCGAAATGATCGCAGGGTTCGTACTTTGTAATTGAAACGTCCGAACTTGAATCTGAAATAATCCTTCAAATAATCCTGTCTCAACTACGTACCATTTGCTTGAAGATTCTCCTGTTTTCAAGACAATCGTTCCAGGTTTCACTTCCAGAGGGCTCATGGCGTCTATAATAGTTGAAAGTACCGATGGCTCTAGGTGTTTCACAAGTGTTAATTTGCTGAGTTTACTCATAATACACTCTCTTTGTTGCTGAGTCTTTTCATATCTGTTGATTATTATTTCGTCATTACCTTCTATCTCATCTGTGACAACATTCCTCCTCCTGGTCATCCGTGGAGAACTCTGTTCGGAACTACATGATTCAGACATGTGTCATTGCATAACTTTTTGACATTCTAGCTTACAACTTACATTAATATTTTTTTATGTCAAACTAGTAAACAATTTTTTATTGTCATCTAAATAATTCACAGTCATTTATCTTATTTCTAACACATAAATGGTAATTTTCTATATGTAGTCTGTTTTAAAGTCATTTTGATAATAGGGGGGAGATTGGAAGAAAAAGTGGAATTCTACTTACTTTATAAGGATCCTTTCTAAATAAATAAATAATCGTTTATTTTTTGTTAGATTTTTTACATTTTTACAATTATTTAGAAATACTTAAAAATAACTATTCAGATTTTTTTAACAAAAACAAATAAAAAAAAAATAAAACAAACATTTCTAACAAAAAAAGGGAGGTGTTCAGAGTGCTCCCTGCTCTTCCACATCTCCTTTGAGTATGATTAACTTAAAATAATAAAAATATTAATATCTAAGTATACATAAATTCCAGGGGACCTTGCATATTTTATTTATTTTACTGCTCACCGCTGTTTATGTATAAATTTGACCTGTGCGATTTGTGTTTTTATATTTGTGATTTGAAAATTTTGATTAATTTTCATATTATATTAGAGAATTATTGTTCCAAAAAAGGTGTTTAAACCTTTTAAATAAAAAAGAAAAATTTAAAAAAATTAACTTATATTTATATCAATAAGTTATCGACAATGTTATGACATGTTGAAATAGGGGAACCTCTGTATTTTGATTTTTTCTGTCAGAATTGTTAAATTTGATTAAGAAATGAAAACAAACATTAAATAATTTGTATATTTTTCGAGGATCTTGAATAAAGGGGATGATGCACTAAGTCGATTTGCTATTCAAAACAGTGACCTCATCGAAAACCAAAAATTAGAGAGAATACAACACGAAACACACATCAAAAACCAACTGCACATGCTTGGTACAAACTGCGCATGCTTATAATTCTCATACCAGGGCAGGCCTTTTTGTGTTTTTTCCAGAGAGAATAGACTTCCTTTTCTCCTTCTGTCCCCTCCACCTCATTGTAACTTCAGTATATGTGGAGTTTTTACATTCAGATAGAACAAACAGTAGAACATCTAATAAATGACTGTCCTTTACTCGACAGAGAAAGGTTACCTCTTCTTAAACACATTATGTCTTTGGGATTCAATTGGCCCCTACCATGTAAACAATTATTACATAAAGACATCCGGAAAAATTCCTAAAATTCATTGAAGAAATAAATTTTGATGATTTACTTTAACTTATTTAAATTCACTATTCCATCATTCATTCAAAGAAGATATCACGACTTTTACTTTAAAAAAAAAAATAAATAGGACTTAAAAAAACAAAAATTGAAGTATTTACTACTGAAATAACGGAAAAATCAGTATGTTGTAATTAACATTTTCGAACTTCATTTTAATAAGATTAAAAGTTTCAAGATAAAAAAGAAATAATAAATTACAAGAAATACAGAGATTAAGAAACAAAAAAAAGTGCTTATAATGCATGTAGTACATATGTGGAACATGCTAAAATATACGGCCCATCAGTAGGGATACTACTGAGGGGAAACAGAAAAAAAAAAAAACACACACATATTATATATATATATATATATATATATATATATATATATATATATATATATATATATATATATAATATATATATCTGTGTGTGTGTGTGTAAAGATATGAGAATACATTAATGTATGGAAATTAATAAACTGGGCAGTGAACGATAATTAGCTGCCGATAATTACTTAAAAACAGGGAACGTAAAGGCTATGAAAACTTAACCTGTAAAATGAATTGGCAGCTGCAGACAGTCATAAATGCTAGGCCCTGACCCTCAGATGTGTGACCATTAATGGATCCTTTATGCAAGGTTTTAAATGGTCTACCTCCTGTTTTTCTTCTTCCTTTCGTATTTCCCCTTCCTTATTTTCCTCTTTAATTTCTTTTTTTAGAAATTCTGGTGGAGTGACTGTCACCCTCCCTCCCTCTAAGATCGGCACCTGGATATTAATTAATTAATAACTATTAATTTATTCTTTAATTTTAGGTGAACATCTCACCCAGTCTGCATTCAGCCTCACCTCTAGATTTAGCAGTTAAAGGACCTCTAATAACTGACATACTCAACATAGCTGGCTACCAGATACCTGATAAACTTACACCTACAGCCAAGGTACTTATCTCATTAATATTCATTAATACTTGATGATGATTGAATTTGAAAATCAAGAAAAGCTTATTTCTTGATTGATTTGAGTATTGACTTGCATATTGGTCTCATATTGACCAATATATGAGACCAAGCTCATATAGACCATATACAGAGACTAAAGTAATATATAAACCAAGTAGGGAAACAATCGTGATTTCTGTCAGACCTGGCATGTAGTTCACATTTTGTCCACCAGGGAGTTGGCTCAAATTTTCCAATGGCCGCGGCCATTTTGTTTTACCCTAGTAAATGTAAACAAACTATTTACGGTACTCAACATTTTTGTTTTTATTGCATTTATTTGAACAGTTTAGTTTAAAATGTTAATAATTTGTGTAAGAAATACATTTTGCCACATCCAATAGTGGTTTAAGTCCAAATCATTAAATACTTGGTTTGTTTAAATTACTTGAAACGAGCAGCTAATTAAACTTTTTTTTCGTGTGCACTACTTAACTTAGTACATTTTTGCAAATTATATTTGTTTTTCCCTTCAAATATTAATTGTAATTAGTATTTAACAAATTTAACCTAATTTTTTTGGAATGTAATAAAAGCAATCCTAACTTTAAGGCAATATACTGTTGTCTGCATTTTCTTTAAAATCTTAATATAAACATGAGATTTACCTTTACTATAGTTTCTCTTTTTCTTTAACTAAATTATTATATCAATTATTTAACAGAATTTAATACAAAACCATTAAATTATCATTATATATTTTTTTAATATTATTATAATTTTTTAATATTATATATTTTTAATATTATTATATATTTTTTAATATATATGTATTTTTATATTATTATATATTTTTTATAAATATTTTATAAAATTTTTTAAATATTATTATTATTTTTTAATATTATTATATATAAAAATATTACTATATTTTATTAATATATTATTATATATTTTTTAAATATTATTATATATTTTATATTATATATTATTTTTTAAATATATTATGTATTATTTTAAATGTATATATTCTTAATTACTTATTCAAAAGAGATGCTTGTTTTAGTGTTAATATAAATTAGTAGTTTTTATATTATGAGGATGTGTAATGTGAGAAAGAATTCCAAGGTTCTTTGTATCCGATATTTTACTTGGGTAGCGTACGCTGTGCTGCTCAGTTCAGGGTACCTATCCTAGGGGATGTTAAAATGATGACTATTTGAGTTCTATTGTTGACAGAGTGAGATGAAAGCCAAGCTGGGCCTACCAGAGCAAGAACCTCTGTGCTTTAACAAGGATCTGTACATAGCTGGACTGTCAACATTAGAGAGAGAGAAGCAGAAATTATTTATTGACATCGATAGGCCTGAGGTATCTATGAGGTTATTTGTTCTATAGTAAGTAGACTGGGTGAAAGTTTTCAGGTGTACCAACATAAAACCTTATAAGTACAGGGGAATTATGATTGTAGACTTTCAGATGGTGAATTTTTCTCTAAACTTGACACACATAATTAATTTTTATTCATTAATAAAAATGATTCTGAGATTGGGGTCATAATGGGGAAGGGAGATGGCTTTTTTGAGGGTCTTACTGGTAAGATAAAATATATATATATATATATATATATATATATATATATATTATATATATATATATATATATATATATTTATACTCTAGGAAATATAGCTTATAATATTTATGGTATAATAGGGAAAAATAATATTCATATTTATATTTATACACTCTAAATTTACAGAAAGAGATTTAGAAAACATAATCCTCATTCTCTTGCATGGAAGCAAGAGAATGGGCATAGGCGGATCTTTAGACAAACAGGTCAACTAGAAAGGAGTGGGGTGATTGACACACTCAACTATGTACACTAAACATATACTCACAAAATTAAAACAAAAGAAATAAACATAAGGATATTATTAAGAAAATAAAAAAATAATACATAAAAATAAAAAAAAAATATATGAAACAAACAATAAAATATGAAAGAAATGAATAATAAAATGTAAATAAATAATAATAAGAAGATAGTAAATAAGTAAAAAAGAATCTTTTATTGAGGCCAGGAGGGGTTTTAGATTTGAGAATAAGTTGGTGGGATTGTTCAGCACTTATTAGGAGAAAGTCACTGGTAGATTCGGGGTTTAGAGAACGGAGGATATGGGATTTGTAAAGAGAGTTGAAATTTGAAGAATTGTGGGAACGGGAGTGGATTGCTATGTGTAGATCACTGTTTAATTTGGTGCTGGAGTTACAGTGATTGTTAATAAGGTAATTGAAAGAAGTGGTGGTTTCCTCGCTCTAAAAAACATCAACTCTTGACATTCCATGGAGTACCACATGAACAGCGGTGCAGTAGCGTAGGTGGGAACTTGTATTCGTAGAACTGTTGGAGAGGGATCCATGAGTTCACAGGTTTTACAATGGGGTCTATTATAGGGATGAGAACCATGTTAGAGGGAAAGGCTAGTGAGGAGGATCAAGAGTAGTATTTACCGAAAGGTTACTAAAGTTAGGAGGTGGTTTGAAAACGATAGAAGGCAATCTGGTAAGGAAATTGGCAGTGGAGGGATGGGAGTATAAGGTATGGAAATCATCTTTTAGACATTTTTAATAATGTTAAGGACAGGAAAGTATGAAGTGAAGAAGTAAGACAGAGGTTAAAGAAGTGGGAGGTCTAGGATGAAGAGCGGCAGAGATTTTGAATTAGACAACAGTGGTAGGATAACCATGTGAAAGAAGAGCTTGCTTGAGCAGGGTTATATATTTATCTAGGGAGTCCGAGGAAGTAAGGGATAGATCGTTTTTGAGAGTGGAATCTGGAATAATGTAGATATTGTTGGAAAAAAATCGACCTCATAAATGTTCCAAACTCTATTGTTTATGACATAAGTGTGTATATCACTAACACAGAATTTTTTTTTAAAAGACACAAAACATTGTGTGTTTTGGACAACATTTGGACTGAAATTTTATACAAGTGTACTGCTAAGTACGTGTCTGAAGTTAAAAATATTATTATCAGTATTAGTTCCAGTTTTATTGATTGATACAAAATGTGTCTCCCAGGGTGGATGTCCCGTAGTAGCCAAAAGGCCAAAGGTCTTTTTAAACCAACATGAATCAAACATTTTTTATAGAAAATACTTATTGCAGTTTACTCAAGAAATAAAAATACATACAATAAACTTGATAAAGATCATACTGACTAATATCAACAGGGATATTATATCCAACAAGTATCGAAAGTAGCTGATTGAAGATCCTTTCAAATATACTTGTAGTGGTCAAAAAAGCTTGACAGGTCAGTTTAGGCACCGGCAAAAATCTCTACAATAAGGAGCGGGAATACACTTTTTAAACAAATCAGGTTATTAAACCCGTATTTTCTTGGCGATGTAAGCAAAGTGTACAATTGCTGGGAAGGAGCTTATTTCCCTACAGAGATAATGGGGTTGGGATTTTTTCCTCTTTTCAAGTGATGGGTTGGCACCAGCTTTTCTGATTGGTCAATCCCCAAATTGCTTATGACCTTGGGGATTTTTAAACTAAACGGTGGACTGTAGTATTAATTTATTTTATGTTTGCTTTTCAGTACCTAGATAGTATCTTAAATTGTTTGAGCCCTGATGATATTCGACATTTAATACGATATGAAGACGAACTAACCCAGATTGGAAGGCAAGTTATTGAATATCTATCTTTAATTTCACGTTCTTTAATCAAATTATTTTTTTTTACAAAATATAAAAACTATACTTATTTCTCATGCTATAATCCATAATTTAATACACTTAATAATCATCATAAAACAACATATCTATTAAATAACTATATGTAGGTTTAGTAAAACTATTATTAACATAATTCTACAAATCAAGATTGGAAATAAGTTTTATCTCCAGACGGTGTATTATGTTAGTTTATTAACTAGTTTTTAGGAGTAAAGAAGCACCTTTCACTCCAAGGGAGAAAAAGTTACTTTTCACTCCCTTGGGAGTGAAAAGTGTTTCTATATTGGGTTATTAGAGCATTATACCAATTTTTTTAGGGAGTGGTATTCTTTAAATACAGGGGACCGAACAATTTTTTGCAATTTTTCCGGGAGTAGGACCCCCAACATTTTTAAGGAGGACCTGACCAAAACAATTTTTTTATTGGCTCAAAATCCGTTTCAGTTCAAAAGAAGTTGTTTGGAGCAATAATTTTTTTTAATTTTTTTGGTGGCAGCACCCCCAAAATTTATAAAGGGGGTCCTACCCAAAAAATAATAAAATACAACCAAACACGTTAAAATAAAATCAACGTGTGGAGATAAAATCTTGTATGCACCTTAGAAGTAAAAATGCTATTTTTCCTCGTCTTTGCCTGGGAGTTAATAGTCATAACTCCTTGGCTTTGCCTCAGGAATTAAACACATAAAATCTCGGCTTCGCCTCGGGAGTTAAATACTTTGGTTCCCTTGGCTTACGCTTAGGAACCACTAACTGCTAGGGAAATAATAGCATTCTTTACTCCTTGGTGCATAAATAACTATTCTTTTCTTTCTCTCTCTCTCTTTATCTATCTTTCTCTCTCTCTATCTTAATAATAATATATGTAGCCAGAAAATCATTAGCTAGATATAAGATGACTCCCTCTCCGCAGCACAAAGCGTAAGCTTTTTAGAGGAGAGGTAACCTATGTAAAATATAACTTACTATGTATTATTGTTGATATATTATTTAATTAAGGTAATAGCTTGATAGGAATTTAGCTATCAATAGGAATTGATAGCTGTGTTTATCTAGCTTAAATTGTTGACTTGGGCTCAAATGTTTTTGGGTATCTCATAAATAAGCTTTAAATTGGGTTTTTCTCTTGTTCATAATTTGTGAATTAGAATAAGCACTAGTGGAGATGTTTTTGTTGGTTTAATTTTATAAATAATTCATTTTTATCATATTTATGTCAAAATCATATAGAAAAGATTCTTTATTTTAACACTCAAAGTGAATACGTTTTATTACTAAAACTATAAGCTCTAACAGATTTCATTTAGTCTGTTTAGAAAACATACAATTAATGTGCAAATTGCTTTCAACTGCTGTGAGGCCATCATCAGTGTAATAAAAAATACAAACAAGAAAAGATGAGATAAAGCAAAATATTAAATTAATCTTTTGTTTTCTCAGATTTTTTGTTTCTTAAATAAGTTTGTTGTTTGCTCATGCTTTCTGTGGCTTGAGGATGTCGTAACAGAATCTCTGATTTCTGTCGCATTTCGATAAACAAATAATACAAAGAACAAACTAATGACAGACTCACTAGTGGGTGTTCCTAGTTTTTAACTTCATTAAGTGGAAAAAGAAGGCAAAAAACAACTATTTAATGTGATGTTTATGTACTTTATTTTATTTTAGTTATTTTTATTCTTATTTTTTCATGACACTGATCATGGCCTTGTGGTTGGTTAATACACTCTTTTCTTCATTTCCATTACAACTTATTTTTCTTGACCAAATTACTTTTCATTCTTAACTCTTTAGCTATAGCAAGATTGATGCCCTGGTAAGGAATTACTTTCCATTGTCCATGAATAGGTTGGCTTAGTTTGACTGACTGTCAACTATTCAAAACCGAAGCTGTTATTGTATTGAGAGGGTAACTTAGTTTGACTGATTTGTTAAAACCCTATATAAAACTGTTGAGGTAGCTTAGCTCTATTTATTGTTTGACAGTCGGTCAAACAAGCTGATAATAGCAGCTTCTTTGACAGTTGGTCCAAAAAGCTGATAATAGCAGCTTGTTTGACAAACTGTCAACTGATAAAACCATAAATGTGGCTGTAGATTTTTTTAATTAATTGAAATGTCTGATTTGTTTCAGCTTTAAAAAAGTGTTCCCAACTACCGAAAGTCATGAGTATTTAAAATATTTTGAATCTCCTCAGTACTACAACAAACTATTTGATGCCTGGGAGACTAAATATGGTAGTGATAGGAATCAAGGTAAATATACATTATTAGAGACTGCACACAATATATTATATATATATATATTTATATATATATATATATATATATATATATATATATATTTATATATTATATATATATGTATATATAATATATATATATATATATATATGTGTGTGTGTGTATGTATGTATTTTTAATATATTTATGTATGTATTTATGTGTAAGTCCCTTGAAATTTTGTTGTTGCATGATAACTGACAAAAGCGATGCACATTTTTATTAAAAAAATCAAGCTCTGGGTCATCTCTGGGAGAACCTATTGTTTACTAATAGTTTATGGTTGTGTTAATTTAGTGAATGACATCTTTCCTCCATAAATATTTTTGGAGGAAGGAGGAATAATTCTTTGTTGAGTTGATCTATCAAGACTGAATTTAGCTCAATCTTTCTGCCAGATAGTTTGAAAACAACTGAAAAAACAACTTTCTTAAACTTGTCTTAATGATGATTTTTTTTTGGGTGGGGATCTTAAATAAAGTAAAAGAAGAAATTATGCAGCCAAAACACAGACCAACTGGATGGTCACTTGATATGGCCTCCGTAGCAGAGACTAGCATTTCAAAATTTGCTTATCACTAGGTCTGCCTTAATTTTTTGCATTGTTTTTTCTATGTTGCCACACAATTTTAACATGTATAAAATTTACTGTTTGTTTATATTTTAGTTTGTATTCTTAGAATAATACTATATATAGAAGGAGCACTACTGATAACACGAAAGGCGGTTCACTGGTGGACTTAAGTTATGCTGCCACCCTAACAATATACAATTTCCTTATAAAAACTTTGGCAATACTTCCGGTTGCTGAATTATTTTGTTCTATTATTAATTATGATTGATTATTCATAAAATACTTATATAAATATCGGTGCATACAATATTTTAAGCTTTTTAAAATTGTAGTTTAACGTTTTTTATTAAAATTATATTAAAAGTAGTCTCTTCAACTAAATGTAGATTCTTGTATTCCCCTATCCTTTTGCTATCTAAGCCCGGTTTTATTAAATACTCAGCAGGTGTTTTAAGTTATTATATTTGTCCTTTACGATCTTTCTTCATTATTGGATATTTATGATATCAATTAAATTAACGAAGACTTGAGTCCTTTTTTATTAAAATTTATTCAAATTAAATTCACTTATTTTAATGGTATTTAGTGGTCATTTTAAGAACTTCAGGATCCCTGGGCGAAGTTCGTGAATTTATTTTGAATTAATTTTAAAAAATATAAAAAAAAAATATAATAAAAAAGGACTTCTTCGTTAATTTATTTGATATACAATTTGAACAGTCCAAAAAAGCTCTAAGTTATTGATATTTATGACACATATTTAAATAATGTTTTGTTGTCAGGTTGCAGCATTACTTAAGTGCACGGTCAACCGGCTTTTGTGTTATCAGTGGAATTACATTGTGTTTACGGTCCTGGGCTCCTTCTATATACAGTATTATTCTAAGTTTGTATTACATTAAAATGATTTTTGTTTAGGTATAAGACATCTCCAGGATCTTTGTAGGAAAGGCTATCACCTGGATGTCGAAGACAATACATTGCATGTTTCTGTAAGTTTTCTTCTTTATTTTTTTTTCTTCTTATTGCTCCTTTTTTAAGCAAACAATTTTCTATTTTTGAATGTTGTAGCCTAGTTCAATTATTCATCTTGATAACGATTCAATAAATAAAGCATAGTTCATTTGGTAAATCTTCGGTATACGGTGCACCCTGTTATCAATACTATATATCGATATATTTTTAGTTACGCGACACGTAAACGAGAACTGAGCACTTAAAAGATAAGCAGCGTCGTTAAATTATTAATTATAATTAAAACATTAAAAACTAAACAACAAATAAATGAAAACTTAACAACAAAAATATAATAAAAAACTGAAATAACAAACACAAAAATACGCGTAACATAAAATTAGATGTGGTGTATATGGTTATTCTTATAAAACATAGTTAAAACATTATAAAACATAAAAAAAATATGAAAATAGTTATAAACCATTTTAAATAAAAAAAACAAACAAAAAAAACATTAAAAACAAAAATGTTCATAAACGTAAAAGAAAAGGCATATATCGATTATTCCTACGTCACATCTCTAAACTAAAAATATATCGATATATAATATATAGTATTGATAACAGGGTGCACCGTATACCGAAGTTCAGCCGTTCATTTAATTAATCATATTTGTTTTGAGTAAACTTTAAGTAAAAGCAAATTGCAAGTAGAAGAAAAAATCTATCAAATTTATTTCATAACTTTTTTCAAACAATAAATAAAACCATTTATTGTTGATCATTACAATGAGTTACAATTTTCACGAATTACAAAATGACAAGTTCTAAACCACAAATCGGGGCTACCCGTGGTTACCTTACAAAAGGTTTATAAGTTGCTACTTCCATTTAATAGTATTAGTTATTTTATGCTTACATTTTATTAATATAAAATAGCATCATGCAAAAGTTATCTTAATTATTTAAATTAGTAATTTATAATAAATAACGTGCAATATTAATTTTTAAACTTACCATACAACTTTTTTGAAACACTTGTATAAAAAAAAATAATTGAACCCTGAAATCTTTGTTTATTTATGTTGAAATATTTAAATTGTAATTAATAGTTGTTGTGAACAATTTATTAAAAACTGCAGTCCTTGAAAAAAGTTAAAAAATTGGTATAGCTGTGTTATATTTGACTGATAATGCAGAGTATGATCGTGCGAAACGCCTAGTTAAATAATATATATGAGCTTGGATGGAGTCTTTTGTGCATAATGAAGGCAAATGTCTTCTCAAAAGTAACTTTATTGGCAAAAATTCAACTTAAATAAAGATCTTTATCCAAAGCAGAAGTGAGTCTGATACTAAATCTAATTGGAGAACAGACTCTCTTCCCTTCTTCTTTAAAATCCACTGATGATGGCCTCTAGTTAGGTTAAAAGTAATTACCTGCATAAAGTTTTGCACTGATAAATGCCTGTTATTAAATTAAAAGTGATTTGCCTCATAAATTTTTGCGCTAATGATGACCTCTAGTTAGGTTTAAAGTGATTTGCCTCATAAACTTTTGCACTAATGATGACCTTTAGTTAAGTTTAAAGTGATTTGCCTCATAAAGTTTTGCGCTAATGATAACCTCTAGTTAGGTTTAAAGTGATTTGTCATAAAGTTTTGCGCTAATATGATGACTCTAGTTAGGTTTAAAGTGATTTGCCTCATAAACTTTTGTGCTAATGATGACCTCTAGTTAGGTTTAAAGTGATTTGCCTCATAAAGTTTTGCACCTAACTAGAAGCCATTGCCTTTAGTTAGGTTTAAAGTTTGGCCAAAAAGTTTGCTCCAATGATGGCCTATAATAAGTTTGAAAGTGCTTTGTCATTCAAGTTTTGCACTGATAATGTCCTTTAGATAAACTGTTTTTGATTTTTTTCCTGGGGAGACTTTTTCGTCTATTTAAAAAATCAATTTTTAGAACAGAAGGTATAAAGTAGATTTTAGAAAAACTCACTATGGCTGTAAAATGTTGGCCATTTTGAATTTAAGTCCAGATACTTTGGAATATTAAATTGCATTCTGCTGATTCTGCTGAGTTCCTTATTGGAATGTTTTTTATTCCATGTTTTCCACATTTCCTTATTGGAAATGTAATACTGAAATAAGGTAGATAAGTAGCAGATTTAATTTAAGTAGGAGAAATAATTTTGGCAGCCTGTTATTTGGTTCAATTGACTTTCTATTTATTTTACTGTAATTAAAACCTTTCTCTTTATTTACGCCAATTAGAATATTCTTAATGATTTAATTAAAAAAATTAATGTCTTGAAAATTGTTTTAAGTCGTTTTACGGAGTCATGTCCCGACTCTATGGAAAGTATAAAAAGATGGAGTATTGTAAGTTGTGCTACATCTAACTCAGCAATTTTGGATTATTTGTAGTGTTAACTCCCCCCCTAGTTACTGTGACTTAGTCTAGATAGTATAGAAAACTCATGGTAATTATATTTCTAGTCATACAAAGCAAATATTATATTTAGATTTATTTTTACTCTATAAACTATTTATATCAATGACCTTATTTTTTAGTTGATATGTCTGGTAATGTCTTTAGAATTAGTAGTGGGGTCTGTTTAAAACAGTATTATACAAAGATGCAAAATTTAGCTACTTGATTATCGTTGCGGATTTGGTCTGGAAAATACTTTAAACAAACTTATTATTTCTAAACCATTTTCGATTCAATCGTTTTATTTTTTAAAATATAAAGGTTTTTAAAGATAATTTTTTTAGCAAACCAGCATTTTTCAATTTTTCTGTGGTGTAAGGTAAACAAGTAATGTTTTAACAACCCGACGCTAAACCATTTACAAAAATCAGGTTTTAAGAGAAGGTTGTGTCCTATAGGGTGGTAATAAAAAATGACAATTAATGTAACGTTTCGGCTATGAAGCCATTATCAAACAGTTGAGAAAAATTAGAACTCTTAAAGAGAGTCATAGTCAAAAAGAAAAAAAGCTAATAAAAACTACTGAAAGCATCTCCATCACCTCTTTTTGCACAAATAAGTGATTCCTGAATACATAGACCATTCCTATTCAATCCCCTAGAGTTGACCCTGCTAAGTCCAACTATAATATCATTAAAATCTGAAAATCACTTTAAAAACACCTCAGCCAATGTCCTAAACACACATCCTATTTCTTTAATACCGACATCAACATTCAAAGGTCGAACAATAAAATCAATAATCAGGTACAAGATACCTCAGAAGCTTTTTCTCATCATGTCAGATTGATCCAAATTTGAAAAATTACCAAATGTTCTGTAGCGAATCTTCAGACTCGCTTTGCTCGCCCTTACACAGTAAATACATTGGTTTTATTTCCAGCAGTCACCCATCCAGGCATTGACCTAACTCATTGCGTTTTCTCTTAGATTTGTTTAAATTACTCTAAACACACAGTTGATAAAACTTTTTTTTGTATGCACTACTTAAGTTTTTGCTCATACGCAGTTATTCCAATTTTAGAAATTTTTATATTTTTGAGCAAGCTATCAGCTGATTACGTCTTATTTTTTTTACATGTGTCAGTATAGGGGTTTCTCTACTTAGTTTATATATTACTTTACTTTAGACACATATAACATTACGTAAACTAATCATGGTTTTTGTCTAAACGATTTAGAAATTCGGTTATATTTTGGTTGTATGTTACGTACAAAACTACTTATATGGAAACTGCTATTAGCTGACCCCAGAGCTGATTCCAACTAGAAGCCGAAGGCTTTTTTTGTACTTACTTAGAATTTTAATATAGAATAATTGAAAAATGCATTTTATTTAGTGATATATTTAGATTTTATTTAAAGTCATACTTTATTTGTTTCTATAATAACTTAATATTTGCGAGATTTAGTATTTTAGTAAGGATACAATAACCTTTTAGTTTAATTTAAAGCTGCTAAAACTTAGTTTGTGATTTCATTTGAAATTGATTGACCATTTATAATGGAATTATTATTGTGAAGTAAATTTTCAAGTTCAAAACCAAGTTGTGAATTTAAATTTAAATATTTATATTTTTTGATAAAACCTAATTTAAAAGTTATAAAATACCAGTTGACTTTCCTTATAAATATCAAATTTGAAATTTGGTTTCAAATTTAATTATAATAATATAATATAATAATATTATAATTATAATTTATAATAATAATGACCAATTTCAAGTAGATACTCATATCTTTAAATTGGTATAAAAACGTGTTGATTTTATTTTACTAACTTAAAAAATTGGAAAGAATGTTATGGTAAGCTGAATTAGTTTCAAGGCTCCCGCTAGATGGCAGCACCGATATCACCCCTAACTTTTGTCTGACCCTCTTGTACACCTTCTGACATTCTCTACCTATTATATTCTTTGATAAATGATGCCAAAGTGTCTAAAATTTGTTTACAGATACAAACAGGTAGTCATAAGAGCTAATAATGGCCCATATTTTAATGTTGCACAACTTCAAATCCCCTTTTTCATAATTATCGCCTTTAATTTAACTTCCACATTACTTAGACTTACCTTCAGTGTCAGTGGACATGGCTTATGTTATTCAGTTTTTAATTCTTATTCTTATTTTTTATTTTTTAAACTTAATAATTAATTTTGTTTTTGTTTGAAAATTTCTATTATGTGTTTTCATGGAACTTGGTTTTTATTATTTTAGGTTTTTATTATTTTAGATTTAATATAGAATAGGACAAATTTTAATGTTTGAATAGTGTTAAATATTATATAATTTTTATTCTTATTTAATGATAATTTTAATAGTTTATTCGAGATTTTTATAATAGTTACATATTAGAGATGGTTTTTTAATGTATTTCAGCAAGTTTTAGATGATTTATCACCTAATACAGGGTGTCTACCAACCTTGGAAACCTTAAAAACACCTTGAAACCTGGAAAAAGCCTTGATTTTTTTTATTAATAAACCTTGAATCTTAATAAAAATAAAGAATCTTGCAATTTATCATGAAATCAATAAAGTTATTTCATAAGAAGGTGTAAAAGTAAATACTTTAAATGAATCCTTAATTTTATTCCAATACAGTCCAGTTTTAATAGTACTTAGTTTTTTTTTCATGT
Organism: Microvelia longipes; assembly: GCA_018340805.1. Taxonomy (NCBI): domain Eukaryota; kingdom Metazoa; phylum Arthropoda; class Insecta; order Hemiptera; family Veliidae; genus Microvelia; species Microvelia longipes. Next base: position 43,568,922 of record JACMZG010000022.1, on the reverse strand, counting down.
TAGACAAAGAGACTAATACTTAGAGGGAGGATACAACAGCTCTTATCCTTCCTTGGGTAGCTAGGTGCTGTAACGGTACATTGGTGACATAATTTTTTTATTTTCCATAATACTTACAATCCAAAGTAAATATACATTATTTTTCCACTATTTTGTCTTAAATTAATAAAAACGAATTTAAAATAAGTTTTAATTATTATTTATCGCTTATATTCTTTAATTGTCTGTATTTATAATGGGATTTAATATGACAGTACTGAAAAATGCCGGCCGTTTGTAGAGTGGGTGTTTCAATATGAGTTGTAGAGTGGTGGGGGAGTATCTAGTCTCTCTCTAGGGAGACTATAGTAGGGTTAAGTACAGTTATGTCACCTTAAGTAAACTGTTTTTATTCCAGACCCCTTATCGCTATATTATTCTTTCTATGTACGCCCTCTAAATATTAGTCTCTTTGATGTTAGATCACTGTGTTGGAAACAAATTTTTAGTTTATTCATTGTGATCAGGCTGTTTGAATATTAAAATTTTCCAAGGAAAAATGAGATTAAGGTCGTCATGGAGGGGGAGATGTGGGTCCCCCCAAAAAAAGTATAAATATTCACAAAATTAATCTGATAAGGCTGTTTACTGATAAGTAATCTGACGACTGTTGCAAACTTAGAATAATACTATATATAGAAGGAGCACAGGACCGTAAAACAATGTAATTCCACTGATAACACGAAAGCCAGTTGACTGGTGCACTTAAGTAGGGGTACCACCCTAACAACAAAACATTATTTCCAATATGTGCCATAAGTATCCATTAATGAAGAAAGATCGTAAAGGACAAATATAATAACTTAAAACACCTGCTGAGTATTTAATAAAACCGGTCTTAGATGGCAAAAGGGTGGCGGAATACAGAATCTACATTTAGTTGACAAGGACTTTCTTTATATAATTTTAATTAAAAACGTTAAATATAATTTAAAATGCTTAAATATTGCAATGAACGATATTTATATTAGTATTTTATGAATAATTAACCATTAATTAATAATAGAACATAATAATTCAGCAACCGGAAGTATTGCCAACTTTTTTTAGAAAATTGTATATTGTTAGGGTGGCAGTATTACTTAAGTCCACCAGTGAACTGCCTTTCGTGTTATCAGTAGTGCTCCTTCTATATATAGAATTATTCTAAGGTTGCGAATCTGATGAGTTGATTAATAGTTCTAAGGTTTTCTATACCTGATTTTATTTTCAGGAATTTAAATAAAATAATAAAAGAGTTGGTTAGTTATTCCACCAGTGTAGAATGTTTTTCAAATATTGTCTTGTATTAATTAATATTTATATTGTTTTCAGCCCTGCGTCAGTGAAATACTGGAAACACAAAGTGAATCGCAGACCCTACTAACTGAAAGTTCAGAAGCCTCAATATTACAAGAAAGGTCAGTTTGCCAAATATAATCAAGATTCAAATTATAACACTTCACACTTTTTTTTGGCATTTTTATTATAATAAAATTCATTATTTTTAATGTGTTGGGTTTTTTATTATCGTGTTAAGTTTTTTGTTTCATAACATTTTAAAATGCTGATTAAGAAGTTAAAAAAATAATATTGTGAGTTCATAAAAATGGAAAAATTAATTATTATTTTCACTTGATATGGGTGGAACTAATAATAAATTGTGATGAAAGACTATGCTGTCACCTGTAACATTATTATATTGTATCTAATAATATTGTAGTAGTAATATAGGGGAGTGGTAGTAACTACCAGGCAAGTAGGCCACGCTGTTGGGCCCTTTTTGCCAGTTCCTCAAGATAGTGTTCTACTCCTTTTAATTTCAAGTGGAGGTATATTTCATGTAATTTAGACAAAAGAGCAGTGAATATCTATGGTTCCTCTCATGCTTTTTTTTCAAGCAATCATACATATTTTCACTGACTGTTATAGTCTAGTGAAAAACTAGAAGCAACACGTGTCCTCGCTGTTAAACCAAACCTCCATACACTTTAAACTACAAGGCAGACACACTATAGTATTATAATGAATCTACTATGAGGGTCCTAAATTTTGCCTATACCCAGTTTCATTTAGGGTAAGGGATCTTTAAAGAGTACCTGATCACCGTTTTTACGTCCCTTCTGAAGGACATGGTACACAGAATTTTTATCCCTCTTATAAAACTCCCAGAGGCCCGTGCTGGGATTTAACCCATGACAAAATAAACTCGGAAGTTTAAAGTCTATTCATTCTGTGTATTGGCCGCGTACCTTAACCACTACACCACGGGTGGCTCCTTTATAATATTGTGATCTTATTACTAAAATTTGCAATAGAAAATACTTGTTAAAACATTCACCCGTAGATAAATGATATTAATATTATTATTTATTTATGCAGATGCATACAACATCTATAAAACTAAATATTATGCATGTATATAACGGTCAGATCTTGGGTCAGCTGGAAAAAGCACATAATTAAATTATGATTAAAGTATTTCTCAAATCTTACTTAACCAAACATAAAAATAACTTAAATCAAAACTATCGTTAAATAAGATAAATGAGTAAATCCAAAATTTTATCAATTCGATAAAAAAAAATTAAGACATCATATCAAAATTTAAAAAAAATTAAGACAACTCATGTCAAAATAAAAAAAAATTTAAACTCATATCAAATTAAAAAGGACAACTTATCAAAAATAAAAAAAAATTTGAGACTCATGTCAAAATTTAAAAAAATTAAGACAACTCATATCAAAATTAAAAAAAATTTAAGACAGCTCATATCAAAATTAAAAAAATCAGGTACGAGGTACCTCGGAACTTTTCCTTACCCTTCGGACTCGCTTCGCTCGTCCTCAGAATAGGATGGTTACCAGTGGCCTAGAGTTTATATGCTTCGGACTCAATATTATTTTTGACAATCCTGAAAAAAATATAAAACAAGTATATAAATATAAAGTCTAATTCTCAAACCAAAAAGCAAAATTTTCCTCTAACCAAACATCTCATACATAAAAAAATAAACAAAATTCATTTTGTATGGAACAAATAAAATCTAGACAAGTTAGTAAAGCTAAACATTCATTTTCTTAATTTCCAGGATAAATTTAATTGATTGATAAGGAAATGCTTACTAACTAAATATCAGCTTTAAAAATGCTTATTAATATAAGGTCAAGGTAAGGTGGTTAATGGCTGGAGTTAGTCTGTCTTTTTTGTGTTTATGTCTGGATGTTAGTCTGACCTGGTTTTATGTTTCTGTCTGGGTGATAATCTATCTTCATGTTATGTTTTTGTCTGGGTGATAATCTGTCTTCATGTTAAGTCTGTCTGGGTGATAATCTGACCTGGTTTTATGTTTCTGTCTGGGTGATAATCTGACCTGTTTTATGTTTCTGTCTGGGTGAATCTGACCTGGTTTTATGTTTCTGTCTGGGTGATAATCTGTCTTTATGTAATGTTTCTGTCTGGGTGATTATCTGTCTTCATGTTATGTTTCTGTCTGGGTGATAATCTGTCTTCATGTTATGTTTCTGCCTGGGTGATAATCTATATTCATATTATGTTTCTATCTGGGGGATAGTCTGTCTTCATGTTATGTTTCTGTCTGGGTAATAGTCTGACCTGGTTTTTTTTTCTTCCTGGGTGTTAGTCTGTCCTGGTTTTATGTTTTTCTGTTGGTGTGGTTCTGTCTTTTGGTTTATGTTTCTGTCTGCGTGTTAATCTTTCATGGTTGTATTTTTGTGTCTGGGTGTTTAGTCTTTGTTAGTTCTATGTTTATGTTTGGGAGTGATAAGCAAATAATTATGTCTCGGGACAAACGAAACTTGTCCATAGTGGTGAGGATGAGCGTCATAAATCCAATTATAGGAAGCAAAGTTCCCAGGTACCTCATACTCAATTTTTATTTTTCCTCATTAAAACCGATAGTATAAAGGAAAAGTATTGTGTTAGCAAAAAAATCCCAAACTGGGATGTTACCAGAATTATCCCTTTTAGGCGTTTTTAAGGCCTCCTTTGTGGTTTTTCACTCAGTCGTTTGTCATATGTGCGTGTTATCATGTAGTTCCAGTGTATTATGCTAGAGAGTTTAAACTCTGTACAAAAATCATTCTACCGCTGTAGTTGTGTTATTTGAAAAATATTTTGTTTATGATGTCATTAACCCGCTATAAAGACTCAGGAAAATTTAAAAAAAAATCATAAAACACGGAAAAATGATGCGATCGGATTGAAATTTGGCACACATGTAGCCATGTATAAGACTCACATTTGTGCCAAGTTTTATCTCATTATCAGCATCAGTTCTAATTTTATCAAATGGCTTGTATATGTGTTTTAAAAAAATTAAAAAAATCAGAAAATAATCCTATTGTCTTGGAATTTGGTTAAGTATATACCTTAACATAATAAATAAGTACACCTAGTTTCGTTTAATACGACAAGTATGATTTGTGGTGGATCATAAATACTTGAATGGGTGGCCCGCTGGGAATGTAACGAATCTATTTACTATTTAATGATGAGCAACAAGAGACTGTAGCAGGGAGGATAAGCGTAGTAAATCCGATGTACTGAGGAAAAGTTCAGAGGTACCCCGTACCCGATTTTTTTATTTGATTATTTTTATGTAATAATTGTTATAAATCTCATTTAGAAAAATTAGATTGGATTTACAGAGGGGGGAGGGAGATGGTTATATGCAGGGTGGTATATTTCAAAAACATACTGAATTGTTTGATTTTTGTTGTAGTGTAATATTTTGTAATTTTCAAAATAAAGGTATTATAATAATAATAAAAAATAAAAAAAGACATCGCTATGATTTCATAGCTATAGCAATAAAATAGGCAACTACCCTCACTAATTTGACCACTGGAAGTTTAAACAACCAATTTAGCATTAATGTTAATCTGATTACTAAATGCTCTAATTTAGTTAAATTGTAGCCGTGGCGTGAATCATTTCTGAAACTGTGTCAGATCATAGTTACTCATTACTCATACTGTGTCAGATCGGAGTTTTTTTGGGAAAAATTACTGGAAGACAGTAAAAATGATCAGTATTAGTGTTGATTTTATCGTTTAACGTTATAAAAAACAAATCACGGTTTTCATCTATTACATTTAAATATAATATATGGCAGTGTTCCACTCACAAAGTCTAAAGTCCAAGAGCCGGAACTAAAAAATGGGACTCATTTTGTACTACTTCAAACCAATTTTTTTTAAATATACCTTAAATTATGAAGAAAAAACATGATCTTCCTATCCAGAGTGGAGCCCTTTGTATGAATGAGCATTCTCAAAATTTTATAAAATCGCACAAGTTTCAGTTCTCTTGAAATAAATGGTTTCCAGAGGGTCGGATGCAAAACATTAAGAGGATATTTTTTAAAGCTGATAAAATGTTCTATACAAAGAGTATTTAATCATCAAAATCGGATGACTACAAACAAATTTATAGCTAAAAAATGGTTAATTTATATATAGTCAGTAAATTTCTTTGAACAAATATTGGCTTTTTCTGCAATTTTTTGGCCATTTTACAAATACCATAACTTTAGTTGTAGTTATCCGTTTTTGACAAAATAACACTTCATGATTTGCAACATAACATAATAACATAACATAACATCTTCATGATTTGCACATGACCTAAAAGGAACCACTTATTGCATGAAAACTGGAATTAGTGCAATTTTTAATATTTTGAGCAAGCGCATTCATATGTAGGGCTCCACTCTAGATAGGCAGACTATGCTTTTCCTTCATAATAGACCAAGAGCCCAGGGGTGTTTTGTTAATAAAAAGTGTAATGGCTGGAACCGGTCTCAATTTTTCGTAAATACCTTCCTGAACAAGGATCTGCAATTCTGCAGACTCGTATCGGATGGGTGTCCCAGGCAGAACGCACTTTAGGGGTCAAAGGTTCTGCCTGGGACACCCATCCGATACGAGTCGGCAGAATTGCAGATCCTTGTTCAGGAAGGTATTTACGAAAAATTAGACCCGTTTCCAGCCATTACACTTTTTATTAATAAAACACCTCTGGGCTCTTGGTCTATAATGTAAGGTATATTTTCATAAAAATTTGATTTGAAGTTGTACAAAATGAGTCACATTTTATAGGCCTGGCTCTTGGACTGTTAGTAAGTAATACAGCAACCTAATACAGGACATTAAAAATGTGGCTTGGAAAAGGCTGAATATGCTTTTTTTAATTTATTTTCTGTTTTGTCTACACTGATTTCATTTTCTGTTGTGTATACACTATGCTTATTCAAGTACCAAATAGACCTAAATAATAATATTTAAATTAAGTATTTTTATTTGTTTGTTAAGCAGGACTAATGCAGCTGTTCTAACAGCTGTACGAAGAAGAAAGAAAGTGAATTTTACGGGACGTCCCTACAGTAGATTTAATAAACCACGACAACGTCGCATCGCAACTCGTCAGACGTGACGAATACCTCATAAGAACAGCTTTTATTCAGATAAAAGTCTTAGATCTCTTATTGGCCTTAATTCTAGAATATTTCCTATTACTTGGTCTACTTGTGTCCAGTTTCTATTAGTGAGTTCTTGTATAACTTCCCAGCCTTATTGCACACTTACTTCTGATAATTTGTAAATAGATTCTAAATAAATATATAAAAATAAGATTTTGGCTGAACATGCTCTAATTTTTTTTAAAGATTACATTTTTTTGTAGTTACTTTTATATTATTATAGAATAATTTTATTTATGTTTAATGCTGGATAAAAATCATCTTAAAAGTTTATTTTTTCAAGTTTTATTATTAAATTTCAATTTTAATGACTTAAGAGCTTTTGGACTGTTACAAATTGTAAAACTAATTAAATAATTGATAAAGACTCCTTAAAAAAATAAAGTATTTTAAAAAATTTATAAAAAAAATTGTTGAAAAGCTTTCGCCAAGGGATCCTGAGCTTCGTCAATTCCTGAAATTGACAATAAACTTAAGAGTTTGTAATGATAATATTACAATGTTTACTCTTTTGTTTTTTGACAATGCCAGGAATTGACGTAGCTCAGGATATCTGGGGCGAAAGCTTTTCTACAATTAATTTTTTTAAAGGGCTAAAGTCTTAATCAATTATTTTTATAATTTCAATTTTACATAAAATTTTATTTTTAGATCTACAATTTAGAAGTTAAAATTTTGTCTTCTGTACAATTATAGTTCTGATCAGTGGACTACTTACCAACAATATAATTTTATTCGGTAAATTATACAATTAGTAGAAAGAGATCCACTGATGAGGGATATTGACATGGTGACCAGCTGACACCTAGCAAACTTTTACCATTTCAAGCACCATCATAAATACTAATTTACAAAATTATGTTAATTTTTGAAACAATTTTTTTTATAAACTTCTAATTTATAAGTCGAATTGAACAATTTTTTAACTTAGAAATAAACTATTGATAAAGTTAACTTAAAAAGTGCCTGAAACGGATAAGTATTATAAAACCTCAGTTTCAGATTTTTTGGGTGAGCACAATACTTTTCCAAAAGTAGGTGAGAAAAAGTAAAAAAAAAAACAATAATTATTATAAGATATTGTAAATTTAAATCAAAAAGTGTTAAGATATGTGTAGTCATTTCTTTAAATTTAATTTAATTTATGTAAAGTACGCTTTAATAATAAATATTCATAATAATACTTAATTTAGATTTTTTAAGCTGGCAGCAACTGGTCACCAAAACATGTCTGTTATCAGTGGATTACACGGGGTATGCTCCTTCCTTATAGGTAATTCTAAGCTTCCAATACTCTGTTATCAACACTGGTATGTCACTGAGTCAGAGACTGGAACTATGTATTCTTTATTGAAACTTGAACTATCCGTACAGATTAGTTTTGATCTGTGTTTTACTCTTATTTTGAAGTATGACATCTATCTTAGTATTTATTGATAATTTTTTGAAGCTTTTATTTACAAAGCCTGTTATCTTAATTTATTTTTTTAAATTTTAGAACTGCCAAAATATTTATTTATGTCCATTTTTAATCATGCCTCTATTTAGTGTTCAATTAATATTTTGGGAAATATATCTATTGGAAATAATATTTTGTTATATTTTAAATTGGTCTTAAAGACAAGAAATTTCTTTTAAATTATTCAAAATTCAGCCTTAAACTATTTATTTTGTATTTAGTCCTATTTATCTTCCCCAACTTCCGTAAATATAATTAAGATATTTTAGATTCTTTTTAAATAAATTAAATGTTTGCTCAGATGGTGTTTAATGAATATTTTAGGAATTTGATTACAAGCTAAGCCATACAGGATTGCAATGTTTATTTCTGTTTTATATACTATTGGTTTTATAATCTTATATTTTATTAATAATTGTAGGTATTTTAAATTAAAAATTGTTTGACTTAAATTTTATTTAGATTTTTTCACTAAAAAGAGGGATAAAATGCTCTGAAATGTAAATATTGTCAGCTGCTTGTTTGTAATTCACCACAAGCTTTTTTATTTGAGTTTTTTAAACAATTCTTTGATTCCACAATATTCAAATTATAATTAATATAATCTAATATTTTATCTTATTTTTTTATTGGGCTGCCAGAAAGTGCATGTCAAATGTATATATATATATATATATATATATATATATATATATATATATATATATATATACAAAATTAAAATTTTGCTGGGAATAGAAAATTCAAGTTTATTTTACCCCCCTTTTAGTGTGATACCCTTTTGGTATTAAGTCTAATTAACTTATTTAAAATTGCAGTGGTTTTTATGAAAATGTATTTCATCTTGTAAAAGATTCATAACTTTACCCTCTAAATGAACAAGAAGGCAAAAAAGAAAACTTATTTTGTTGAATTCCAAAATTTTTACTCCAAGAGATTTGCTAGAGTTTAATTTTTGACAGATGTGTCTGATGAATAAAATAAAAGTTCCCGTTTCATACATAGCAACAACTGTTTACTCGTTTTTTATAGAGTTACCAGGAAAATGACACTATTGATTTTGTTTTTGCAAAATCAAATACTTTTTTCTTGTCAGCCTCTGGAGTTGACGTTTTTTTAAAAATTATTGTGACATGACTATTTTTAAAAAAATTATCAATTGATATTGACCCTCTAGGTTGGTCACACGAAATGAGTGGAGTGGGAATGGAGGGTAGATTCTACTTCTTTTATATTCGTAAAAATTAACAAATCTTTTGTTAATTTTTGGTTTTTCAAATTTTTACAGTTCTGTTCTTTGTTTATTGAAATGATTTTCAAAAAATTATTAGTTTTATACTTCTTTCTAGTTTATCGTGGAATAGAATCAACAAGTGTGTTTTTATAACTTAAACTACAAATAATTCAAAAGTCGATAAAATTTACGATGTATAAAATTATGTTAAACCCCGTAAGTAAGTACAATGTGTATGATTCCTTGGTAAAATACTTATCGACTGGTATCCAGTGGATCCCATTGACTGATTACTATAAAATCTTTTGGATTACCTTTGTCTTGCTTCCTTTAACAATTGTTAGAAGAACAACTCCTCTTAAAACCCACTAGAAATTATATAATTATTAAAAATATAATATCGGAACATTTTTTTAATTTTGAGTGGGACAAAGGTCAATGTCGTCGGTATTGTTCTGTTGAAATCGGGATACCTGGCAAAACTAGATCCACTGTCAACAATATCAAACCCCTGATTCAAAGACATTTTCCTAACTTTCTCCTTAAGGAGACCTGAAACTTTCCTAAACTAGAACTAAAATATAATTCACACCTAAAGGATTCCTTAAGGAGGCCTGAACGCTTCTTTTAGGTGTGAGTATAGGAAATGCTGTACATTTTGACTAGTTTTAGGTAACTTAAGGAAAAATGTTAGGTCTCCTTAAGGAGGATGTTAGGAAAACGTCTTTGAATATTTGGATTTACCTATTTTTGTTATGATTAAGTAATTCTCTGCTCTTAAAACAAGGAAATATCCCAGGAGGATGGTAGGAGAAACGAGGACCCAAATGACATTTGGCATTGAACAAGTCCAGATGACAAGAGTTCTGACATGTACTTCTCAAGGTGACTAATCATTAGCCACCGTTCAAACACTAATGTAGCATACCTGTTTCACTCACTGTAAATTTTCTTGTGGTTCTATTTCACTTATTATGTTATACTTTTTACTTAATGTTAGGACCATTTTTTTAATTCTTTAATTTTAAGTATTATTGTAAATTATTTTGAAATCAATTCGAGTCCTTAATGTTATCTTTATTTTTATTATATTGGCTCAAATTTTTAAGTGTAAATATGATAGAGGGAAAAATAAATAAATCCTTTTTAGTTAAATTTACCTTTTTTAACATTAAAAATATTTAAGGTTAGAATTTTAAGTTTTTTATCTTCCTGTTTTTATGTTATTTGAAATTTTGAAAAAGTTCAAAAAAGGTGGTTTTTATTATTTGTGAATTTGAAGTTTTTAAGTTTAATGATATTTTGTTTTATACTTTTTCTTTATACTTATGGTGTGAAGTAAAGTAAAACATGAAATAAATAAATGTTTCACTAACAATTCATATAAACACAAAGGATAATTCAATTACCGCATTCAAGACCTAACTGATACAATTTTTCTTTATATTCCTTATAATATAAATATGAGCAATTTTTCTAGAAAGGAACAAAGTAATTACAGGAGATCAGGGTAAATTAAACTGGAACCAATGTCTCAAAATATACAAAGACATTAAATATTCGTAAAAGGCAGGCCGCTTTTAAATACGAGTGAATTCAAAGATGTCTCACTGACTTCTCTTGTGATTAAGCCCTAGAAGTACCTGCGATTGAAACAAAAATTAACATAAAAGACGTACTTGTATTGTACATTAATTTTTTTTCGGTGCTAGGGCATTTTCTATTTTTTTTTTGTTTGCTCTTAGATTTTGATATTTTGATTTGGACTGTGGATATTTTCATTGAAATCTTCAAATTACTCTATTTACTATGTCAAAGATAAATTGAGTGCCAAAATAATAAAATAAAGGAAATATAGCATTAACCAGCTATCAGCTAACTAATTATAATTATATATAATATATATAATATATATATATATATATTATATATATATATATATATATATATATATATATAATATTACGGCGACCCTCTCTCTAGCAGCTCATGAATATTTAAGGATACTAGTACATAAGGTAGCTCCAAGATAGCATCAGACTCAAAATAGAATTGAGAGGGTGGCGTATGAGGTAAGAATAACACAGGTAAAGACAAATAAAGAGAACAAAGTAAAATTTATCAGAGTCTATTAATTAAATAAATTTATAAAACAATACATTAATAAATTAAGCAATTTATCATTTTACTTCACAGGCTTTACAAAAAAATAAATCTGAGGATTATAGAAAAATTCTTTTTGTCAAAATTTAAAAATCGACGCGTGTTGCTACAACATGGTAAGGTTAGGAAAATTTTTCAAATTGAACCGACCGATATTTGGTACAAGTCATTTAATTTATGAAACGTTAATTAAAATAAAGGAATTAAAAAAAAAGTAATTAAGAACGTAAGTAATTAAGGCTCAAATCTGAGAACAAACAAAGCAAAGAAAAGAATTAAAATCAAATAAGATTAATATAGCCAAAATTTACCACGTGATTCAAAAAAAATTTGAAATTGGACTTACATAACCAAGAAATCATAAAGGCGTCCAGTAGACAAATCTCAATTTTATAAATCAAGCTAACTCATCTATAACAAATCAAATGTCGAAAAACTATAAGAATCAAAAATATTAAAAGAATTTTGGATGTTAAAATAGAATTTAATTGAAAATATGACTGAACTAATAAGACAAAATGTTCAACTTACATGTGATGAAATCGTGAAAAATCCCAGGTCTTTTATTTAAAAAATGCAAAAAAATTTACTAATTCCATAATGACTTGGAATGGCGACAATTTATTATTTAATGTTTACTTTTTAAAGAAATATACAAAATTGACAAAAAAAAAATAAAGAAGTGAAAAATTTACTGATCGTGCCTGGGGAAGGCTGGCGTCAAAAAGAAAGAAACGAAATTCGTCTTCAACGGAAACTTGGAAAAACTCAGTACCAACCTCACGGAAGCTGATACGTGGCAAAAAGAAACTTTAATTAACTCAAAATGGAATAAAACTAAATAGGAACTCTAAAAGGAATTAATTAAGCATCCAAAATAATTTTTTTACAATAAAACTGTTACAAAATTTGAAAAAAAAAAAACAGATTATAAAAGTAAATCTTAATTTAGACAAAAGGATAAACTAAAATTTTTAAAACTGAAAGGTTATACCACGGTTATCAAAGCGCGAAAATTTAAAATAATAAAAACTCGGAAATTTACTATTAAATTCTACATTACAATATATTAATACAGTGTAAGAGAGAGAAGTGGTACCATGTAATTATATATATATATATATATATATATATATATATATATATATATTATATATATATATATATTATATATATATATATATATATATATACATATATATATATATATATATATAATATATATATATATATATATATATATATATATATATATATATATATATATATCTCAAGGGGCACTGCAATGCACAGAGATAAGGTTCAAGTTTCATATCCAAGGCTGGATATGAAACTTGAACTAATTTTCAAGACTCCTACTACTACTAAGATCCAAGACTGAACTAATTTTAGGCGAGAAAGTAGCATTTCCCAGATCGGCTGGTAATTAGTCATGAATGACTGCACTTTACATGCCTAGGCAGGAAAGTAGCATTTCCCAGCCGCCCCTGCCTATGCTAGTAAAGAAAGTTAATAGATAATTTTTGTAAACATGATTAGTTAATATTAAAAAGCCTATTGAATTTATTTAATCATTTATATAATGAATAATTACATTATTTAACTAATTAAAATTAAAATAAAACAGTTTGTAATGTAAATCTTTAATTAGAATTAAATTTTATTGATTATTCTAAGGCAACACTTTTTGTCTTGGGTTTATTATCTCATCTTTTTTTGTCATGTCATTTACTACTTTTATCATACCAACCCCTTTTTAATACAGTTTAAAAGTTAGTTTATTCTATAGTGTTTTGTGATGAATATCGCGAAGATATAGACGAACTTTTCGAACATACCTCGCTGGATGTTTTTGAAATAGCTACAAATGCCAAAGAGAGCCTACTACCCGACAAATCAGGAAGTAGGTATGTCAAAGCATATGAAGTGTTCAAATAATGGTGCTGCCTCGGCTTTGCCCTGCAGGTAATTTAAATAGCACACCCTCGCCTTCGGCTCGGGGGCTAACTTCAGTAATATTCCATTTTCCTGCCTAGTTACACAAATAACTATTTCTCAAAGCAATGCGGAGCATTTTCTGCCCCCTTGTATCTATGGGCTGGATTAACCTAGAAATTTAAAATGTGGTTAACGCATAGATTACATCGGAATTATATACCTTTGAAATTTTCATTCTTTATCTTTTACAGTTAACAAGATATTTCCTTCAAAAATTACTAATTTCAACCCTGAATGACTCACTCATCATAATTCTAAGGAGTGAGGCGCCAAGGCCTTGGAGTCCCAAAGAAGCCAAGAGCCTCTTGTTTTAGTAATGGAGGTAATAAGCTATAACTGACCCTTTAGTAAATGATATATATACCTTCTGTACAGCTGGATTAACTTTTGTGACTGAATTCAACTTCAAATATGTTATTCATATTTATAGAGGTATACTACATAATCTTTGATACTGTTAATATTAATTTTTAATACATTAACAGGTATTAAAAGGATGTTTTATTAACAAGTATACCTCTGCCAAATTATGATTGTTAGGCTTATAAACTGTGCACTATTCTGCTACTAATCTTCTTTACATTTAAATTTTTCATTTTAGGAATAATCCAGGGTAAAGTAGAATAAACTCTGGATTAGACACGTGTTGGAACAGACAAATAGTTAAAAATATGAATAACCTTCCTCGGTTATGTAACCTTCCTAACTAAAAGAAAATAAATAATAATTTACAATATACTTATAGTTTTTGTTTAATTTATTAATTAATTAAGGTTCTTTGTTAAAAAATGTAGTTATTTACATGGAATTTCAGTGAAGAAAATCAATTTTTCTTTACCTTATTTTTCGTGCAAATAATTATGCAATTATTACTAAGAATTTCAGTAAATAGTCATTACTTTATTAATCTGCACTATCTTTTGTAAATTACTGCCATTACTGCCTTAAATATACTTACATACCGGAAAACTGGCTCAAAGATATTGTAGAAAGAATATCTTTCTACAAATGTTGTATATAGTGTTAGTGAATTTCTAAATGGAAATTGTTTGTTGTAATTTATTTTATCTTTGTTTTTTCTTAAATTGTTATGATTTTTATTTTTCTTTTCCTTTTGACAAGAACAAAACATTTGTAAAATGTACCTGTTTATATATCTATTTATTAATTTATTTTAAATCAAATCATATACTTAATAAAAAAGGAGACAAGCAAAACATATATAACTATAGGCCAATTAATCTATTACCAGTTGTATTTAATTTATTAGTCAGTGAACAAATATTGGCTTTTTGTGTATTCTTGACCTTTTGCAAACATGATAACTTCAGCTGTTGTTATCCAATTTCGATTAAAAAACACTCGTTTTATAGGAAATTTTATCAGGTTTAAAAAATCAAGCCTCGAGAGGCTGTTGAGTGTATTAAATATCACCTTTATTAAACCTTGTCCTTACTGATTATTGATATATTCCTCTATGCTTGTCCTAAATATCACCAACATTCCCTGGAAATTTCATTAAAATCTCACCAACAGTATTGTTCAATATTTGTTTTGTAACAAAATATTGAACAAACAAAAGCGCAAATTAAGTAAGAGCTAGAATTTTTATAAAAGTATCTCAAATATTATGGTTTAGTCCGACTTTTGTATTTTTCTTAAAGAGAGAAACGACTTTTTTGTAGAATTCCATAATTACTATTAGGAAAAGAACGACTTTTATTCTACAATGTTTTTATAAACAGGAACAATATATTTCAATCCATTTGGATCATCTTCAGGAACTAAAAAAGAACTAAGGAACTAAAAAAATAATTTAATTTTATATGATTAATAAAACAATATTTAAAAAACTTATTTATTATACTTAGTCTATATCACAATGTTACTACAATTTATTCAGACGCGTTTCGGGACGTTTCCCATCTTCAGTGTATAAATAAATACTGTTAAAAAAGTTTATTTATACACTGAAGATGGGAAACGTCCCAAAATGCGTCTGAATAAATTGTAGTAACATTGTGATGTAGACAAAGTATAATAAATAAGTTTTTTAAATATTGTGTTTAATTAATCATATAAAATGTGCAATTATCACAAAATCTCTGTCGAAACAACAAATTTTGTTATTTAATTTAATTTTAAATAGTCGAAATAAGCATTTAAAGAAGAGGAGAGGGGGAAGGGTGAGAGAGTGGGGTGAAAACGGAACGTTCTAAAGGTTGGGTCGTTTTAACATACAGACGGGAGTTTTAGGTATTTCGGACGGGGTTAGGTAAAGACGGGGTTCTTTGTATTTCCTTTATCAGATCTGGTTTTTGCTCTCTATCTATAACTAAATACACTTATCGAATTTGTCAAGGAGTGTTCGACAACATGGCCTGTTAAGGAATAAAAAAATAACACTCAGAAATTTATTTGTATTGATACATAAAAAATATAAAGACAGAAACATTATAAAATATCAATGCAAAATAAACAAAACTGGGAACATTTATTAACAAATTAATAATTTATTTTAAAATTATTAATTTATATTATTAATTAATTTATTATTAATGCCATAAACAAATAAATGGCAACATTTAATTGGTTGCTATTTAGGAACATTATTTACAAATTATATCAGTTTTTTAATATTTTTATTTTTGAAGTTTGAATGTTATTATCAAACTTTACTTAAGACTTTTAGGAGACTAGTTTTACTTGACTTAGGTATAACTGTTACTTAAGTTTACGTAATAAGATGTCTCTTTAATTTTTATTTTAAAAAAGGCATTAAACTACTTTTTTAATATCTATAAAAGTAACAGAACATAAAACCGATAATATGGGCTGTAAAGAATCATATTTTCTTCTCTCATTGGCGCTGGTCATCATTAGTGCCAATGAGATGAGAAAAGAAGACAACAATAACAACAGTGGAGTGTCTTTTCTTGTATATAATAGAGTATTTGCATTTTTCCAAAAAAAATGCTCATAAAATGATTGTGTATTAAAAATATATTAAGCTGTAAAAAAAAATATTTAATTTAATTTTAAATAGTCATTTACAAAATTCAGAAATAAGCATTTAAAGAAGAGGAGAGGGGTTAGATTTTCAAAAGCTCTTTCGTTTGCATTATTAGGTTCGAATAATTACAAACTGTAGCAGAATTACTGTAGTGAGTTAGGGGTATAATTCTGCCCGTAAGTTGAGTAGACTTGGTGATGGTTTTGTTAAATTGGAGTTTTAGTAAAAGGAATTAATGCTTCATAGAGAGTTGAAAACTTCGCTTTTATTACAGTATACAAAGTTACCACTCGACTGTACTCGACAACTGTCCTTTTACCGTAAATTACCGGCATAACAACACTTTAAACTTGGGCTTTTTGTAACGTTTTCTAACTCTAAAATAGATACTCAACAGTCCACAAGATTTATAACATTTTACAAACTCAGTCTGCTCTGCAAACACTTGAAAATCTAAATTTATTTTTTTTTTTACAAAACAAACACGCAGGAAATGTTTTGGTTTCATTGCGACTAGATGCTTTAGAAGTGTTAAATATTCTAGTGCAACAAGGACTATGATTTATTTAAAATACTTTGAGCACTTAAAAAATTCAACAAATAAATCAAAGTTACTACTCTAAAAATGTAATTTTAGAAAAGTACTAAATATACGATAATACTAAAAATACAATAGGATAAAGTTGATACAAAGTATGTAGTTCGGTGGCAACCGCATTAATGTAAAAAATGAACCTGAATTTTTGTTTTCACTATAGGAGGTGTCACAATGCTGACAGATCAGTTTTGTAGAAAATTGATGTTTCATGCCCCTTAACGTGCATACCAGAGTATAGTTTAATTATTTACATTGATGCGGTCGCCACCGAAAGACCAAAAACCTTATGGCAATAGTTACTGTATTCTAAGCAACTTATTAATACGAGGTACTTAATATCCCCTCCCCTCTAGTAGAAAAGCTTTCAATTACATCTTTCACAAATTAGATGACAATTTTCCAGAAAAATTGTTTCACTACGTCTAATTATTGAAATGTAACTTCTCACTCCAGTACTTTTAAAACAAGCTCGAGTAAAATGACTATGACGTTACCCTCTCGGATGAGGCGTCAGGCGTAATAATATTTTTAAACCATAAACAGTAAAAACATACCTTAAGTATCAGTTTCGATGCATAACCTGAAACAAACAAATTGCTACATTAAACACTATACATGTGTCATACACAGTTTGTAACTTTTTTTTATCTCTACAATAAGATAGCTAACATATATTTTAATGTTTTTATACCACAGTTAACATAGCTCTCTATAAATGACTGCAGTACTAAATCCCATAAAAATTAAAAAATTTATAAGACTTATATAACGATTCTAGTCAACTTTATCCTACACAATTATGTCCCACAACACAATTTATTCAAATTTCATATTCATTATAAATTTATTTATTTTTTACACTATTTTGATTTTATAATAAAATAAGTAAAAAGAAACAAACTAAAAACTAAAGGCTACTAAAATTTAATAAAATATTTCATAATGATCATAAAGAATTATAATAGATACCTAAAATATTTAATAGTCAAATTATACATTTGATTTGAAAACTATTGTTTTCATTGTCTGGAAAAAATTCGCAGAGAAGAAAAACATAAGTAAGTAACACTATAAACTTTAGTATAAATTCAAAGTAGGTGAATGCAAAAGGAAAGCGATAAAATACAGATGCAAGTAATAAGGGAAAATGGGAAAAATAGTCAGGTGA
The DNA here is from genome assembly GCA_018340805.1 of Microvelia longipes. Classification (NCBI taxonomy): domain Eukaryota; kingdom Metazoa; phylum Arthropoda; class Insecta; order Hemiptera; family Veliidae; genus Microvelia; species Microvelia longipes. The sequence continues at coordinate 43,550,768 of JACMZG010000022.1, read as the reverse complement.
TCGTAATGCTTACCAACCTAGTTTTCTATTCATGCTTTAAAATTGAAAAAGTATATTTTCTTCTTTTCAATGCTTCTTATAGGTAGTTGGTTTTTTATTTATAAATGAATAAAACGTAAAAAAAATATTAAAAAAACTCATCAAAATTTTGTTTTATATATATATATATATATATATATATATATATATATATATATAATTTATATATATTATATATAATATATATTTATTTATATTTATTTATTAAATTACATGAGTTTACTTTCCAAGGAAAGTATCTCAATAATATATATATATATATATATATATATTATATATATATAATATATATATATATATATGAAAATTAAAATAAAGGAAAATAATCGCAACTTTCAGAACATTTTAAATGATTTTCAATATTTTTAATTACTATGTACTTCATAAGTAAAGTTTGAGTTGAGTACTTCGCATTCAATCCTTTAGTTATAATTATAATTTAAAGTAAGTGGCATGTGCCATTTAGGCTACACGCAGTTACACTGAATTGCAAATAAAAAAGCTGTTTTTATTCTCTAAGTATGACATAAATATTAAATTTTCAAAGCATGTAGTTTTATACTTTTTATAAGATTATTTGTTTTTTTAGGTAAATCTTTTTTCTTTTATTAATGTCAATAAGTTTGCATTGTATTGTATTTGCATTGACATTGTTTTAAGATCTAATTAAAATTATATATGAAATTTAAATTTATCAAATTACTAAAATAATTATATTGCTTTTGTACAAAAATGTTAAGATAAATTGATTAATTTATAATTAAAATAAATACATGTATTACCAATAAATTAATTGCTTATTTATTTTTGAGTTTTAATGATACACTATTTAATAACATACAATAACTTTATGCTCATTTCATTAACTCCTTCTTATTAATTTCCTTGATAAATTAATATTTAACCACAGCTAAATCAGATTTTAGCTGTGGTTGTTATGTCTGTGGAATAATGTCAGTTATCAACAAACATTCATTTGTAAGCACTATTTTTCTAACTTTCTTCAAGTTAAATAGCAAAACGTGCGAGATTAAACAAGAAATAAAACTATTTTGTCAATTGGCGTAATCGATGGAAATCTAAAGGTACATAACAAGATTAAAAATGATTATAGAAAAATATTTTTATTGGGTATAATTTGATTTTTTCTTATTGTGAAACCTGATTTTTAAGGTTAAAAATGACAACTCGAGACATTAAGCAAGAAAAAAATCAATGGCGGTTAATATAGAAGACCATTTCTTTTAGTTTAGATTCAAGGACTAAGAAAATGTGACTCAGATTTACAAAAGGTAGTTTCAGAAAAAAAAAAATCAAAATGTAATCTTTATAATGATATAAGCCTGAATAAAAAATAGAAATTTTTTAACAGTATAATTTCTTTAAAAACATTTTAAATTACTAAGAAGGTAATCACCATTATAAATAATTACGAAAATAAAATAAAAAATGAGAACAAAAATAAAACCAGGAACCGGTACACAAAAAATTATAATTTTAGTTCTGGAAGAGAAAATAAATAGAAGCGAAAAAAATTAAAATGATATACAAATGACAAGCGAATGCAAAGGAATTAACCTAACAGGAAATGAAATAGGATTTTAGAGAGGTAAATTTAAATTAGTTTTAGTTTCATAATAAAGTGAACAAATTATATTAGTACGTATTTTTACACATTTTTTATTGCATGTAGCGTTAGAAATGATGTAAGGATATTATAAAATAGATGTGATTTAGTACATTGAAATAACTACATAATAATTTAGGGAAAAGATAAACTATATTAAATAAGAATGGTCAATAAGAATAAATAACTACAGTATTATTCAAGAGTAAAATGCTGGGAAGTGCTAAGGATTCCATGTTTTATCACCTTAATTGTAATGAAGTTTTCGTTTCGGTAACGTCAAGTAAACGAGACAATTGACCGCGTCGATGTTAACTTTATTTTGGGAGCCATTTTACCATCGTCATATCAAATGGCTAAAGGTACCTTGCTCTTTATCATGAAAAGCATCCTCCGAGAACCCCCTAAATAAGTTCTATTCACTGAGCTCAGATCTATTGGGGTTAGAGGAACACAAGAGTGATAAATAAATACCATAATTAATAAATATATATAGTGACGCGTTCTATCTCCCGTACTTCAACTTAAAAATACAATAAAATATACAAGACTTAACCAAGAGTGTAACAAACAAATAAAGCAAAAGAATCAGCTACCGTCGATACTTGTTGTTGGATATAAATATCCTGGACCGGATTCAGCATAACGCCATCATCATCAGGCGGGGCAACGCTCGAGCTTCTAACTAATAAAGTTATATCAGTAATTAACTTCTAGTC
>JACMZG010000022.1:43487801-43547383 GCA_018340805.1 Microvelia longipes | reverse complement strand
GTATGATTCCTTGGTAAAATACTTATCGACTGGTATCCAGTGGATCCATTGACTGATTACTATAAAATCTTTTTGGATTACCTTTGTCTTGCTTCCTTTAACAATTGTTAGAAGAACAACTCCTCTTAAAACCCACTAGAAATTATATAATTATTAAAAATATAATATCGGAACATTTTTTTAATTTTGAGTGGGACAAAGGTCAATGTCGTCGGTATTGTTCTGTTGAAATCGGGATACCTGGCAAAACTAGATCCACTGTCAACAATATCAAACCCCTGATTCAAAGACATTTTCCTAACTTTCTCCTTAAGGAGACCTGAAACTTTCCTAAACTAGAACTAAAATATAATTCACACCTAAAGGATTCCTTAAGGAGGCCTGAACGCTTCTTTTAGGTGTGAGTATAGGAAATGCTGTACATTTTGACTAGTTTTAGGTCAACTTAAGGAAAATGTTAGGTCTCCTTAAGGAGGATGTTAGGAAAACGTCTTTGAATATTTGGATTTATCCTATTTTTGTTATGATTAAGTAATTCTCTGCTCTTAAAACAAGGAAATATCCCAGGAGGATGGTAGGAGAAACGAGGACCCAAATGACATTTGGCATTGAACAAGTCCAGATGACAAGAGTTCTGACATGTACTTCTCAAGGTGACTAATCATTAGCCACCGTTCAAACACTAATGTAGCATACCTGTTTCACTCACTGTAAATTTTCTTGTGGTTCTATTTCACTTATTATGTTATACTTTTTACTTAATGTTAGGACCATTTTTTTAATTCTTTAATTTTAAGTATTATTGTAAATTATTTTGAAATCAATTCGAGTCCTTAATGTTATCTTTATTTTTATTATATTGGCTCAAATTTTTAAGTGTAAATATGATAGAGGGAAAAATAAATAAATCCTTTTTAGTTAAATTTACCTTGTTTTTAACATTAAAAATATTTAAGGTTAGAATTTTAAGTTTTTTATCTTCCTGTTTTTATGTTATTTGAAATTTTGAAAAAGTTCAAAAAAGGTGGTTTTTATTATTTGTGAATTTGAAGTTTTTAAGTTTAATGATATTTTGTTTTATACTTTTTCTTTATACTTATGGTGTGAAGTAAAGTAAAACATGAAATAAATAAATGTTTCACTAACAATTCATATAAACACAAAGGATAATTCAATTACCGCATTCAAGACCTAACTGATAAATTTTCTTTATATTCCTTATAATATAAATATGAGCAATTTTTCTAGAAAGGAACAAAGTAATTACAGGAGATCAGGGTAAATTAAACTGGAACCAATGTCTCAAAATATACAAAGACATTAAATATTCGTAAAAGGCAGGCCGCTTTTAAATACGAGTGAATTCAAAGATGTCTCACTGACTTCTCTTGTGATTAAGCCCTAGAAGTACCTGCGATTGAAACAAAAATTAACATAAAAGACGTACTTGTATTGTACATTAATTTTTTTTCGGTGCTAGGGCATTTTCTATTTTTTTTTTGTTTGCTCTTAGATTTTGATATTTTGATTTGGACTGTGGATATTTTCATTGAAATCTTCAAATTACTCTATTTACAGTTTTAGAGTATTGATAAATTGGTAAGTATGTCAAAGATAAAATTGAGTGCTAGAGGAGTTATGATCAAAATAATAAAATAAGTCTTTTCACTAATTTAAATATTTGAAATATAGCATAACCAGCTATCAGCTAACTAATGGTTATTACCAGTGCTGATGAGATGGTATAAACTCTGGTTTTGAGTTTTTTCTTGCTAATGACTCATATAGAACTCATTGATTTGAAAGTAAGAAAAGACTGGCACTGATGATGACCTTGATTGATTAAATGTCGGTTATGCTTTATTTTAAATAAATATTTACATCCAGCATTAAATGGTCTGGCTAATGACTCATATAAAACTAGAAGTCATTGATTTGAAAGTAAGAAAAGACAAGCACTGATAATGACCTTAATTGATTAAATGTCTGTTATGCTTTATTTTAAATAAAAATAACATCACTGGAAGACTTTTATTATTTTTATCATTATGAAACCCTCTTGTGCTCATATTTTGAAACCAAATGTGATTACCTAATAATTTTATATTTCGGTCATTTGTATAAAACCATTGCTTTAGAACTTTTTTCAAGCTGTGAAAATAAAACTTTATTTTTACTTTATTAGCACTCAGAAGATTCTGCAATTCCTCTTGTTATTTTGTTCTCATATATTTTGTGATATCTCATGATATTACCGTTACATTTGATGTAAGATTTTTTTTATAAATTATAAAAAAATAATGTTTTAATTCTTGTATTTTTTATATAAGGTAAAGTGCCTGTATATACCAGGTAGGACATATCCTATGTACCAACATTAAATACACACACACACACACACACACACATATATATATATATATATATATATATATATATATATATATATATATATATATATATATTATATATATATATATATATATTACGGCGACCCTCTCTCTAGCAGCTCATGAATATTTAAGGATACTAGTACATAAGGTAGCTCCAAGATAGCATCAGACTCAAAATAGAATTGAGAGGGTGGCGTATGAGGTAAGAAACAGGTAAAGACAAATAAAGAGAACAAAGTAAAATTTATCAGAGTCTATTAATTAAATAATTTATAAAACAATACATTAATAAATTAAGCAATTTATCATTTTACTTCACAGGCTTTACAATAAAATAAATCTGAGGATTATAGAAAATTCTTTTTGTCAAAATTTAAAAATCGACGCGTGTTGCTACAACATGGTAAGGTTAGGAAAATTTTTCAAATTGAACCGACCGATATTTGGTACAAGTCATTTAATTTATGAAACGTTAATTAAAATAAAGGAATTAAAAAAAACGAAAGTAATTAAAGAACGTAAGTAATTAAGGCTCAAATCTGAGAACAAACAAAGCAAAGAAAAGAATTAAAATCAAATAAGATTAATATAGCCAAAATTTACCACGTGATTCAAAAAAAATTTGAAATTTGGACTTACATAACCAAGAAAATCATAAAGGCGTCCAGTAGACAAATCTCAATATTTTATAAATCAAGCTAACTCATCTATAACAAATCAAATGTCGAAAAACTATAAGAATCAAAAATATTAAAAGAATTTGGATGTTAAATAGAATTTAATTGAAAATATGACTGAACTAATAAGACAAAATGTTCAACTTACATGTGATGAAATCGTGAAAAATCCCAGGTCTTTTATTTAAAAAAATGCAAAACAAATTTACTAATTCCATAATGACTTGGAATGGCGACAATTTATTATTTAATGTTTACTTTTTTAAGAAATAAAAAAAATTGAAAAAAAAAAAAATAAAGAAGTGAAAAATGTTACTGATCGTGCCTGGGAGAAGGCTGGCGTCAAAAAGAAAGAAACGAAATTCGTCTTCAACGGAAACTTGGAAAAACTCACAGTACCAACCTCACGGAAGCTGATACGTGGCAAAAAGAAACTTTAATTAACTCAAAATGGAATAAAACTAAATAGGAACTCTAAAAGGAATTAATTAAGCATCCAAAATAATTTTTTTTACAATAAAACTGTTACAAATTTGAAAAAAAAAAAACAGATTATAAAAGTAAATCTTAATTTAGACAAAAGGATAAACTAAAATTTTTAAAACTGAAAGGTTATACCACGGTTATCAAAGCGCGAAAATTTAAAATAATAAAACTCGGAAATTTACTATTAAATTCTACATTACAATATATTAATACAGTGTAAGAGAGAGAAGTGGTAACTGTAATATATATATATATATGTATATTATATATATATATATATATATATATATATATATATATATATATATATATATATATATATATATATATAATATATATATATTATATATATTTATATATATTATATATATTATATATTATATATATATATATATTATATATATATATATATATATATATATATATATTATATATATATATATATATATATTATATATATATATATATATATATATATATTATATATAATTATATTAATATTATTATTATATATATTATATATATATATATATATATATATATATTATATATATATATATATATATATATATATATATATATATAAGGGGACTGCAATGCACAGAGATAAGGTTCAAGTTTCATATCCAAGGGATATGAAACTTGAACTAATTTTCAAGACTCCTACTACTACTAAGATCCAAGACTGAACTAATTTTAGGCGAGAAAGTAGCATTTCCCAGATCGGCTGGTAATTAGTCATGAATGACTGCACTTTACATGCCTAGGCAGGAAGTAGCATTTCCAGCCGCCCCTGCCTATGCTAGTAAAGAAAGTTAATAGATAATTTTTGTAAACATGATTAGTTAATATTAAAAAGCCTATTGAATTTATTTAATCATTTATATAATGAATAATTACATTATTTAACTAATTAAAATTAAAATAAAACAGTTTGTAATGTAAATCTTTAATTAGAATTAAATTTTATTGATTATTCTAAGGCAACACTTTTGTCTTGGTTTATTATCTCATCTTTTTTTGTCATGTCATTTACTACTTTTATCATACCAACCCCTTTTTAATACAGTTTAAAAGTTAGTTTATTCTATAGTGTTTTGTGATGAATATCGCGAAGATATAGACGAACTTTTCGAACATACCTCGCTGGATGTTTTTGAAATAGCTACAAATGCCAAAGAGAGCCTACTACCCGACAAATCAGGAAGTAGGTATGTCAAAGCATATGAAGTGTTCAAATAATGGTGCTGCCTCGGCTTTGCCTCTGCAGGTAATTTAAATAGCACACCCTCGCCTTCGGCTCGGGGGCTAACTTCAGTAATATTCCATTTTCCTGCCTAGTTACACAAATAACTATTTCTCAAAGCAATGCGGAGCATTTTCTGCCCCCTTGTATCTATGGGCTGGATTAACCTAGAAATTTAAAATGTGGTTAACGCATAGATTACATCGGAATTATATACCTTTGAAATTTTCATTCTTTATCTTTTACAGTTAACAAGATATTTCCTTCAAAAATTACTAATTTCAACCCTGAATGACTCACTCATCATAATTCTAAGGAGTGAGGCGCCAAGGCCTTGGAGTCCCAAAGAAGCCAAGAGCCTCTTGTTTTAGTAATGGAGGTAATAAGCTATAACTGACCCTTTAGTAAATGATATATATACCTTCTGTACAGCTGGATTAACTTTTGTGACTGAATTCAACTTCAAATATGTTATTCATATTTATAGAGGTATACTACATAATCTTTGATACTGTTAATATTAATTTTTAATACATTAACAGGTATTAAAAGGATGTTTTATTAACAAGTATACCTCTGCCAAATTATGATTGTTAGGCTTATAAACTGTGCACTATTCTGCTACTAATCTTCTTTACATTTAAATTTTTCATTTTAGGAATAATCCAGGGTAAAGTAGAATAAACTCTGGATTAGACACGTGTTGGAACAGACAAATAGTTAAAAAATATGAATAACCTTCCTCGGTTATGTAACCTTCCTAACTAAAAGAAAATAAATAATAATTTACAATATACTTATAGTTTTTGTTTAATTTATTAATTAATTAAGGTTCTTTGTTAAAAAATGTAGTTATTTACATGGAATTTCAGTGAAGAAAATCAATTTTTCTTTACCTTATTTTTCGTGCAAATAATTATGCAATTATTACTAAGAATTTCAGTAAATAGTCATTACTTTATTAATCTGCACTATCTTTTGTAAATTACTGCCATTACTGCCTTAAATATACTTACATACCGGAAAACTGGCTCAAAGATATTGTAGAAAGAATATCTTTCTACAAATGTTGTATATAGTGTTAGTGAATTTCTAAATGGAAATTGTTTGTTGTAATTTATTTTATCTTTGTTTTTTCTTAAATTGTTATGATTTTTATTTTTCTTTTCCTTTTGACAAGAACAAAACATTTGTAAAATGTACCTGTTTATATATCTATTTATTAATTTATTTTAAATCAAATCATATACTTAATAAAAAGGAGACAAGCAAAACATATATAACTATAGGCCAATTAATCTATTACCAGTTGTATTTAATTTATTAGTCAGTGAACAAATATTGGCTTTTTGTGTATTCTTGACCTTTTGCAAACATGATAACTTCAGCTGTTGTTATCCAATTTCGATTAAAAAACACTCGTTTTATAGGAAATTTTATCAGGTTTAAAAAATCAAGCCTCGAGAGGCTGTTGAGTGTATTAAATATCACCTTTATTAAACCTTGTCCTTACTGATTATTGATATATTCCTCTATGCTTGTCCTAAATATCACCAACATTCCCTGGAAATTTCATTAAAATCTCACCAACAGTATTGTTCAATATTTTGTTTTGTAACAAAATATTGAACAAACAAAAGCGCAAATTAAGTAAGAGCTAGAATTTTTATAAAAGTATCTCAAATATTATGGTTTAGTCCGACTCTTTTGTATTTTTCTTAAGAGAGAAACGACTTTTTTGTAGAATTCCATAATTACTATTAGGAAAAGAACGACTTTTATTCTACAATGTTTTTATAAACAGGAACAATATATTTCAATCCATTTGGATCATCTTCAGGAACTAAAAAAGAAACTAAGGAACTAAAAAAATAATTTAATTTTATATGATTAATAAAACAATATTTAAAAAACTTATTTATTATACTTAGTCTATATCACAATGTTACTACAATTTATTCAGACGCGTTTCGGGACGTTTCCCATCTTCAGTGTATAAATAAATACTGTTAAAAAAGTTTATTTATACACTGAAGATGGGAAACGTCCCAAAATGCGTCTGAATAAATTGTAGTAACATTGTGATGTAGACAAAGTATAATAATAAGTTTTTTAATATTGTGTTTAATTAATCATATAAAATGTGCAATTATCACAAAATCTCTGTCGAAACAACAAATTTTGTTATTTAATTTAATTTTAAATAGTCGAAATAAGCATTTAAAGAAGAGGAGAGGGGGAAAGGGTGAGAGAGTGGGGTGAAAACGGAACGTTCTAAAGGTTGGGTCGTTTTAACATACAGACGGGAGTTTTAGGTATTTCGGACGGGGTTAGGTAAAGACGGGGTTCTTTGGTATTTCCTTTATCAGATCTGGTTTTTGCTCTCTATCTATAACTAAATACACTTATCGAATTTGTCAAGGAGTGTTCGACAACATGGCCTGTTAAGGAATAAAAAAATAACACTCAGAAATTTATTTGTATTGATACATAAAAATATAAAGACAGAAACATTATAAAATATCAATGCAAAATAAACAAAACTGGGAACATTTATTAACAAATTAATAATTATTTTAAATTATTAATTTATATTATTAATTAATTTATTATTAATGCCATAAACAAATAAATGGCAACATTTAATTGGTTGCTATTTAGGAACATTATTTACAAATTATATCAGTTTTTTAATATTTTTATTTTTGAAGTTTGAATGTTATTATCAAACTTTACTTAAGACTTTTAGGAGACTAGTTTTACTTGACTTAGGTATAACTGTTACTTAAGTTTACGTAATAAGATGTCTCTTTAATTTTTATTTTAAAAAAGGCATTAAACTACTTTTTTAATATCTATAAAAGTAACAGAACATAAAACCGATAATATGGGCTGTAAAGAATCATATTTTCTTCTCTCATTGGCGCTGGTCATCATTAGTGCCAATGAGATGAGAAAAGAAGACAACAATAACAACAGTGGAGTGTCTTTTCTTGTATATAATAGAGTATTTGCATTTTTCCAAAAAAAATGCTCATAAAATGATTGTGTATTAAAAATATATTAAGCTGTAAAAAAAATATTTAATTTAATTTTAAATAGTCATTTAAAATTCAGAAATAAGCATTTAAAGAAGAGGAGAGGGGGAATGGGTGAGAGAGTGGGGTGAAAACGGAACGTTCTAAAGGTTGGGTCGTTTTAACATACAGATGGGAGTTTTAGGTTCTAAAGGTTTGGTCGTTTAACGTACAGATGGGAGTTTTACCTTACATATCTGTAAGGTCAACAGTTGTTTACAGTTAAATAGAATGTAAAGAAGACTGAAACAAAACAATTCCGTGTTCCAGGTAATACAATGCCTAAGGAACGTGATAACTACAGATGTCATCATCTTGTTGACAGTATAGAATATACTCTTTTGAGTGTTGCTCTAGTAAATATTGCACTACACGGCAGTATTCTTACGTCAGACAAGCAGTCGAGACCGTTTCCCGCCAAAAGAACATTTTTAAGTATAATTTTCGTTTTTTGCTATATCATCAAAATTATAAGTTTATTCATTATAATATTTTAGAGGATGTTCTTTTGAATGACGTACTTAAAGATAATGCAATAAAAAAATTGTGCAAATACTCTATTCCTATAGGCGCATCTTGCCCTGAATAATTTATTTCTCATCACTCCAGCACTGAAAGTGATCTTGCGTGTAGGTTGAAATCCAAACCTGTTTATCACAGCTTGGTAACATTGTAGAGAAAGTTTTTCTATAGTATTATATTTATAATTTAATTTTTTCATTCCTCTAAAACCATTATAATTTTTAAAACCCTTTGCTTTGATAAATCACTTACAGAAAACAACCAAATCTGAACTTTCAACCGATTGTACTTAATTTAAAAGTATAATTAATATAAGAAGCAATAATTAAAATTATATTAATTAAGAATATTGTTGTACTACAATTTTAAGCAACTTAGCATTCTAGCAACTTCCTACCAGGTAAGGTATGAATAAAATTTTCAAAGAAATATAATAGTATAATTTCTCTTAGAACAATGTGATGATTTAGACCAATCCTACTCCGGAAGGCCCACAAGTTGCGTTATAGCCTGAATGGCTCACGCTACATAATGGCTAAGGAGCCCAAGCCCCCTTATTCCATTCATACCTTATCTGTTACTCAATAATCAGAATACCAAAATAGTTTAATTTTGGGTTAATCCATTTCAAGTGTTCCAGAGATGTTGAGCGAATAAATAAAAATGTATAATTTTTTCCTGTGTTGGTCCTACCCATAGATAGACCAACAAGCCTAGTATAATTTATCCTATTGCCTCCTTCATTTTCAAAAATCAATTTTATTTCCCCAGACATCCAATTTTTGAGGCTTAATGTTTCAGCGTTGGCTCAACCTAACTTAATGAAACAGGTCTCGTTTGAAAGTGTTCTCTTTGGTCTTTACATAGAATCCAATTTTTTATTCTACTGCTGCTAATCTACTCGTGAGTTGCATAATAAATTTGACCAAAAAGGCTGAAAATGCACTTTTTCATTATTTATTTTTTTAACAAGGAAGATAATATTGGAAAAAAATAAAATAATTTTTATTACCTCTTTACATAGTACTTATACGCCCAGTATGTTACATATTGTTATAAATTAACACTAGTCTTTTTGGACTACCTATGGGTAGGACCAACACAGGGACAACAGCAATATCTCTGGATCACTTGAAATGAATTGACCCTTTTATAAAGTCATTAACCCGCAATAATGACTCACTGTTCTTCTAATGAGCTCTTATATAAATAAAATTAAGAAATCTTAACCTATTACTTAAACTTTAATGTGGATTAAAATATATTACAATTAATAACACTTAATTGTTTATAACACATGTAAAAATCACAGTTATGATTGTGTTTAAATAATAACATCATTTAGTTTATTTGATATATATCAGGTGGCTAAAAAAATAAACTAGTTTACATTATTTAACAGTAATGAGGTTGTGAGCTCCTAGTTAATGCTGACTTCCTTTTCAATGAAAATAAATAAAAATTAAATTTAAAATATTAAGACGTAGAGAAAACTAACGATAATTAAGAGGAGTACTGGTTACGAACAAAAACTGGTCAGGTAAACTTAGTTTATAGGGAAACAACAGTAATGACATTACTAGGCTTAGCTAAATTCTCATACAACTTAAGTAATATATTACAATCTTATAAAAGGAACCCCTCCCCCTTAGAGAACCCTCATTCTATAATTAAAAGCTTGTTTTATTATATTTTTAACATAGCCAATTTCAATGAAGATTTATAAGAATAAATGAAATTAAGACTTCCTACACTTGAAACATTCACTTAGTTTGAAATGGCAGAATGTTCAAACTTCCTTCTCTTGTTTCAAACAATATAAAACTTCCTCTCTTGAAACATTCACTTAGTTTCAAATGGCTAAATGCACTCAATGTTCAAACTTAAATTCCTTAGTTTCAAATGACTGAATATTAAAACTTCCTTCTCTTAAACATTCACTTAGTTTCAAATGGCGAATAAAACTTCCTTCTCTGAAACATTCACTTATTTCAAATGGCTGAATATCAAACCTCATCTTGGCTAATAGAAAATTACTCAAATGGCTTATTCAAAACTTCCTCATCTTAAACATTCACTTACTTTCTAAATGGCTGAATATTAAAACTTCTTCATCTTGAAACATTCACTTAGTTTCAAATGAATATAAAAACTTCCTCCTCTTGAAACATTCACTTAGTTTCAAATGGCTGAATATCAAAACTTCCTCCTCATGAAACATTCACTTAGTTTCAAATGGCTGAATATAAAAACTTCCTCATCTTGAAACATTCACTTAGTTCAAATGGCTGAATATCAAAACTTCCTCCTCTTGAAACATTCACTTAGTTTCAAATGGCTAAATATAAAAACTTCCTCCTCTTGAAACATTCACTTAGTTTCAAATGGCTGAATATCAAAACTTCCTCATCTGAAACATTCACTTAGTTTCAAATGGCTAATATCAAAACTCCTCCTCTTGAAACATCACTTAGTTTCAAATGCTGAATATAAAAACTTCCTCCTCATGAAACATTCACTTAGTTTCAAATGGCTGAATATCAAAACTTCCTCATCTTGAAACATTCACTTAGTTTCAAATGGCTGAGTATCAAAACTTCCTCCTCTTGAAACATTCACTTAGTTGAAAATGATCGAAAATCAAAACTTCCTTAAGTTGGCAAATTTACTTATAATTTGTTTTGAAGATTGTTTCCTACATTCTTGATTGGTTACCATCAAAATGTTGGCTTAGTAATGTCTTCTGACACTTAATCAAAACATAAATTAACATTAAACATTATTTCATAGTAGTTTGTTTACGAGACCAATGCCTCATTTTATTACAATGTTAACCAGAAGTCTATTATTCTAGCCTCCATGTGTATATCATAAAAACTTCAACTAAGCTTAATAAGATAAGTTAAAATATTAAATACATAAAGTCTCTAATATAATTATCTAACTTTATTATTTTTTAATATTTCTATGAATGTCTTTACTACCACTATCTAGGGTAGAAGATGTCTTAAACTGCCACAAGATATCATCTACTTCCACTGTGGTGTAAAAGATGTATTCTACTATACCAGTATTTGGTGTAGACCATGTCTTTTACTACCATGTCTTTTATTTGGTGTAAGATATCTTCTACTGACACAATCTGTTGTAAAAGATAACTTCTACTTGCAGTGATTGGTGTAGAAGATCTCTTCTATTACCACTATCTGATTTAAAAGATATGTTCTGCTACCAGTATTTAGTGTAGGAGATATCTTCTACTACCACTATCTGATGTAAAAGATACCTTCTTCTATCTCAAGATGTTTTCTACTACCAGTATCTGCTTAACAACACATCTTTTAGTATTTACTGCAGCAGACTCTAGACCAACATCTGTCAATATTTAATTACAGTTCTTATTTTGTTTTGTCTTAATTTATTTTCAGGACATAAACACACTTTACAGCTTAGTGATAAAATTATGAACTATTTTCATTTTAAAACATTTTACTGACACATGTCTAGATTTAAAAAATAAAATGGTACCACCAGATACCATTTTATTGTACCTGGTACCACCAGATACCATTTTATTATACCTGATACCACCAGCTACCATTTTATTATACCTGGTACCACCAGATACCATTTTATTATACCTGGTAGCACTAGATACCATTTTATTATACCTGGTACTTTAGATACCATTTTATTGCACCTGGTACCACTTAAAATTATACCCAGACGTGTAACACTCATTTTGTCTTTTATACGTTGGCTTACTATTTATCTCGGCTGTTAATTGCTTATAGCATTGTGTTGGTTGACATTCCAAGTAATAGATGCTCCCTTCCACTTAGTCCTGATGCAATGCTCTAATGGTGGCACAGTGTCATTTGGTTTCTGTACTTGATCTTCTAATCCCCTAGTATCTAGAAAGTGTTAGAATAATAATAATATATTTATTAATTACACATTCTAATATTAAAAAATTTGGCGAATTGTATAATCTGAGGACAAGCGAAGCGAGTCCGAAGCAGGGAGGATGAGCCAGCGAATCCGATGTGATGAGGAAAAGTTCCGAGGTACCCCGTACCTGATTTTTTAGTAGCTTTTTTTAGATTTCATTACTTTTTATAGCTTATATTTTGTAGTAGCTTATATTTTGTAGTAGCTTATATTTTGTAGTAGCTTATATTTTGTAGTAGCTTCTATTTTGTAGTAGCTTCTTGTAGCTTTATTTTTAGTAGCTTTTTGTAGCTTCAACCTATTGCTTCTGATAGTTGGACAACTGTCCCATGTAATGGCAAAGAAGTAAACAAGTATATAGCATTGTTGATAAACCAGTAAAGGGTGTATATATATATATATATATATATATATAATATATATATATATATATATAATATATATATATATATATATATATATATATATATATATATCATATATATTATATTAGGAAAAGTTGGCTTCATCCTAAAGTGTCAGCACCCTTCCAGAACCAATGCAATGTTTTACTAAAAAGGGCTTTACTAACTTATAAGTTAAACCTTTATCAGATCTGTAGTTACCTAGAGTGAGTTTAATTTCTTCGTTAGCAGTATGATATCCATCATAGTGATAGAGATGGAATATCCTCTCGGCTCTCCAGTCCGATACCAAATCTTTATTGCAAGAGAATAAGACTGTAAAGTGATTCTCGCAGTTGACAACCCAGATGGGAAACCGCGGGGTCTTCAAGTTAGATCCCACCTATATTAACAGTAAATAATATAATAATAATAATAATGCCCGTTTAGAGCCTTGCGGCTCATCAGGGATAACCCCTGCGGGAACCACCTCGGGTGGTAGTAGCAACCGTTACGCTCAAAGTGTATTCTTAAGTTGGTGATAAAATTTATCTAAACAATAATCTTCTATAAACTGAGAGCGTAACCTGGGATGCGAACCCCAGACCTCCGTGAGTGTCAAAGGTCAGTGTAAAGACTAACGACCTCGGCCACGGAGGCAGCTGTAAATAATATAACTAACTATAAGGGCGATGATGCTGCTGAGATGCTAATGCTGCTACCAGGTACCTGCTGATTCTCTAAATTCATTTAGCATGGGGCAAACAGCAATTAAATGGAAGTTATCCTCTTGCACTTTTAAGTTGCATAGCGAACAGATTTGAGCTTGACCCTGAGTGCCATCCATGTCTGCAGTGAAGAAAGAACACTTCACCTCTCTCTTCAAAAATCAAACTTGCCGTATTAATATTATGGGTATTGTAGAGTGTGAGCCATTTTACTGCTGGGTAGGGATTAGACTAAAGCAATTCTTATGATACTTGGCCACTTTCACTCTTTCAATGATGCTAAATTTGTTATTATGTATTATGATTTGTTTAATATTACATAATATACTTATTTTTTGATTTTTTACATTAAAAACATCCTTTAGTTAGCCTCTAAAGGTAACTAGTTTATCTCACATGGCCTCAAAAACTTTTGACTGTTTCCTACTTTGACTATAGATGATATGTTGATGAAAAAGACGACACAAGGTTGTTGAAAGAGTTGGCAAAAGGTTATGCAAGATGGCATAAGGGATGTTGTTCAAGATTGTATAGGGGGTTGTTTAAAAAAGATGGCAAGAATTCCAAAGTAAATTAACCTGGCAAGCCAACCTCCTTTTCAGAAATAATTATTAACTCTGTTAATCGGTTAAACAGAACTATTTTGTTGTGATAAACTTATATAGAGTAAACGAAGTAAAACAATATATCGGAAAAACCAAGGGCATCTGGTGTTTGGATACTTACAAAGTATACGCTTTGCGAGTGTATACTTTAAAAACAGCGAGTGTTCTCACACTATGAAACTTTTTTTCCCACCAATAAGTAACTGCACATTACAATAGTCTTGTCAAACAAACAAAAAATTAAAAACTTTAAAATTTAAAATTGAAGTACTCATTAACATTATAAAACACTTCATTCAAAAGCAAGTTCTTTACTACTTTGCTAAAACTATCTGAATTCAAAATTCTACCTTCTCTGGTAGCTGGTTAAACAGTTTTATTCCTAACACACTGGCTCCCACCTCCGACTTCTTTAGTCTACGTTTTGGAATGGCCAACATACTTTTGCTTCTGGTAGGATAATTGTGGTAATTTTCATTTTTCAAAAAAATATAAAGATTAGTTTTAACATAAATTAGGGATTGATAAATGAATAAATTCACAATTGTCATTATCTTATACTTGATGAAGAGACCCCTACAAGACTCCATCTGATGACAGCCTTCTATGATGCGCAGAGCTCATCATTATTACCTGACAGGAATTGTAGTGCTCGTATAGTGATAAGAATCCTATGTCAGCCCTAGTTGGTACTCCTCTCAAGGTGCAGGAATCCACTTGTACACTGTTATCAAACACGTTAGATACTGCTAGACCTGATAGCAACAAATTGAGTATCTCTAAGGAACAGAAATCGTTAGATCCAATGAGTGGCCAGCTTTCCTCATCCATGTCACTAGCAACGCTAAACCAACCAATAATAATATTAAATTAAATTATTTATTCCTACTGAATATTGAGAGGAACATATCAGATGGGCTAATATCCCTAAAAGTATTACAAAAACATACCCCAAAGGTTTAATCCCCTAGATAGACTTGTTTGATCAGGTAAAAGATAAAAGATCAGGTGGTCTGCCATTTCAGATCGGGGAATGTCCAGGGTTTCTTTCAATGGGGGGCCCGGGAGGGTATTAAAATGATTGTAACAATTATTTCACAGAATTGAATACAAAACTTTTCAAGCAACTTTTTTTTAGTTTTGTTTGAAAAAAGTTTCAAACAAAACTTACAAACTTTTTGTTTTCGTTCGAAAACACGATACAAAGTAAAACTCACCTTAAATTATCAGTGTTGCCAATAAAATAAAACACAGAGCTAGAGAGCTCATACGCAGTTATTCCAATTTTAGCAAATTTTATATTTTTGAGCCAGCCATCCATAGATATATGTACTAGAGGGGGCATAGCCTATCTAAATACATTAAGAGGCCTGAAAAATCTTTTTGGGGGTCTCAGGGGCTCTGTGTAACCTCATTGAATCCTTCTTCAAGACAGAGTTAAGGTTATAATTAATATATTTTTTCGGTTTCCCGAACATTGTTTGTATTTTCATTTGTAATTTTAACGTATAACTATATAAGTTATTGTAATTTTGTGCTGATTATTTGATTATATTTTGAGCAAAGGTGGTCAGGTTACTTTTTCGATGTTTTAAAATTTAACCTATAGGGCCCCTCTAGTAATAATATCTCTATGCAGCCATCAGCCTGTCTGAATGCATGTCTGATTTTTTTTAAAATGGATTAGAGTTTCCTATATGGAGTTTCTCTACTTGGTTTATCTATTTCTTTAGTATGTATGTACGAAATATCGATTAAAGACATTTCTATAGGATTTAATAACTTTCCAAAGCTTTTTCGGACCAAAACAAAACTTAGTACAAAATTCGATCTCATTAATGTCGAGAACCCTATTGTTGTTTGAAAAGTGTATGTTGTCATTAATCCACAGAAATTATAAAACAAACATTTTAAAAAATTCACAAATCCTCAAATTTATTTAATACACATATTATACTATGCATTTTAAACACATATACTATGTTATATCTAAATATATAAGGATACTATGTATAATCTTAATATATATAATCTTACTTTAAGGATTTAATGCCCCTTCATGACCCAACCTCATAAGCTCAATTTTTCTTTGGCAATTTTCTAATAGAGCCCTTGTCGACGGTAATAACCCAACTGAACAATAGGGAGCCAATTAGAATTTTAGGTGAACATTTGTTATTACTTAGTGATTCCACGAGAAAGTACAGCAGAAATGACAAATAAGAGGCAGCCGGCCGACACAGGTAGGGTGAAGTAGTCCAGATTCTCGCTTATGCTCTCCCTCAGATATTTCTTGTCGCTGAACTCTTTCACTATTATATTCTCTCCAACTTCCTCCAAACTCTTCACACTTAATACAGAAGTGCTAAACAAAAACGTAGGTAAATTCTGTTAATAGGTTTTTCACACAGGTCTGTAGCCGGGGAAGGCATCCTCCCCCCCTAAAAAAAAATCGCCCTCTTGACAAAGTAGTTTTTAGTAAAAGTCCTTCAAAGGTAAAACAAAAACTAAAATATTGTCCTCTCTGGGATTCGTTTAGCTGCCCCCCCGTACAAGTATTGTTTACCTAGGGCTTGATCTCACAAGGAATAAATTTCGTGTTTTACAAAGAAACGACTTCAATGCTATAAGGTTAAACCAAAGCATATAATTAGGTAAAGAACGTCGGAAGGTATACAATTGAGTCAGACAGAAGTTGGGATTGAAACAGTGCTGTCATTTAGCGGCATCTCTGAATCTATCTTACTATAACATTCTTCCCTCATTTCAAAGTGAAATCATTTTTTAATGCCATTTTAACAATACGAGTATCTACTTTTAACTATTCATTATTATATAAAGGAATTATTTGGATAATCTGTTTAGTAGCAGAAGTAGTTTGCTGAAACAAAGACGACAGTGGCGCATTCTCGTAGTTGGAATAGTAAAACTACTAAATTACACACTAGCGCTCCTTTTAACTGGGTTCGGAACTTACATTTTATTGTCCGAAATAATAAATCCCGGGACCACTTTTCTTTATCTATATATTCTTTGGGTTAAACTAAGGAGAATAAAATTAGTAGTAGAGTAGAGTATACTTATATACTCTTTAGTTACAAGCAGTATGTTTTAACTCCTTTGGGTCATCATCAGGCAAAACATTTTTTTTAAATTCTATTTTTTAGGTTAAACTGTTTTTTATTCATCTTTAAAGGTAAAGATGTTAAAAGAATAATCCTTAGCACAGATAATATAACCCTATACGGCAAGATGCTAATTTTCCTCTTATTCTACCTTTTACAGACTACCAGCACTCGTCCCCCCCCCAAAAAAAGCGATCAAAAATGAAAACATGTAACACTGCCTCCCGCCTTTTTACTTGATCTTTTGAAACTGCTACATGTTAGCTTTTCGAGCTGTATTGTGACATCACAAAACGGCACAGCGTACCACAATTTTTGTTTTATTTTGTATTAATGATAAGAAAACACCCAAAATAAGAATAAAAAATATGATAGTTACATGGCAAGTTTGGCTTTGTGTTTGCCTGCCTGCCAGAGCATGTCAGTGAGTGCTTGTACTAAAGCCTGCTTGGCTTGAGTCTCGCTTGGTCTGAGGGGTTCCGGAGGGCTACCGTTATTGCCCGAGAATAGCAATACTTTAATCAGATATGCTTGCACCGGCGCCAGGATCCCACAGCAGCCTCCCTAACCAACAAATAAATCTAAGTTAGCTCTCTACCACACATAAGTCAAATCAATATGTGTTACTATTGGTCCAAATAAATCAAATAACTTTGACCTTATTTAATTGTTATTTATACACCAAGGGAGTAAAGGATTCAATTATTTCCCTATTAATAAGTTAGTTTCTATGGCGAAACCTAAGAAAATCAAAGCATTTAACTCCCGATGCGAAGCCGATGAATTTATGTACTAAACAACCTAGGCGAATCCAAGGTTTTATGTATTTAACTCCTGAGTCGATGCTGAGGCAAATATGTATTTAAATCCCAAGGCTAAGCATTTTAGTAGTTATCCTTGGTAAAAATTGAACATTTGTTTTATTTAGTGTAGGCCAGATATGTATTGTTCCAACTAAGATTCCTACTTCGTTTTATTAGATCCAACAGTTAGTCGCAGATCCCTATATGTATCTCGTGTAATGCGATGACAGACATTTAATTATTGTAAAATTTATATAATAGCCCCTCGATGACACCAATACAAAAATATTTTTTGAAGATTCTAATTAATTTGTAACAAAGAAACATACAATAAAACATACTTTGTACTGTAGAAAAGCGTATTTAAGTTTTGGAATACTAAAAATAAAGCTTTGGTTTATCCAATGTATAGGTGTTTTCCGATCTGGACCCACTAATAATTTGACCAAGTCGTTCCAGACTTGCTTCTCAAGCGAATGGAAGCCGGCCAGTGGATCCTCTTGTTCGCTGGAACTGTTGGACTTGAAGCAGCTCAGTAAATTCCGCTTAGGATCGTTATTGTTGTTTGTTTCGGGGGATGCATGATCAGAAGCTGTAACCATAAGAGATAAGCGAACAAAAAGGTTAATTCACAGAGATATTGAGAGAGATCCTATCGGTGGAATTGTGAAACATTGAAAAAGTAACGAATCCTTGTACTTAGTCAGGCTTAAGTCTTTGGATAGTGTGTTAGACGCCAGCACTCAACTCACCAGCACTAGTGATGACATTATAGCCGAAAGCCATTTCTGCTCATTTTTTAAAACTATATGGTAGAGAGAAGGGTTGGTTTTTGAAACATCGAAAAAGTAACTTTAAGATCCTAATTTTTAATTAATTTATTTTTTTACGCTTAAACCCGTAGGGTCATATCAGTGTTTTCCCGTCACACAAATCTCATTCAACCAATCCAGTGGTTATCCCCATAATATCTAAGTTTTTTTTTCTGGTTTTATTTAAATTATATACTGTCATTACTTCATTAGTAAAGGCAAAGATTTGTAAATCACATTCTCGTACAGTATAATGGTAATGAATAAATAAACTAAAACATTTTTATAAAAATACACACAAAACTGATCAGTAAAAACTTAAATTTTACAGATAGCAAGTTCAATTAATAAATCTTTGGTAAAAACTGTATATTATATATAAAATAAAACTAATAAAGATGTTTTTCAGTTAAATAATTCTAAATAATAACTTAAATCTATATAAAGATCGATATTTTCTTAGGGATATTTGTTTGTGTAGGTTGGCCATTCTTAAAAATCAACATGATTTGCAATTAATCGTTTCTGTTTGTATTCTACTTAGTATTTTGAATATTTTTAAAACATGATTTATTCATTCCTTATTTTGTGTGCGTTAATTTATAATTATAACAGCTCTGACCAACCAATTAGTGTTTTTATTAAATGAGGCAAATGCGGTAAGGAACAACAGATCATAAGCAGTGTTTATTATTGCAAACCACGACTTAAATTTTAGCAAAAGAATAAGTTTATTTTAGCAATTAAGTGTTGACAACAGACAGCATAATGCTGCTTCATCAATATTTTGATTAAATATCATAAGGAAGAGGTAAATAAATTCATAATAAAAATTCATGTTTATTAAATAACAAAAAAATTAAAAGCAATAAAAATTATTAAATGTATGTATGTATATAAAATCTACTGTATAAACATTTAGCTGTCTTACCTACGTCACCTGAATCTTCTACAGGGTCTAACTCCTCGACTGCTATAGCATCTTTATCTTTAATAGCTTGAAGCAGAACATCTTGTTTGTCTTTCAGTGGACTTTGCACCTTTTCCTTGTAAACATGGGTCGATTGCTGAGTGTATTCGTATCTATCAAAGCCATCCATCGCTTCTCCTCTTTCATCTCTTTCGAGATGTTGTTTTCTACCTGAAATTGTTTTAATCATGTGAACAATTCTTTGAATTACCAACAAAAATTTGGGTCTTTGCTGGCCTACTTCCCTCTAAAAATATTTTAGTTTTTAGGGAAGATCAGTTAACTTTAGATGTCCCTTGCAACATCACTATTCACCTTATTCACCATTGGTGAATTATAACCAATTTACACAAGCAACAACCTAAGCTTCTCTTACACAGTCATTTATAAGCTTTACCATAATTATATTTTCGGCTTATAACTGGTTCTTGGTATAAAGAAGGGTTTTAACTTTATTTTGAGGTGGTTATTTTTTAACGCCGAAGAAGGTCATTGAGAAAAAAAAAAAAAAAAAACAATACCAATTAAAAAAATCGAGTACGGTGTACCTCGGAACTTTTCCTCATCACATCGGACTTCGTTCTCAGATAGTAAATACATCCGTTTTATTTCTAGCGGACACCTATCCAGACACTGACCAAGCTCGATGCTGCAGTTACTCAGTTGTCAACTTATTTTGTCTGTATTTTTCAAAGGAAATGCGCATAATTATCCAGTTGGTTATACAAAACTATACCTCTATAATTAGCATTTAATTTTTATTATTTGCACTAGTTTAAAGCTTAGTTGCTGTTTATCTTTTAAGGGTTTTAGCGCATTTCCTTCAAAAAAGGAGCAGAATAAGTAGTACTTGACAAATGAGTTACTGCATAGGCTCTTAAGCATAAACACATATATATATATATATATATATATATATATATATATATATATATATATATATATATATATATATATATATATATTGACCCTAATCTTATAAGCTCATTCTTTCTTTAAAAGTTCGCTAAAAGTAACCTGAACACTTTCGACTATTAATATAATCAAATTACCAGAACAAGATAGCAGTAAAAATACAAAACAAAACACAAACCATGTGTGGAATTGACACATTTGAGGTTACACAGAGCACCTAGAGCCCAAATTTCTAAGCCTTCTAATGTATTGAGAGAGGTTAAGCCCTCTCTAGTAATATATCTATATGCGTTTACAGTGTGTACAGAACAATACGGGCACTCAGTTAGTATATCTCACCTCAGTCTTTCGGCCCGGCGAAAGCTCCATTGGTTATTTTTGAATCGCTAGTGTTAAGCAGCAACGAGTAGGGTCAATGCCTAGACGGGTGGCCGCTGAGAGTAAAACAGATGCATTTACTGTTCTAGGATAAGCGAAGCGAGTCTGAAGTGGTGATGATGAGCGTTCCGATAAGATGAGAAAAAATTCCGAGGTACCCGGCACCCATTTGTTTATCCTTAGTCATTCTAACAGTATATCTAATTAAAATTAAATAAATATAATTAATACATCTTACCATAGCTATTATTCCTATTAGCAGCATTAACTTGGTTATTATGTTTTCTGTGGAATGGATGCATTACTTTGGACAATAACTTACCCAGTATTAATGAACAAACAATACGACTTCAGCGAAGAAACCACAATTACTAATAAAACGTGGAAAAAAAACTAAGCAATTACATACGAAATGTAGTACAAACTAAGCTATTACACACGAAATAAAGTAAAAACTATGCAATTACATACGAAATGTAGTAAAAACTATGCAATTACATACGAAATATAGTAAAAACTATGCAATTACATACGAAATATAGTAAAAACTATGCAATTACATACGAAATTAGTAAAACTATGCAATACATACGATACGAATGCTGTAACAACTAAGCAATTACATACAAAATGTTGTTAAAATTACAAATTAATTGAAATTATAAATAAAGCACTAAAATTACTACAAACTAAAGACACTAGATTGGGGGGTAAGAAAACTACTGAAGTATACTGAGTGTTATTTCTGTCTGCGTGAGGGGGGGGGGGCAATGGATCAATGAAACCCTCTCCCTGCCCCCCTGTATTGTAGGAGGAGCCTATCTGGGCAAAATGGGATTATAAAGCATTTTTTTTTGTTTTTTAATTAATTTTTAATTTTTACATGTTTAATGTATCCTCATATTTTTAATGGGATGTGTAAATTGTGATTGTTTTATTCCACTGGGTGATCATGACATTGAATTCTTATCTAATTTAATGTTTTTGAGATAATTTTTACTTTTCCTTATTTGTACTGTAGGGAAAGGATTTATTTGGAAAAGTATTGTGTTTGCAAAAAAAAAAACCAATATGTCACTTGAATTATCTGTTTTAGGTGTTTTCAGGCCTCCTGAGTGGTTTACACACTCAGGAGTGTGAAAACGTGTGTTTCGCACTTTCACGTGTGTTTGTGTGTGGGAGTTGAAAATTGACATAATGACTCAGCAAAATTTCGAAAATTCATAAAACGCAAAAGAATGATGATCAATTTGAGATTTAGCACGCATTTAGCTGTATACGACTAAAAAGTAAAAAAAAAAAAAATAAGATAATTAAATTACTTAATTATTTACTTCATTTATTTGTATTTAAAGTGTGAAATCTAAGACATATAAACAGTTAAATACTATTTCGATGTTTATTCAATCTAGTCTTACCATTTTTGATACTTCCGTGTTTACGACTTATATCGATTTTCGATTTATTTAGTTTGTGTTCATTTTTATTCAGTGATTCTGTTGATTCTAGTTTACTCTGTTTGAGTTTTTTAATTTTATCTTTCTTCTTTTTGGTTTTCTCTTCTTTAGCAGTTCCCTCGTTTCCTTTTCTTGTGGATTCTTGATCTAATAAATTCTCCATATATTCCATTTGCGAACAGAGATGATCGGATTTATGTTTTGTTAAAATTTGAGGGTAGCTCGTTATATCTTGACTTAATTTATCTGGTTCGTCAAATTCATCAGAGGAGTCTCCTGTCAGAAATTTTTCATTTATAGTCAAAGTTTCTCCAATATCTTCTTTTAAGATCTCCTTCGATTCCATGGTCACTAAGTTCCTCAAATATTCATCTTCTGAATGTTTTTTATTCGCATCATCTCGTCTCTCATCATTTGCATCAAGAAAACTTACAGATGGAGTTTCAATAGATTTTTCCAACTCTTCATATCCCAAATTTTCATTAAATCGATTACCAATGTCTATATTCTCTACTGCACTGCAGTTTTCTACCGTTTCCGTTTCATGTTTGTGTCTACTTCCGGAATACATGCACCCACAATTAATCTTAACTAATTTTCCGAAATCGATTTTGATTCCTCTATTAGACAACTTTTCGTGTAATACTTTTAATTGCAACATGGATAACTTTTTATTATCAGTTTTGTAATTTTCAACTTCCATATTAAAGTTGCGGACGATCTTTTTGTCTTTATCGTCTAATGTTGATCTAATGTTGTAAACAATCATTTCTATGAGAGAACTAAACGGGTATTTTCTTATTTTATTTGTTCTAAAAATGAGATCTAAATTCAATTCTCTTACTAAACTTGATGTTTTGTTTATGCTGTTCTGTTCTCGTGGAAATTCCTCATCTAGAATTTTAAGGGTTTTTATAAGCCCCTGAAAAAAAAAACAGATTTTAATTTTGTATTAGCTTCAATCATAGAATAATTGTGGTGAAGAAGTAGCTTACTGGTATCTTACCAAAAGCCACTTGTATCTTAAAAAACACCCCTTCAATTCAAGTCAGACCCAAAAAAAATGTGAAGTAAACTTTTCTGTCCCGCCGAATTGATGTTTCCGACTGACTTATTATTTTTTATTTAAAATCAGCTTCTTTTCTATGGCGACGTGCCTGCAGAACAAATTAAAATTATTCTTTGTGAATTATTCCTCCATATAAGAGAGGTAGTGGTGAGACAGTTATTGTCCGTATCTCGTTTGATGCTTATTTATTTATTTGATCTCTTTGGTCGTGCAAACTATAATAGAAAAAGACACAATGCACACTCACAACTACTAAAATATGTCGTGATAAATATCTAAGAACACTCCTAAATCGTGTAATAGCTATAAAGTGGCAGAATAAACTAAAAGTGGCAGCCTTGGCTCGCTGCTATGAAGAAGAAACTGATAATTACTTCTAAATTTAAATGACAGGCAGGATAGAAAAGTTGTAAAATCAACTTCAATCATTTGGACCAATGAATTGGCGTGGTATTATACCACGCCACGATGTGTGTGTGTGTGTGTGTGTGTGTGTGTCTGTGTAGAAAAAACCTTATTTTTCGTGATAAGAGACCTCTAAAATGACTTTAGGTCACACTCCCACCATACGAGTCATCTCATTAGCGAATTCAAAAGGTAACATGAAGGGCATAATATTCATAATATAGATGTTTTGAAATGTAGAATCTACGGAAAAATTAACCATAACATTTCTCAACTGCCACATTTCTATATGCAGAAATGTTGTCATTGCAAAAGATTATACATAACACCTTTTAACAGTTCACTACTGCGAACGGCTTTTCGACCTTAAAAAGTTTTTCTGAAGCAGGTTTTCAGTTCGGTAGATATGAATTACAAAGGTTGGAATAGTACATGTATGTAACCATAGAGATATATTCTAGAGGGGGCATAGCCTATCTAAATACATTGAGACGCCTAAAATATCTTTTTGGGGCTCTGTGTAACCTCATTGAAACCTCATTTAATAGTGAGTTTAGGTTATAATTAATCAATTTATTCATATTTCGACATTCGTCATCATTGATGGCTCGACATAATGTCATGTCCCACTCTGTTGCAAAACATGAATAGTTGACACAATATAATTGTGCGAGAGACACCTAGGAAATGTAACAAGCAAATAGCAATGCTACATCTGGGAACTGTTCCATCATTTGACATTCGTCATAATTGATGGCTCGACATAATGTCATGTCCCACTCTGTTTGTGTCAACAATTCATGTTTTGCAAAACACGGTAGTATCAAATGATTAATTCTAGTACCTTCCTGTGCAGATACTCCCTTACAAGAGCCGAAGACAGCATACCTGCTTCCAAATATAAGTTCATTCTGTGTAAAATACCGCAAAGCTGTTGAATAGTGTAAGTACGGCGAGATATTAGGGTTACTAGTGTAAAGGTTGGGACTAGCTCAATATTTGGCATTGGTATCTCCTTGTACCAATTCATTCATATCGATCCATTTTAGCGTACATGTTTCAATATTAATACTTTTACTATGGTAGTAATTGTAAACTTTGTTTTTGGATGTTTATTACGTTAAAATATTCGTATATTTTTCTTAAAAACTATTTTTTGCTCGGTTTAGTTTATTTTCATTGGTTGGTTTGATTTTGTTAATTAAAAGGAGTTTAAGATAGAATTTTTAAAAAGGAGCGGGAATCATATGTTTTATTAGGGATAAAGCGACGCTCCTAGCGGTCATTAGTCGAATCACGTTACTCCAGTGGTGTGGCAAGAAGGTGTGAATGTGTATCATTTATGTCAGTTTTATTTAGTTTAGCCGTGTGATAAATAACTGTAAACTTGCGAAATGCTTCCTAGACCTCTAAATTATTTAATGATTAATATATCATAGCATTTTATGGGCTGGTACGGAAACGAATGTTACGTAGAGCGAGTTCCTCATAGGGCAGCGAGACATGGCTTCTTCCAGCCGAGGAATACAGATAGGTTCGGCTTGGTTCCAACGAAAAATGAATCTGCGGCCGCAACATAGAGGAATACATCTAGTTACAGAAGAAATATTAAAACAAATGCCGGAAATATGTCAATTCTCTGTAGGACTGTTCCACGTTCAGAGTGAGTACTTCTATGACCAGTTTGTTTTTACTGCCTTTTATCTCTTTCTCTCATCCATTATTTTCCCATTAATTACCATTTAGAAAGCTTAAAACTGCTTAAATAAGCTTTACCAACTACTTATAAACAACATTTCATTCACAAACGTAAATTTCTGGGTGAAATAACTTCGCTCATTCATTTTTCTATGGTGAAGTTTCAACTTCAACCCTTTTAAAAATCAACTGATAACTCTTATCAACTTCTTATGTTTTATTAAAATTCTATCGAAATCTAATCAAATTTCTTGCTAAACGAACTTATAACTTAATTTTAAAACTTTTTCCGTCCTTATTTAACAATTTTTTAAACAAATATTACAATTTTTTTCATAAAAATAAAAAATGTTTATACTTAAAACGTTAATATGACTGATAAAAAAATTGTGTCGTTTATAATTGCCATTGTTGTTTGTTGTTTACCATCGTTGTTGTTGTCTAGTATGGTAATTCCCTAGTTTACCCTTGAAACTAGATTTGGAGATTGGTAGTCTACTTCTTAATAATTTACAGTATATTGATTAAGTTAATGCAGCTTTCTCATGGGATATAATCTTTTTTTCTTTTTCTCCTGATTTTGACCATTGTTTTCTTTCTCTTTTTATCCAACTGTTCCCTCCCCCTTGCCCTTCATTAAGTTGATGTATTTTCAAAGCAAGTCTTGCTCCATGCTCTCACATGTTTATTCAATTGTTTTGATTGGAAGTAATGAATTTAACATTTCATTCATCATTTGTTTAAGTAATTACTTTAAGATTTATTTTTTTAAATGAGATAGTTTTTTTTTATTGTATATAATAGTACAATAATCTCCTTAACATTAGGCACTTAAAATACAACATTAAACCATGTTTTACAAACACTCTAGAAACATTTTTTTTATGGAAGTCATTTCTTAATATAGTGGAATAGAATTAATTAGTGACTTTTCTGGCTTTTGATATAACTGGAAATGTCAATATAATAAAATTTTGTCCGCTAGGGCTAATTTGTAACCTTCATCAATGACAGGCTTAGAAAAATACTAATATAGAAGGAGCATATGACCATAAACCCGATGTAATTTTATTGATAACATGAAAGTCGGTTGACTGGTGGTCATAAGTAGGGGTACCACCCTAACAACATAATGTTATTTTAAATATGTGTCATAAATATCAATTAATGAAAAAAGATCATAAAGAACAAATATAATAACTTAAAACACCTGCTGAGTATTTATTTATAAGAGAGTTTTATGAATAAGCAATCATTAATTAATAATAAAACATATTAATTCAGCAACCAGAAGTATTGCCAACTTTTTTATAAAAAAAAATTGTATATTGTTAGGATGGCAACATTCCTTAAGACCACCAGTGAACCGCCTTTCGTGTTATCAGTTGTGCTCCTTCTATATAATGTATTATTCTATGATGACAGGCAACATGACGTTAGGCATAACCTTCTCTTTAATTACAATAAAATGTCATGTTACATATTGTGACTGAAATTTGTACAAAACAATAATAAAAACAAATAAATATCTTTTGGGTGCAATAAAAAAACTTGAAGGGTTTATTTACGAAATATTATGATATTTGACAATCAGAGAGTCTAGGTGTTAAATGCTACTGTACAGCAACACGACAGTACATTCAAGCTACATCAAGTAAGGGTATTAAGGGGGGATTGGTCGTTACACTTAAGATTGTCTCTACGACTGTACACCTAAGATACAGAAATATGTAGCTAAGATACCCAGTCACCAACACAACCTTTTAAGACTTTTTGATGCTTGACACTAGAATGCAATTTCGCGTATACCCAGTAATGTAATACAGAATACGTTTATTTAGGAGAAAAATCAAAAATGGACATGTCTGCTGCTCCATTAGAGCAGTATTAGAGTATATATATTAGAGTAGGTATTAGAGTCAGACTCTAATACCTAATAAGAAAACATAGACTCACTTCTCTACTTCTTTAACATCTCAACGGTTTTGCACTGATGATGGCCTCTAGTTAGGTTGAAAGCGCTTTGCCAATAAAGTTTTGTTTTGTGGAGAGACTTCCTTTCTTTTATTATATATTTAAACATGTTCTTTTGGTGGAAAAACACTCTCCACTGCTTGTGTGACGTCAGAAGTAAGAATACCCCCGTGTAGTACAATATTCACTAGAGCAACACTCATAAGAGTTTATATAACAAGATGACTGACAGCTGTAGTCATCATGTTCCTTAGGCATTGTATTACCTGGAGCATAGAATTGTTTTGTTTCTGTCTTCTTTACATTCTATTGAACTGTAAGCAACTGTTGACCTTACAATATTTCTAACTAAAACTCCCATCTGCACGTTGAACGACCCAACCTTTAGAACATTCTGTTTTCACCCCACTCTCTCACCCATTCCCCCTCTCCTCTTCTTTAAATGCTTATTTCGACTATTTAAAATTAAATTAAATATTTTTTTTACAACTTAATATATTTTTAAACACATTTAATAATTTGATGAGAATTTAAAAAAAATGCAAATACTCTATTTGAGCAATTACCCAACTATCAAGCACTGCTTGTGTTTCTGTAGTGCTCTGTAGCCTCGGTTGCTACGCGGCCCCCTCTCTATCTCGAGGCCGCTTCATGGCCACATGGTTGTTTTACTTTATCAGTTCGTCATATTACTGGTTTATATAAGTAGCATACTGCCACAATATGAGTGAATTTTCAAAGGTATTAGTCAAAAAAATAATTTGTTAAATTATGTCAATGACATAATGTAATTAATGTAATTTTATTTGTGGATAGACTTTTATTAACATCCTTATGGTATAAAATCTACTAGCGATTATAATATATATAATATATATATATATATATATATATATATATATATATTATATATATATATATATATATATATATATATATTCTTGATCAGGGAGGTCCCCTCCAAAAAATCTACTTCCCCCACTCCTCCTTTCATGACCCCAATTTCATAAGCTCATTTTTTCTTTCATATTTCCCTAAAACCAATAATAAGATAGTTATAACATTAAATTTTTTTTGTCTCATACTATACCCTTTTTTTCTTGTCTCAGTTCAGCTCAATTTTTTTGTTGTCTCATGCTCAACTCACACAATAGGTTTGTATAATATTACCCTTTGTAATATACTCAGTATTTTGTGCATAATTTGGAAGACATTCAAATTAATTTGATGGGAACTAAAAAGTATTGTTTTTATTCGTTTTAAAAACGGTAAAAAAAATGTTCGATTTAAAATTAGGTTGTGTGCCTTACTGGCTGGTAAAATCCCTTTATCTCCAGACGGCATGTAATGTAAAGTTTATTAACTAGTTTTTAGGGAGTAAAGAAGCACTTTTCACTCCCAAGGAAGAAAAAGTTACTTTTCACTCCCTTGGGAATAAAAAGTGTTTCCCATTATTGTGATATCAGAGCCAATTATATCAATTTTTTAGGGGAGTGGTATTCTCTAAATTTATACAGATGGCCGAACAATTTTTTTTTAACTTTCCCGGGGGTGGCACCCTCAAAATTTATAAGGGGGACCCGACCAAAAGAATTTTTTTTTGGCTCAAAATCTATTTTAGGACAAAAGAAGTTGTTTAGAGCAATAAATTTTATTTTTTGGGGGCAGCACCCCCACAATTTTTATTGGTGCCCTACCCAAAAAAGTTAGAATAAAATACAACAAAACGTAATTAAATAAAATCAACGTCTGGGGATAAAATCTTGTATGCACTTTGGGAGTAAAATGCTATTTTTCCTCTCTCAAATACCTCACTCGGCTTTGCCTCGGGAGTTAAACACTTTGGTTTCCTCGGCATTCCCCTTTAGGAACCAACTAACTACTCAGGGAAATAATAACATTCTTAACTCCCTTGGTGCATAAATAACTATTAGCTATGATTATTACATAGTATTGGCATATAAATGTCTTTCAACATACATCAAAAATAGGTTCTTACAATGTTGTTGAAGAATGCTTCTATTTTTGTCACTAGTGTCTAAAATAAAAGGATTTCTTTTTATTTTCCGCACTACTGGTGAAAGTCTAAAAGAATTCTTCTTTGTGACTCCTTATCAGTGAGTTTCTTAGTTCTTATTAGTATGTGTTGCCTGTTTAAGTTCTTTTGATTTTTTGGATTGACTTACTTAACTTTTAGTAGTTATTGAAGTAGATAATTATTTGAAACAATATGCCTTCTGCCTCCTGGCCGCTACTAATAATGAAACTTAACTTTGAATATTTGTTATCCAATAATCAGACAAGTTTTTGAAATTTCCTGCTAAATCATTATTGTGGGTTAATGAAGACGTACTTCATAAACAATAGGGTTCTGTATAGAAAATAGAAAGTTTCATTTCTATCTGAGAAAGCGTTTTAAAATTATCTTGTCTCATAGAAACGTCTAGAATATGTCTATATTTTCGATCTGTACCACATGATTTTTTAACACACGACAAAATTAATTTGATACCAACAAAAACTAAAGACAATCTAACAATCGTGGATAAAGTACGGTACTCAACATGCGTGTAAAACACCTGCATTGCTCGTGTGGTATTTTAACCCTTGCTTTGCACACTCTCATGCAAAGCTCTGTTTTCATCACTAGTTGTGTACACACCTACATACTAGTCCACACCTCGACCAAGAAGAAAAACAAACACAATTTCAACAAAACAAAATAAAATATTATTCATCAAAACAATAAGAGTCCTCTTGTTGAGTTATGGACATTAAAAACGAAACAAACAATAACAACACTAGTTGTGTAATGTACTATTTCTCATTTATAAGAAATCACTTTGGTCTTGCTTTGCTTGTTCCGAGAACTTCATAGGACAAGGTAGAAAGCTACCTAAAACTTTAGTAGATCCACAGTTTTTGTTGGATCACTTTTATTAAACAGCATTAAGCATGGTCAGTCCATGGATGGGCAACCGCTGCAATTATCTTAAGACGAGCAAAGGGAGTCCGCTTTAGATTACATATTAAATTATAAACTACAGTCTATCGTTTAGTTTAAAAATCTTGACAGGTCAGTTTAGACACCACTGGTTCTTAAGAAAAAAATCCCTGCAAGAAAGGAGCGGGAAAAAACTATGCAAACAAATCTGGTTATTTTACCCGTATTTTCTTGGCGATGTTTTTTTACATTTCTTTTGTGTAGTTTTATTTTAAATATAATTTTAAGATTAATTTGAAAGTAGTTTTCAAAACGATGTAAACAAAAGAAGAACCACAAACAAAGTGAACGATTGCCGGGAAGAAGGTTTTTTCCCTACAGCAGTTATTGTGGTAGGGATTTTTTTCTCTTTTTAAGTGAGTGGTTGGCAGCGGCTTCTCTGATTGGTCAATTCCCAAAATACTTGGGAATACCTTGGGATTTTTAAACTGAACGATAGACTGTAAGCTTTTACATATGTGGGGTTGAGTGAAGCTAGTCTAAAATGGTGAGGCAAAGCTTGTGAATACCTGATTTTTTTTTTTTTGCTGGACTTATATTATTATTGCCAGTTATGGGAAGTCTCCTCCATTTTAACATATCATAGGATAGTATTGACTTTAACCTTGTTTGATAAAGAGTAACGAGAATTGCAATTTATATTTTTTTGCTGTGTTTCATAAAATGAAATGACTAATTTGCTTTGTCATGTTTCAGTCCTTCATACCTCAGCTAGTCTAGCATTAAATGAGAGTTGGGATCCTGACGTTAGAGATGATATGGAAATGATGTTAAATAAAATAGTGCCTGAGGTAAATATTCCCTTTATTATTGTGCACTGGTTAGTTTTTCTGTTCTGTAACACTCGATATTCATATTACAAAATCCCTACTCTCGACATATCGCTGGCCTGAAGCACCAGTTGAAAGTTTATATTAGTGGATAACTACTAGATTCTCTATTATAATATTTCTATAATAGAAATATTATAATATTTCTATTATTTATATTTATTATATTATTTATATTCTATTATCATATTCCTATTTCTATTGTCATACTTCTATTTCTATTCTCGTATTTTTTCTTATCAAATTTTTATTTTATATTTTTGTCATATTTCTATTTCTATGTCATACTTCTTTTTTCTATTGTCATATTTTTATTTTCATATTCTATTTCTATTGTCGTATTTTCTTATCAAATTTTTTTTCATATTTCTATTGTCATATTTCTATTTCTATTGTCATATTTCTTTTTCTATTGTCATATTTTTATTTTCATATTTCTATTTCTATTGTCGTATCTTTTTTTTCTTATCAAATTTTTATTTTCATATTTATATTGTCATATTTCTATTTCTATAGTCATATTTTTATTTTCATATTTCTATTTATATTGTCATATTTCTTTTTCTATTATCATATTTCTATTTTCATATTTTTATTTCTATATCGTATTTATATTTCTATTATCTTATTTATATTTCTATATCTTATATATTATTACCATATTTATATTTCTATTATCTTATTTATATTTCTATTATAATATTTATCTTTCTATTATCATATTTATATCTTTTATAAAAGATATAAATCCTTACAATATATTGATCCTTACATGATGTCCTTGTAGGACCTGGCTTGTGCCCATAGGATTTTATACAAAGGATATAAATCCTTACAATGATGTCCTTGTAGGATCCTGGCTTGTGCCCTTAGGGATTTTATACAAAGGATATAAAGGATATAATCCTTACAATGATCCTGACCTTGATAGATCCTGAGGACAAAGGATATTCCTTACAATGATGTCCTTGTAGGATCCTGGCTTGTGCCCTTAGGGATTATATACAAAGATATAAATCCTTACAATGATGTCCTTGTAGGATCCTGGTTTGTTCCCCTAGGGATTTTATACAAAGGATATAAATCCTTACAAGATGTCCTTGTAGGATCCTGGTTTGTGCCCCTTAGGGATTTTATACAAAGGATATAAATCCTTACAATGATGTCCTTGTAGGATCCTGGTTTGTGACCCTAGGATTTTATACAAAGGATATAAATCCTTACAATGATGTCCTTGTAGGATCCTGGTTTGTGCCCCTAGGGATTTTATACAAAGGATATAAATCCTTACAATGATGTCCTTGTAGGATCCTGGTTTGTGCCCCTAGGGATTATACAAGGATTAAATCCTTACAATGATGTCCTTGTAGGATCCTGGTTTGTGCCCCTGGGGATTTTATACAAAGGATATAAATCCTTACAATGATGTCCTTGTTGGATCCTGGTTTGCCCCTAGGGATTTTATACAAGGATATAAATCCTTACAATGATGTCCTGGTTTGTGCCCTAGGGATTTTATAGGATCCTTACAATGATGTCCTTGTAGGATCCTGGTTTGTGCCCCTAGGGATTTTATACAAAGGATATAAATCCTTACAATGATGTCCTTGTTGGATCCTGGCTTGTGCCCCTAGGGATTTTATACAAAGGATATAAATCCTTACAATGATGTCCTTGTAGGATCCTGGTTTGTGCCCCTAGGGATTTTATACAAGGATATAAATCCTTACAATGATGTCCTTGTAGGATCCTGGTTTGTGCCCCTAGGAATTTTATACAAAGGATATAAATCCTTACAATGATGTCCTTGTTGGATCCTGGCTTGTGCCCTAGGGATTTTTACAAAGATATAAATCTTACAATGATGTCCTTGTTGGATCCTGGTTTGTGCCTAGGGATTTTATACAAAGGATATAAATCCTTACAATGATGTCCTTGTAGGCTGGTTTGTGCCCTAGGGATTTATACAAAGGATATAAATCCTTTGATGTCCTTGTAGGATCCTGGTTTGTGCCCCTAGGGATTTTATACAAAGGATATAAATCCTTACAATGCTGTCTTTGTAGAGTTCTGGCTTGTGCCCTTATTTAATTTATGCAAAGGCTGTAAATTCAATGGTACTAAATCAAATATTTAAGACATGCACTGAGAAATGCCAGAAGACTGAATATTTGTATATTCATTTTATCTTTTCCTCATTTATACTATAATTATATGGGTAAAGTATGGTGTTAGCCAATAAAGTCTGATATTGGGATGTCACCTGAATTATTTAATTATTTTACATTTGTTTTATTATACTCTATTAAATCAAATGAGATTCAGTTTTATTTTTAATTACTATTTCTAGTTACAGACGTTGCTTGAGTCTAACCATATTATTTAATGTTCTTTATTTCCAGGGTTTGCCTTATCGACATTCATGTGAGGGACCTGATGACATGGTAACTACTTTTTTTTGTAAAATCTACCAAATGAGATATTTGCTTGTGTTTCATATTATCGATATTTTACATTTTTACGTGATACTGATATCCTTTTAATGTTAATTATAATCCTATTGATAACGATATTTCATCATAAATTTAGTTTGTTCATTTTACATTTATTTTGAGAGTGAGTAATTGTGACTAGAATAACAAAAATTACGTCACAGTCGAATATTTATGGATTGCGAGTTTATTTTTAGTAATTTTATAAAATAACTCAGTGATTTGATTGATCTCAAAAGGAAAATTTATTAACTTTTTATTTATATGTTTATAATATTTTATAAACCTAACTTTCCTGCCCCTTTACGGCAGGAAAACCAAAAAAGTTAAAATTTTGAAAAATTGCCCTGTACAGGAGTGAGTAAAAATTCTTTGAATTTAAGTTGTAGAGGTGCTTCCAAAAAATAGGTATAGTGCCCCATAGTAGTCAAAGCGCTAGCTTCTATCCTTCACCCCTCACAAATGGCCCCAAAGTTTAAAAAAATTCGCTTTTTGATACAAACATATGATAAATTACTAAGAATAAATACATATCTCATTCTTTTTAAAGGTAGAAAAATAAAAATGCTGAGTTTGCTTGCTTATTTGTGTGCCAACCATGATGGTACAACAAAGAGGCATTTTTATTGGCTACTAGACAATTTTTATATTAACTTGAACAGTTAATATTTTTTAAGTAATTTGAACAGTATCCCATACAGAAATGAAAAATGATGCCTTTAAATTATCAATATGTTAGGGATTTAAGTACTGAGAAAGTGTAATAATTTTAAAATGCTAGACCATCCTTTGTACCCCAAAAATACATATTGGGATTTGGGCAGCTATCAAAAAGAGCCCAAACAAACCTTTTTTGTTTTAAAAAAGGTGAAAACTTTTTTAAAACAAAAAATAGGTTTTTGAGAGATTTAATGTTGAATTTGGTAAATTTTGAGAAATTAGCAATTTATCCAAGACTGGTATATGTAACTGATTTTTTGTGGTTGGGCATCTAGCGCATACTAACCTGTAGCGCAAATGCTAGTATTGATATGAAACTGCATCCTATTTTTAGACATTGAGACATTTAGGCAAAGAACGCATTTTTTAAAAGCTAGAAATTCCTCCAGAAATATTAATTATTTGATCAAACATAGATAAAAATATACTTTACGTTGTGCTATATACAACGCAGCTATTTTTATCAATCTTAGCTCAGTATGGGGATATTTGCCTGCAAAATTACTAAAATTGGGTGCTGGTGGCACTAAAATGTAACTATTGGCATAAAAAATGGTGAGTCATCACAAAAATAAATTCTGGTTTTTGACCAACCAATTTTTTTTATATGGATTGACCCAAGTGTTATCTCTTGTGAGCTCCAAGACTAAACAGACATTATTATTATATTTTATTTTGCTTGATGCTTATGATGACATTGTTTTGCAGCCTGCTCACGTCAAGGCATGTTTTCTCGGTTCCTCCCTGACAATCCCTATTACCGATGGGAAACTCAATCTGGGCACCTGGCAAGGGATCTGGCTCTGTGAGCACAGGGACCGTGCCGGATCAAGAAAGGTACTGTTATCATTTTTTTTTGTAATCAATTTTCTTCCTATTACTAAAAGTCTATAACAAAGATTAGAAGGAGCACATCCTATGTAATAACAAATATGTTTGGCTGGAAACCAGTCCCTGCCAATCTCTAAATCATAACAAATCTAAAGGTGCTTTCCCTTAGATTTTACATTCCGTCATTATCTAACAAATCTAAAGTGCTTTCCCTTAGATTTAATTCCGTACTTATCTAACAAATCTAAGGTGCTTTCCCTTAGATTTTACATTCCGTACTTATCTAACAAATCTAAAGGTGCTTTCCCTTAGATTTTACATTCCGTCACTTATCTAACAAATCTAAAGGTGCATTCCCTTAGATTTTACATTCCGTCACTTCTTATCATTACGTTTAGAAGTGGAAGAGTGTCAAGGGGATTAAACTTACCGTTGTACTAGCCAGAACCAATCTTGCCAACCCGTTCTGTCTTGTGTGATTATTTGATAGGTCAGGTTTGTTATTGGTGTTGTCAAGTATTCTGTTAAATTAAATAATAATTTAAGGGATGAAAAATTTGACAAAATAATAGAGAATGAAAACATTCTGCAAATTTTACAATGATATTCTTGTCTTTATTGTCTTTGTATTTTTTTCTATTGTAATAAACATGTTTTAAATTTCTGCTATGAAAAACGTTAAATGACAAGATTCTGCCATGCAGAGTCAAAATTTGTCACTTGGTAGAAAGTGGCCTACATGATTTTACATGTTTGACATGTGTTTTCATTCAAGATGGATTTACCTGAAGGCTCTGAGCATGTGCGATGTCTGGTAGTACAAAGAGTTTTATGATTGTAAATGTACCTGTTTTAGTCTGAGAGTTTTAGCTGGAGATCGAGCATGTGCGATGCTGTACTTGTACAAAAGAGTTTATGATTTGGTAAATGAAGCTACCTGTTTTACGTGTCTTGTCATCGAGAGGAATTTTAGCTGGAGACTCTGAGCATGTGCGATGCCTGGTACTTGACAAAAGAGTTTAGATTTGTAAATGCTTCCTGTTTTACGTGTCTTGTCATACGAGAGGAATTTTAGCTGGAGACTCTGAGCATGTGCTATGCCTGGTACTTGTACAAAAGAGTTTATGATTTGGTAAATGAAGCTTCCTGTTTTACGTGTCTTGTCATACGAGAGGAATTTTAGCTGGAGACTCTGAGCATGTGCGATGCCTGGTACTTGTACAAAAGAGTTTATGATTTGGTAAATGAGGCTACCTGTTTTACGTGTCTTGTCATACGAGAGGAATTTTAGCTGGAGACTCTGAGCATGTGCGATGTCTGGTACTTGTACAAAAGAGTTTATGATTTGGTAAATGAGGCTACCTGCTTTACATGTTTCATTTTAGGGTAATTTAGCTGGAGACTCAGTATGTGCAATGTCAGGTGCTTGTAAAAAGATTGCTAATCCTAAATTAACTTGAGTAAATTTATAATTAGGGGCCATCATCATCAAGTACTTATATTAAGCAATATATATGTTTTTGTCTTATGATTTTAAATGGAAACCTTATTCTTACAGAAGAACACTTGTTGATTCCAAATAAAGCTTGTGATTATCTTTTAAGTAGTTAGCAAAAAGGGCTTAACCAGTGGGTTACTTACTCGATGATCTATTTCCTCTCCCTCCTTGCTATTATTATCTCTGCTTATCCTTACTAAAAATTAAATAACTGTATGTATGTGTATATACTAGTCTCAAGGATTCTGTTGTAGCCATAATCTATCAAATCTCTATAAATAAAGGTATCTAAATAATAGGGTATAGAATTATCATAAAATTTAAATAACTGTGTGAAAAGTTGATTTATGAGAGTATTCAGGTTTTTTTTATTCATTCCTCTTTCTACCATCTGTTTAACTTAAATATCGACTGTGTCATTATTTACTTTGTGTGTCAGGTTCAACAATTTTATTTAACTAAGGTGAAAATATAAGCTTTTTTTAAAATGGTCTTTATTTAGAATTCCCTGGGGAGAAATATTGCTGAGAGATATTAATTATTGGAATGGTAAAACCTGGTACTAATGATTTAAATAATCAGAAGAGGGATTTAAAACAATGCAGTGGCATTTCAACATTTTATCAATAAGTTTATATATTCTACCAAATCAGAATTAGTATGAGATTGTAGTATGAAGTACTAGTCGTCTTGAGTCGGACCTGAAACATGTGACATTTCATACTGTCATACTGTTACACATAGAGATCTATGTGATATTATTATTAGAGGAGCCCTTAAGTAGAATTTTGTGACATCGAGAAAGTAACCGCAACACGTTATAAGCGAAGAAACGAGGCGAAATTATAGCAACTCATGTAATGGAACACTTAAATACAAAACTAAACACAAAAATCGGGTACGGTGTACCTCGGAACTTTTTCTCATCACATCGGATTTGCTATGCTTATCCTCCCTAGTTCGGACTTGCTCCGTTGTCCTCAGATTGTACATACATTTGTTTCATTCCCAGCTGTCACCCATCCAAGCATTGACCACGCTCAATGCTGCTTAACTTTTATGATCCAACAAAAATCATAGATATACTTGTCGTATTGACACAAAACTTTACTTGTAAATAAGTAAATAAGTTTAACTTATTTTAAGTTTTACTTATTATAAGTTATAATAAGTATAATAAGTAAATAAGTTTACTTATTTATTAAGTTAAGGTATACACTTGTACCAAATTTCAACTTAATTGGATTATTATCCAGTTTTTTAAAAAACGAACACAAGTCATCTGGTATGAATTGTACTAGTGCTGATAATGAGATGAACCTTGGCACATACATTAGTCTTATTCATGGCTACATGCGTGCCAAATCTCAATCTATTCGCATAATTTTTCCTGGCTTTATGATTTTTCAAAATTTTTGCCCAACAATTTTTGCTGTTTTATGACATCATAAAAAATCATTTGTCATGTAGCACAACTACGCCTACTGACTGATTTTTTTGACGCCTATTGAACGTTTCAACTCTCTAGCATAAATATACTGGGAGCTACGATGATAACAGACAGGTAATATATCATTTTGATACTACCGAGTTTTGCAAAACATGAATAGTTGACACAATGATTAAAATGATATATGTTTTGCTTGCCATGCATGATGGTGGTAAGAGAGCACCGCTCATCTCTGGTAAGTACTTCACATTATATTCTTTGGAATTAATTGAAGGTCAGAGTGAGTTCAGGCTCTGTCGGCGCCCTGATGAGTTAGACGTAACGAAACAGAGTGGGACATGACATTATGTTGAGCCATCAATGATGACGAATGTCGAATGATGGAACAGTTCTCAGATGTAGCATTGCATTTTGCTTGTTACATTTCCTAGGTGTCTCTCGCACAACAGACAGATAACTTTGCAACAAGCATAAACACACACACACAC
This sequence comes from Microvelia longipes, assembly GCA_018340805.1. Lineage (NCBI taxonomy): Eukaryota > Metazoa > Arthropoda > Insecta > Hemiptera > Veliidae > Microvelia > Microvelia longipes. The sequence continues at coordinate 43,508,396 of JACMZG010000022.1, read as the reverse complement.
ACACACACACATACAGACAACTTTGTGAAAACCACTCAGTATGCCTTAAAACACCTAAATGGGTATTTGTTGAATTGAGCCGTGGAGTGCCGTAATAATGAATAAAAACAGAACAGTTTTTGTCCGGCTCTGTTATATAAATATAATAATGTGGGGAGAGACAAAAACTGTTCTGTTTTCATTCCTAAATGGATAATTCAGGTGGCATCCCAGTTTAAGATTTTTTGCAAACACAATACTTTTCCTATATACCTACGGTATAAATGAGGTAAAGTAAATAATGTGTGGAAAGTAAATGACAATTTATTTTTATAGCTCTCTTTCAAATAGGTTACACAGAGCTTCTGAGAGCCCCGTAAAGATATTTCAGGCTTCTTAATGTGTAGACATAGGGTATGCCCCCTCTATTTAATATCTCTATGCTGTTACGAAGCAAATATAATTTAAAATAATTAAATGAAAAGTCTCTCCACAAAATGAAAACTTTATTGGCATAGCACTTTAAACCTAGCTAGAGGCCATCATCAGTGCAAAACCTAACAAACAAGTTACAATAGAATAAATAAAAGATGTGACAAAAATAAAAAAAGTAAAATAATAAGGTAACAAAATGAAATAAGGTAACAGATGGGCTAAAAAATAGATTAAAAGAATAAGGTACAATAAAATACATATAGTCAAAAGGTAAAATAAAACATGTATACCGTTGAAGAAATAAAAGGAAGACAAGTGAATCTATGATTTAGCTTTGTGATTAAAGAGAATTTTCATTTAATTATTTATGATTTACTCCATTCACACTCATTCTCAAGATCAAATATACTCTTCTACTATACTTCTTCTTTTACTTTCTTCGTCTTAAGACGAAGAAAGGTAATATGTGTTGATGTCATATATTATGATTAATATAGATATAGATGAAGTGCCAAGTTTTAAAAGACAGAGTATAAATATTAAATAATTACGATTTAAACAAAGACGACTTTTAATCTAGAGTAGTGGGGTGGGGTAGGATTGTGTTGGTTTTAATACATCATTGCTTTGTTCTTGGTCTTTTTTTTTATCTGACCAATGTAAAAAACAAACAGACTTCTGTCTGACTATGCATTAACTCTCTTGGGATGTAAATAACAATTACAGACAGGGCCAGGTGATGAGACTGTTAATAGCTCTTAGTACTCAGGCCAGTAATTGGTATAGTAGCCAGTAATGTGTTATTAGAAACAAGTGGTCTAAAAACTTAGCAGTTACAGGTGGAACACCTCAAGGTTCCCATATCGGCGGGACAGCTTTTATTGCCGACATAAATGACCTGGCTTGTTACTTGAAACAAAACAGAAACATAAAAGATAATAGAATATTGAAAAAAACAAAGAAAAGTGTAATTAACTATTGTGATGATTCCAACTTCATAGTAAAAAGCAAAGATAAAGATCAAGCTCAACAAAAATTTATTTCATCAGAAACTTAAAAAAGTATTTAAATGAAACTTACCTCCTAACAGCATACTATGCAATTTTTCAGAGCGTAATGAGCTAAGGAATCATACTCTGGGGCCACGCTGAAGCACAAGAAATATTTTTAAAACAAAAAAAAGTGATAAGGATTATCCATGGTGCTAAATATAGGGATCATTGCAAACCCATCTTCAAAAAATTAAAAATATTAACCTTTTACTGTCTATATATCTACTTGTGTCTAAAATTTATAAAGCTTAATGTTAATGAATTTAATGAAATTAATCACAAACACGACACTAGAAGTAATCGAAATAGTAAACTTGTTACTGTGGGGCACAGACTGAATAAATCCAGAACTGGGCATGGTTATCTAGGAGTTACCCTATATAACCAAATTCCAAAAACTATTAGAGAACTTCCCTATAACCAGTTCTGTGCTAGAATTAAATCCTTTCTTATAGATAACCCCTTGTATAGTATCTCTGATTTTTTCGGATTAAACAATCTGAAAAGTATTTAATATTGTAAAATGTACTTGACTTTTGTAAATATTTCTTGTTAGAAATTTCATGCAATAAACATATTTATTAATTTATTTTATAATATGTTCCCCAGACAGTGAAATGAGTTTTTTTTTATCTTTTTACTGGCGAGCAAATCAAGCCAGTGGATATTACCAAGGCTAACAAAAAGAATTCATTGTTGCGTTTCATTTTATTTTTTTCATGATATGAACCTTGGCACATATGTGTCTTATTCATGGCTACATGCGTGCCAAATGTCAATCTGATCGATAATCAGATTATCGATGATAATTAACAATCTGATAAATGATAATTAATTGAGATTTATTAATTATCTGATGATAATTAAAATAAATTTTACAGCCTTCCTCGGTAAAAGATAATTATTGTTTTAAAGAAAAATCAAATAATGTTTTTGTTGTCATAGGTTATTGTAACAATCAACGGGTGCCTGCGAGACTGCAGTAGGTCGCCCCTAAGCCCTGTATCTCCTATAGCCTCGACAAGTAGTTAATATAACACTACGTGTATGTTACCAGTTTATCTTCTATATTATCTTCACAGGTGTTGCACCTTCGCAACGGGTCAACGCCGTCATATGATCGCTGCCGACACTCAAATTAATTAAAAGAACACAAGTGTTGTTATCTTTTTAATTAAAAAAATAAAAATAAATAAATAAAATAAAATAAAAATAACCTGAATCGCTGAGTAGACGTAGGACAGGGCAAGGTCTGCTGCTTCCTTTTTAAAATTTTCTATCTTTTTTATGTTTTGTTATTTCTTTAAGCTAATATGTTTGCATTTTTATTTAGTTACAAATTTTGAGCTTTGATCACATTTATTGATTCACTTTGTTAGCTAAAACAGTGCTCAAAATTTGGTCCTTATTAATATGTATTTTTTTTCTTTAAAAAAACTCTCATAAAAAAAAGAATGAGTGACATAAATAAATTGAAACAAATAAGTCATGGAAATGTTATGTAAAATTAAATTGGTCACTCTGTTTTTTTGTGATGATATTTTTTGTTTACTTTTTAATAAATTTGTTAAGTAGTCGATTTTGACATTGTTGTTAAAATGCTTGATATTGAACGGCTCCAGGTGGACATTTTTGTAGTTTGACTTAATTTGATTTCAGGAAGAATTGCAATAAGTATTTATAAATGGACAATATATGTTTTTTATTAATATTGTGTTAAGCACTGAATTAATTGTTTCTTTATTAATTAATTTTTGTTCGTGTATAGATAATATCATTTATTTGATCTTAAATTTTATTTATTCATTTTATGTAATATAATTATTTAACTGTACAGTAAGAATCTTTACCTATATATCCTAGTTACAACACAAAATATGATTAATTTGAATTATTATTAAGCCCAAAGAATTGACTAATAACATTTTTAATTAGTCCAAAAGGATTAAGATGACTATTTTAACTCTCTGAATTTTTAAATTTTTACCATCTCAATGTTGTTTTGAATTGTATTTTTTCAATTCATACATTTTTTTAAAATAAAATCAAACTCTATGTTTTGATTTTTTTCTGTTGAATTATTGTACTCATTCAATAAGATAGTATTTGTAATAAAATTTTGACTAGTCATTGTTTTTTATTATTTTGCATATTTACTGTTTGTTTTTTATTGGTTTAGTATACTTATTCAATAAAATAGTATTTGAAATAAAATGTTGCCTACTCATTCTTTTTTATATTCTAATTGTTATGTTTTTTATTGGCTTAGTATATTATTCAATAAAATAAATTTTCCCTTCTCATTTTTTTGCTTAGTATACTTATTCAATAAAATAAAATTTTGCCTTTTTTTTTTTGCATATTTATTTTTTATTGGCTTAGTATACTTATTCAATAAAATAAAATTTTGCCTTCTCATTTTTTTTGCATATTTATTTTTTATTGGCTTATATACTTATTCAATAAATAAAATTTTCCCTTCTCATTTTTTTTTGCATATTTATTTTTTATTGGCTTAATATACTTATTCAATAAAATAAAATTTTCCTTCTCATTTTTTTGCATATTTATTTTTTATTGGCTTAGTATACTTATTCAATAAAATAATAAGTCAAAGTATAAAGTTTGAAAGAAAATGTTGCCTACTCATTCCTTTTTTTTAATTTGTTGCATATTTATTGTAATTTTTTTGATCATAAATCAAAATACTTGTAATCAAATTTAATTGTATTATTTTTGTTTGTTTTAAAAAACTACTGTATTATACTAACATTCCTTGCCTAATATATATTTTTTTTAATAAATAAAACATGTTACCAGTGATACAGAATAAAGCATGCTTTTCTCTACACCCTGCACTGCTATCAGCTGTCCATATTGGAATACAAAAAGTACATTTTTTATACAAATATTACTATATTAAGAAATATTATAAATATATAATAAAAGATAATTAAAGGCTTAAAAACATATTTTGTGACAGAAATGTATTAAAATAGTATCTAAATTTAAAAAAAAATATTTATTTATTTTTTAGAAGTAGCTAAAAAAAATAGGATTCCTCCCGTATTGTATAAATGCACGCGGGTCATTCCGGCCATTAAACCTTTTATTACGCATTAATTTTCCTATGTCATGAATTTAAAAATATGTTATAACCTTATAATTTTTTAGCTATTTGGTACTTAAAAATTAATAAGTTGTTATAAAAGAAAAAATTGTACTTTTTAAAATTAAATGAAAAATCTATCGATAAAATTTTTGTTTGTACATTTTCAAAACTCATAATAAGATCAAAAATAAAGATTATCTGTTATAGATTTTGTATTATAGCAGTTCAGGATTATTAACAAAAAATAATAATAATTTATAAGTTTAATAATTAATGATAAGATGTTGATGGGTCATTAAATCCAATTGCAAATTAATAGTGCTTTTTATAAAAAAAAATCTTAATTTTCAATAAAAAATTGGATTTTTTAAACAAAATAATAAATACCTCTTTTTATTAAACTATTAACCAATATTACTAAAATCTTTTTTACTGTTCAGCTGAATCAAACAATTTAAGGCCTGGTTTTACTTTTATTTACATTTAATTATTGCTATAAATAAAAAATGTAAAATTTTTGAGTTTTTTCTTATTGTTTGGAAGGATATTAAAAGGTCAAGCATTAGGTATGGTATTGCTTTTTAGTGATATTGAGGTGGGAATATTCAGATTTTCATATCAGAATTTGAATCTAAGGTGTTGATTCAGTAGGTTAGTCTACCCCTTTGAATTTAATCTGGTATTATCTTTTTGAGATTAAGCCTCCCTATTTCTACGCCCGTCAAATTTAAAATCCTCTGTTGTTAAGTATTCTTGATACCTAACAGATAACTTAAAAAAGTAGTATGTATTAATAGTTAGTTATGCTACAAGGGATTAGCATGTTTTACCACACAAGGTCCAGTTTACTCCGCAAGAGAAAATTGCATTTGGTCCCTAGGTTTACAAAGGGAGTTAACTTTACTTTTGTTTTCCGAGGGATACAAACCGAGAGGAAATGCTTTGATCCATGATGTGTATTAATTTTTTTCTGACTAATTTTCAATAGCTGCTTGTGGCATAATTTTTTATATCAACAAATTCTAACTCTATTACAGAGACTAGATGATAGTCAATCAACATGTGGCCTACCTTACCTATTAACTTCTCAAATAACAGCTAATTTACATCACTACCAACACAATGCAACAAAATACTCCTAAATAAATACACTTTTTGTTTTCTCTTTCCCTAGAAGAGGAAAGTGCTTTGCCCACTCTGCTGGCTATATTAGGACAGCTATTTTCAATACAATGAGAAGATAAATATAATTGTCATGATGTAAAAAAGACAAGCTCTATAAAATAAATTCTGTTTTCCGTTTTTGTTGAATCAATTTTGTTCTTTCTATAAGAAATATTTTTCTCAATACAGCAATGCTAAATATAATCTTTTCTTGTTGTAATGTGGCCAATTCATCTTTTTTTGTTGTAATATGGCCAATTTCCTCTTTCCTTTAATATGCTCTTTAGCTAGCAGGTCCTATAGACTATAACTAGGTCTATAGGACTATAAGTCAATGCAACTAAGTTGCATTGTCTAAGATTACTGTTCATAGAGGGTTCTATATATGCAGAAGCTACTCTCAAGACAGGATTTTTGTAGCTATGTTTACCGAGAAAACGTTTGCCCAAAATTCTGCTCTGTACAATAAAATAGACTGACTGGAAGCCAGTAGTAGTCTTATCTTACTTTATCTAATGCCGCTAATATTATTACACATTAGTCTTCAAAGTAATCAAAGTTTTTCCAGCTGCTATTATCAGAAAGTCTAGGAAGTTCATCTTTTTGTCAAATGTAACTGAGATACTTGACTATTGGTTTGCTAGTAATAACTCTGTTTCTGACTAAAACTTGAAGTAAAAGAGGAATTCTCTATTCCAGTTATTTATCTATAACAGAAATCTGTACATAGGTCATCATCAGGTCATCAGTAGATTTGTAGACTTGTGAAAACAAATATGTTCTTACTGAAAGATGCTTCTTTTTTTTATTTTGTTTTGGTTTGTTCTTATTGAAATAATTTATCAACAATTATTGTAAAAAATAAATAAAATACGCTATAATTGCTGTAATTTTCTAATTTTTCCCTTTTAAATTGCTTGCTAGCAAGCATGATTTTTATTGATTTTTTTTATTCTTTATATTATAAAAAATATAGTTTTTTTCTACTGAACAGAAATAATGTAAAAATATCTTTTAGTTTCTTTTCAAATCTTTTATTACTATGATCTTTGAATAATATGAGTGAACACCCAATAATACCGGAAAAAACGATGGAATTCCACTGATAACAAAAACATTGATTTTCTGGTGGTCATAACTGGTGTACCACTCTAACAACTTTACATTTTTTTGTTAATGAGTCATTAATGTACATTATAAAACAGCTAAACATTTAGTAAAAATCGTTTATAAAGTCTTTAAAAAGCAGAAAGGTTAACGGAGTGCAAAATATATTTTAGTTGACAAAGACTACTTTTAATATAGTTTAAATTTAAAACTTTGAATAGTTATTTATGCACCAAGGGATTAAAGAATTCTATTATTTCCCTGAGCCAAGAAAACCAATGCATTTAACTCCCGAGGGCAAAGTCGAGGGATTTATAACAATTAACTCCCAAAGCAAACCTGAGGAAGTTAATTATTGCAAGGAAAGTACAACCCCCTCCTCCATAAATTTAGGGGATGATGCTCCCTAAAAATGGGAAAATTCCCCCTCTTTTAAGATTTAGGAGCTCTAACCCAATTTATAAGAAAAATTCTTCTTTATTTCCTAAGTGATTAAACTTGACATTATATACCATCTTGAGGTAATAACAATTTAACACTTTTAAATTATTTATTGGCTTATTCAGCAATAATTAATAATTTAACTGAATATTATATTAAATATTATTAATTTAACTACACCTGGCATTGTCACTATCCCTTCTATATTTCATAAAAGAAAATTATATGTTGTTATTTTATATCCACGCAGCTCAGGGCACTTTACCCCCTCAGTGCAAAAATAACCATTATTTCAAAAGTGTTTTTTTTAAATTTGTTTATAACTAAAATATAAAAAAACATCTATCATTTTGTTAATGGTTAAGCAGCTATTTCTGAATTAATTCCTTGTAAAAAAAATAATTGAAATAAGAATAGATAATCTAAAAAATTGCTTCGTACGCTTTAAGATTCAAAATTATAAAATGATGTCACGCTTGCTTAGTTTTATTTATAAATTGTACAAATAATTTTTGTATCTCGTAGTTGAGTCAAAGCAAATATTATCAAAAGAAAATGCAAACACGTTGTGATATCTTTTGACAATTAACGTAGGAATGTTTTATGAAATAATATGAAACATTTTTAACTTGTTTTAACGTTTATGATTTATAGTATGTTCACATTTGAGTTGGGTACTGAATCTAATATGATACTAGTCCTCACGTTGAAATGTTTATCTGATACTCTTTATTGGATGCTATTTTATAATTTTGGGTGAATCGACCTTAAGCTTAATATTTGTGACCAATTTAAATCCTTTTGTGTGTTATTTTGAAACTATGTTAAATTAGATTCGCATTGGATACAATTTGTGATAACATGCTAATAATTTAACTGTTACATTCTTTCAGGAGTATTAATATTACAATATTATCTGCATGTTTTTATTTGTAAATTATACCAATGCCCGAAAGCAAGCCAGTTTTTCTTAATTCTGTTTTGATCTTATGTTTAATTTATCAATGTTTTATTGTATTCCACTTTTTATTGTGGCACTAATATTGGATTCGTGCTCAATCAAAAATACTTGGTTCATGAAAACTTGAGTCGAGGGACTTTGAATTCTCACTCGAATAGTCTCTTGAGTAAAGTTTTTTATGGACCAATCAAATATTTTTTTAAATTCAATGCCAATTGATTTATATTAGGAAAACATTGGTATTGGTGAGGGGTTTTCATTATGGGAATAAAAGAAAAGTCTCCTTGAGTTAAGTTTTTTATTCAGCACGAATCCTTTATTAGTGCTATAATTAAAAGTGGAATAGAATAAAATTACTTAAAAAAACTATTTTCATATTTTGGATGGTACAAGATCAGTGCCTGAGTATTGGTAGATTATGAAGAGCATTCACCTTACGACCTGGAGATTAAGGGTTCAAATTTAGCTTGCTAGCAACCTTAGTGAGCTTAATCTCTTTCTATAGCCCTGATCTAAAAGACCAAGTTCCATAGATTACTAAGAAGAGCCAAATAATCATTTTCTAGTAACTTTATATGAACTACAGAGACCAATTAATCCAGGTATCTTCTTTAACTGTCTAAGTTCAAGTAAGGTTCAGGCTAAATGTCTTTCTAAATCTCAGAGCCCTGTCTTTACATGAGCTCGAGATGATGGAGGTGTGGATCCAGGCTTTTCTTAGACTAAACAGGACCCACAGCCAAAGGACCATTACATTGAGGGTAAGGGTTCAAATCCAGCCTGGGGAGGTTATCCCTTGTACTGTTCTCTCGGATAGTCTTGAATTCAAAGCCAGATTACCCAGCCTACATTTTACGTGTTTACATTTGGTTGTCACTCAATTGAGAGCTGGGAGCCTATTTTTTCTATTTTCTTGAGCTCATGTAAAGCTAAGGTTCAGAAAGACATTTGGCCTTTGGACCAAACACTTGGTGAAAATAGAGACCTGGATTTACTCGTGTCTGTGGTTCACAGTGAGTTACTAGAAAAGCATTATTTGATTCTGAAAGACTTCTTAGTTTTTTGTAGAACTTGGGATCTCAGGTCTGGGCTATAGAAAGAGTTTATGCTTACTAACTTCCAGTTGAAAATTATTATTACCCTTTTTAATAAAGTTAAAGTTTGGCCTCTGTTTCACGTAGGCACTTTTTTTCTTTGTATCTCTTTAGGAATAAGACTTATATTTAACAAAACAAATATGCCAGAGTTTATTAGTTAAAATATTTGCTGCTGAAACTTCTTTTTTACCAAACCAAAAAGTCAATCATCCTTGTGCACTTTAATTTAAGATTGATTGGTACAATTAATAAATAATTATAATTTAATTAATAATTTAATAATAATTATTTAATTAATATTTTTACTTATGTTTATTAATTATCTAAATGTATCACTGTATGCTCTCTAATTTACATTATAACAATCTTAAATTTAAAGATAAACCATGCTGAAAAAGTTAAAGTCAAAAATATTACATAGAATATTTAAATAATATCAATTAATTTGAGACAAATACATTTTTTAAAAAAATGCAAATCCATAAATGCATATTTTTCACAAACATTAAATGTAAAATAGATTTTTTTCTAATATGCCTTTATATAGTATAATACAAAATATTGTATTACAAAATAATCAAATAAGGCCTACCTCTATGCTTTCTAGCTGATTATTTTTTGTAAAAGAAGAAGTAAAATATGTTTTTTCTGTAATAAAGATAGCTGTTTTTAACTTGTTTTTGCTGAGGAACACAAAAATAATTCTATTTTATCTGCTCTCTGTAGGAAAATGAAGCAATGGAGATCTCATTTTAAGACAGAAAATAGAATTTTCTATAGTACAACTCACGGTTAAAATCAGCTGACAGCACAGGAAAATAGGGTTGAGGGACCAATAAGGTTGGCCTGATTTGAAATTGAGAGTGTGGTTTAACATCCAGGACTAACCTCATTGGCTCCCTCACATTATTTTCCCACGCTGTCAACTGATTTTAGCTGTGTGTCGTTTTATAATAACTATTGTTTCAAGTATTAGAGTCAGTACACATTTAGTTGCTTCATAAAGCTTGAAAAGAAGCAATCCAGCAATAGTTCTCAGAGCTAGGAACAGCTTTCTGAATTTGTATGACTATTATCAAGAAAAACAATTTAGGACATAAATAAATAAGTTAATAATTAAGTTTTAATATGATCTCGATTGGAAACCTCAAAAGATGTTTTACATTCTTTTTTTTAATTACTTTCATTTGTAAATAGTAATCAATTTATAACTTTTGATTATTAGTTCTACTCTATTTATTGTGAATTTTTTAAATGTGCCTCCAGATGATACGAGAATAAAGAAATTGATTAAATAATGATTTCGCCTGTACATTTAGGCATATTCATGTGAATAAACAAAATCAAAATTAAGACTAAAATTTACATAATGTTTGGAAATTCTTACATAGTCAACACAAACTAAATATAATCATTATTTAATAATTTTTTTATTGTTCTTGTCTCCGCTGGTGTCATTTTTAAAATTATATTTTTTTATTTGTTCTTAGTTGTACCGGAATGGTACTTGTAATTGTTTTACTATCACTTTATAGAGTTGTAATCTGAATATCTTATTATTGTTGTGATGAAAATGATGAATAAAGGGAAAAATTAAAACCGAGCAAGCATTTCACAAGAAATTTGTTGTTCTAAGATAATAAAAAAAACTCAATCATTTGTTTGTTTTGGCTAAAGTTATATAAACCAAGTATGAAAACAAAGGGGATTTCTGTCAGACCTGGCATGTAGTTCACTTTTTATTCACCAGGGAGTTGGCTCAAATATTCCTATGGGCGCGGCCATTTTGTTTTACCCTAGTAAATTTAAACAAACTATTTACTGTACTCAAAATGTTTGTTTGTATCGCATTTCTTTGTACATTTTAGTCTAAAATATTAATAATTTGTGTAAGAGATACGTTTTGTCACATCCAATAGAGGTTTAAGTGTGAATATTGAATCACTATGTTTGTTTAAATTACTTAAAACGAGTGGCTAATTAAACATTTTTTCGTGTGCACAACTTAACTAAGTGCATTTTTGCAAGTGATATTTGTTTTTTCCTTTAAATATTAATTGCAATTAGTAAATTAACAACTTTAACCTAAACGCGTTGAACATAATAAAAGCAATCGTAATTTTAAGTTATATTTAAGGCAATACACTGTCGTCTGTATGTTCTTCAAAATCTTAATAAAAACATGTGGTTTACCTTTACTATAGTTTCTCTTTTTCTTTAACTAAATTATTATAACAATTATTTAACAGAATTTAATACAAAATCATTAAACTATCACGTACTTATTAAAGTACGAAAACTCGATAAAAAGTGAAACTCACCTTATGTTATCAGGGTTGCCAATGAAATTAATTTTAAAAAACGTAAATTCTAAAAGACCCATGCGCAGTTATTTCAATTTTAGCTATTTTTTATTTTGAGCCAGCTATCAGCTGATCACGCATGTCTGAATATTTTTACACAGGTTGATAGGAGTTTCCCTACTTGGTTTATATATTACTTTAGTTTTGGCTAACAATTTACGAGTAACTGTGCATATTACAATATTTAATAGCTTTTTAAGACCAGGTTGAGCCTAAAAAAATTGTTGTTTTATTATTAAAATAGGGAGGAATCATTTGGTTAAAATTTTAAAAAGTCTAAGGCACATATTTAGTTTTATCTTGCCAAATCTCTTAATTTTTAAAAGTTGATGGCACATGCCAAAGTTTCATCTCGCCAAATTATAATGCTAACACATTAATTTTCATGTATACTCAGGGTATAAATGAGAAAAAATTAAAAAAAGTTTGCTTTTGTGGTTTTTTCTTCCTCCATTGAGTATCGATGGTAGCCGATTCTTCAATCACTCTATTAGTTTATTCGTCGCATCGCATTATGCTAGAGGAATGCCTATAGTATTGCACACAGTTATAATCAGTGGACAGCGTGGGGAATATAGTGTGAGGACCCAATGATGTTAGTCCTTAATGTTAAAAAACCTCACCCACAAGCTTATATTAGACAAACCTCATTGGCTCCCTCACATTTTTTCCCACGATGTCCACCAATGGGAAAACGTATAAAAATGTATAACACACGTTATAACTGTATGTTATACTATTATTGATTTGTATTAATGTAAATGCCTTCCTTTCTAAATGTTTTGCAGTTATTATAAAAGTGGAAGTAAAGAAAGATTTAATATTTATTTGGTAATTTAACATATATTATTATTTTACTGAATTAACGTCAAACATTCTGAAGATCGTGTTGTTAAACCTAGATTAAGTTTGACAAAGTCAAAAGCACAAACTATCTTTAGTTTTACACTAGTGGCTGTTTGTTAATTTATTATTTTTATAAAACAAACATTTAGTTTGTCTAACTTTATTTTAATTAAACTATTAAAAGACATTTATTTTAGAAATTTCTATTATTACTTAAGAAATAATAACATAGAAATTTGACGATCTTTAAATGAATGACTATGTTGCTATTGTTTTTCATATAAATATAACAGATTTTAAGTGTAAATAGAGTCGCCCCACTATAAAGCACATACATGAGTTGTATAGTGTTTTTTTGAGGATTGAACATGGACAGCCTTTTGGTTTTGATTATTGATAGACTTCCTATGTGCTTCTCTTTTCATGTAATTTAAATTTCATTTTAAAGGTACTCTATCGGCTGATCTTATTTGTTTTTCGATTTGAAACTGTTAAATTCATTATAAGGTTGAAGAGTTTATTTTTGACTTTAAAGATATGCTTCTTGAAATTAAAATCCAATTTAAAGAATGACTCCTTTTATCTAAAAAGATATTAAAATTTAATTCAAAGAATGGATTTCTTGAAAATGTTAATTGAAATTAAATCCAGGAGATTAATTAATGTAACTAAATTTTTTTTTATGGGCTCCTCTAAAAAATAAATAAGTAATAATTACCAATCTATATATGAAATGCTTAAATTAATTTTATAATTCATTAAAAAAAAATATTTAGACTAATTATTTTCATTAAAAAAACAAAAATGCACATTATAAAAAAATCGTTTAAAGGATTTGTTAATATTAAATTTAGTATAAGTACCTGCTTATACCATAATGTAAATTGTTTATATTTGTGTGGTATGGATAGTAAACATTACATCTTTCAGTCTTATACAGCAGTTTCCATGCTATTCTAGACATTCAAAATGTCTCTTGAGGCCATGAAGGGCTGAGAAAATGTAGGCTTATATGTCTAAGTAAAGAAAGTTTTAAATAAAATGGAAACCCATCATGTTATGTTTGTTTACATTATTTTATTTTCATTATATTAGTATTATTTTATCTGTTTACATTGCATTAATATTATTAATATTTCATTTTAATTATATTATTATTATTTTATCTGTTTACATTGTATTATAATTATTATTATTTTATTTTAATTATATTATTTTATATGTTTACATTGTATTATTATTATTTTATTTTGATTATATTATTATTATTTTATCTGTTTACATTGTATTATTATTATTATTTTATTTTATTTATATTATTATTATTTTATTTTATTTTAATTATGTTATTATTATATTATCTGTTCACATTGTATTATTATTGTTATTATTTTATTTTTACTTTTCCTCATTAATACCGTTGGTTATGTAGAAAAAGTTTTGTGTTTGTAAAAAAATCCGAAACTGGGATGTCACCTGAATTATTGTTGTCTGTCAGTATGTGTGTCTGTTATCATTGTAGCTCCCAGTGTATTTATGCTAGAGAGTTGAAACTTTATACAAAAATCAGTCTAAAGCTGTAGTTTTGCTATACAGAAAAAAACATTTCAATGACATCATCAACCCGCAATAATGATTCAAGCAATCATTTTGAAAAATCATAAAACGTGGAAAAATTATGCGATAAGATTCAGACTTGGCATGCACGTGGCTATGTATAAGGCTAACATATGTGACAAGTTTTATTTCATTATCAGCATTAGTACAATTGTTATTAAATGACTTGTATACATTTAAAAAAAATGAAAAATAATCTAATCGATTTGAAATTTAATACAAGTGTATTCCTTTACGTAATAAATAAGTACATCAAGTTTCAATTCAATACGTCAAGTATATCCATGATATCTGTTTAATATTAAATTAAGCAGCATTGATCATGTTCTGTGCTGTATAGGTAACTGCTGAGAATGAAACGGATGTAGTTACTATCTGAGGTCATCGTGGCCTATTTGCCTGGCTTTGCCTCCCCACTCTATTACTACTACTACTACTATCTAAGGTCGTCCTCAAATAGGAAATAAGCTCGTGCGAAGAGAGTCTGATCACGTGTTGCAGTATAAAAGGATGAGCGTAGCGAATCCAATGTGCTAAGGAAAAGTTAGGAGGAATCCCGTACCTGATTTTTTTATGTAATTTATGTGTTTTATATTTAACAATTTATATTTCATTACCATCTATTAACTTTTTTATTTTTTAAATATTTTTTTTATTTAAGTCTCAGTCTTTTTTTACTTTAGTCTCACTAATGTTATAATTTTTTTTATTATTTTTTCGTTTTTTGGATTTTCACTGATGATGGCCTTACTTGTTAAAAAAAGTACTTCGGCAATAATGTTTGTTCTGTTTGTTGTTGATCACACTTTTATATACTGTTTACATTATGCTCGAACCACTTTCAAAGGAAATTTAGTCTCATTAAAATACATTACCTTTTTTTGTAAATTTGATTGTATATTATTATTTATTAGAAAAATAAATACTGTTTTTGTTTATATTGTATAGTTATTGATTTATCAGGTTTTTACAAATCTAGTCTAGGAATTAAGAATTGATTTATTATTATTTTTTAATTAAAAAGAAATATGTAGAGAATGATTTGTTGTTTTTTGTCAACGATGTTGAATTAGCTTAAGTATTTGTGGAGCACAAAAGCTTTGGGTTTTGGTTACTAAATGAAGATTGTAATTTTGAGAATAACAGTCTTTGTTTAGTTTTTTCCATCCAACACCAAACTGACCAAAATTTGGATCCAAATTGGTGGATTTAGTATTTTGGTGTTGATTAAAAGTATACAGTTTTGTCAACTTTTATTGGGTGTAGGAGCGAAGTAGGTAACACTGAAGTGGCTAAAAATTTTATTCCTTCTGTAATAATTAACTTTACACTCAGTGTTAAGTTTTTTTAGCTTAAGGGTACTTGACATAACTCATGAACATAATGTACTCGACATAACTCATGAACATAATGTACTCGACATAACTCATGAACATAATGTACTCGACATAACTCATGAACATAATGTACTCGACATAACTCATGAACATAATGTACTCGATATAATTCAAAGTCATGAATTAATTAAACCGACTTAAATCAAAACTGACCATGGTCGTTTCAAGTCTGATTATGTCGAGACCATGTATCAAGACAAATTTGTTTTTTATTATCTTTCTTAGGGAGTAGGGATCCACAATTCACATTAAACAAAAAATATTCCTAATACTTTTACGATCTTTATTAAGATGATTCCATATGCACGGTGGCCAAAGGTCTATTGTACATTCTCGTCAATTATACCCGGTCAGAATGATCCTTTCCTTAAGATTCTATCTTCTTAATCAGTGATTCATTGGTAGAGTTAAATTTATTTGGTAAGAGTGCTGCTATCAAATTCATAAAAATATTCAAAGGCTTAGTCCCTTAGAATAATACTATAAATAGAAGGAGCATAACTGATAACAGCAAGTCGTTCGCTGGTCTTAAGTAATGCTGCACCCTAACCATATACAATTTTCTTATAACATAGTTGGCAATACTTCCGGTTGCTCAATTATTATGTTCAGTTATTAATTAATGATCGATTATTCATAAAATACTAATATATATATCGTTGCATTACAATTTTTTAAGAATTTTAAATTTTATTTTAACATTTTTAATTAAAATTATGTTAAAAGTACAGTCTATCGTTTAGTTTAAATCCCCAAGGTCATAAGTATTTTGGGGATTGACAATCAGAGAAGCCGCGCAACCTCTCACTTAAAGAGAAAAAAAACCCCGACCACAATAACCGCTGTAGGGAAAAAACCTTCTTCCCGGCAATCGTTCACTTGTTTGTGTTTCTACTTTTGACTACATCGTTTTGAAAACTACTTTCAAATGAATTTTAAAATAATATTTTAAAATAAAAACTACGCTCAAGAAATGTAAAAACATCGCCAAAAAAATACGGGTAAAATAACCTGATTTGTTTACATAGTTTTTTCCCGCTCCCTTCTTGCAGGGATTTTTTTCTTAAGAATCAGTGGTGTCTAAACTGACCTGTCAAGATTTTTAGCTACACGATAGACTGTAGTCCTCGTCAACTAATTGTAGAATCTTGTATTCCCCTACCCTTTTGCTATCTAAGACCGATTAAGTACTTATCATGGTTTATAATTTATTTTATTCGTTACTTAAGATCTTTTTATTATTAATGGATATTTATAACACATTTATATAATAATGTTTTGTTGTTAGGGTGGTACTCTTACTTAAGACCACCAGTCAGCCTGCGTTCATGTTATCAGTGGAATTACTTTGTGTTTACGGTCTTATGATCCTTCTAAATTAGTATTATTCAAAGCTTGGTCCTCACATCTAGAAGTATGTCAGAGACATACATTCCTGTATGTGATTCACAAAGCTTACATACTGGGTTGTCTTTAAAGATACTGATTGTATGATGCTGACTGCTAGGTGATCATGCTTACTTAATAGTTCTGTTACTGCTCATTAGATCTTAGAATTCTAATGGATCCATACCTCCGTACCTCTCCCTGCATACGTACCTCTCTTACTTATGCAAGGAGAGTTAATGATAACAGCAGTGAGTTTTCTGCTGGTCTTCTGCCATCCTAACAAAGAGTGAAACATAACATAATGAATTACGTTTTATATTCTAAGACTAAAAGTATAACGTTTTCTCTTGTGTTGCATTAAAAACAATTAAAAAAGGGTCATCGTTCAAACTCTTATTAGCGAAGGGGTTTAACAATCGCTTCAACCTGACCCATCGCCCCAAACCCTTTTACATGGGGATTTACAAATAAACTTTGCCGATAAAAACAATTTGAAAATTAATTTTTACTTTTCCTCATTTATACTGTAGGTATATAGGAAAAGTGTTTTATTTTCAAAAAAATCCGAAACTGGAGTGTCACCGGAATTTTCGGTTTTAGGTATTTAAAAGACCTTCTAAGATATTTTCAAAAGTTGTCTGTCTGTATGTGTCTGTTATCATCATGGCTCCTAGTGTATTTATGCTAGAGAGTTGAAACTTTGTAGAAAAATCAATCTACTGCTGTAAGTGTGCTGTTTGAAAAATAAAGTTTTAACACGTCATTAACCCGCTATAACGACTCAGCCAAAATTTTGAAATAATCATAAAACACGGTAAAATGATACGAGATTTGGCACCTATGTGGCCAAAATTAAGGTTCAATTGTTGGCAACATCATCAATTTTTTTTGAGGCGGTCTATCCTTGCAGTTACTTTCTCTTGCATTGTTACCTCACATTGGTGATCAAAGTTGGCTTGAATTGTCTCTTCCCTATTTATTTAATTGATTTGAAGCCTTCTATTTTATCCTTATTTTGCTGATCAAAGCTGGCTTAGATCTTCTCCTCCTTATTTATATTGATTGAACCCTTCTTTTTATCCTTATTTTCTGATCAAGCTGCTAGATCTTCTCTCCTTATTTATATTGAACCCTTCTATTTTATCCTTAATTTGCTGATCAAAGCTGGCTAGATCTTCTCCTCCTTATTTATATTGATTTGAACCCTTCTATTTATCGCTGATCAAAGCTGACTTAGATCTCTCTCCTCTTATATTGATTTGAACCCTTCTATTTTATCCTTATTTGCTGATCAAAGCTGGCTTAATTTATATTGATTTGAACCCTTCTATTTTATCCTTATTTTGCTGATCAAAGCTGGCTTAGATCTTCTCCTCCTTATTTATATTGATTTGAACCCTTCTATTTTATCCTTATTTTGCTGATCAAAGCTGGCTTAGATCTTCTCCTCCTTATTTATATTGATTTGAACCCTTCTATTTTATCCTTATTTTGCTGATCAAAGCTGGCTTAGATCTTCTCCTCCTTATTTATATTGATTTGAACCCTTCTATTTTTATCCTTATTTTGCTGATCAAAGCTGACTTAGATCTTCTCCTCCTTATTTATATTGATTTGAACCTTCTATTTATCCTTATTTTGCTGATCAAAGCTGGCTTAGATCTTCTCCTCCTTATTTAGATTGATTTGAAGCCATTCAATTTTATCCTTATTTTGCTGATCAAAAGCTACCCTAGAGCTTCTCCCAAAATGCTTTTGCGTTAGAAAGTATCATTTAAAAAAAAAATAGTTACAATTGTATTATTTAATGTAACATTTTAGTATTGATTTAGTTTTTTCCCTATACCAGAGACAGGTAGCTCTACCGTTTTGGAAAAATAACCTGTACAGTAATTAACAAAAAAAATTAATTAAATATAATACACCTTGAGAACAGTAACTGGATTGTTTATCTAACTAGTCTTACTAAACCAATGCCTCTACTACTGCATTTTCTCTAATATTTATTGTAAATATTTGTTGTAGTATTACTCAATAATAAAATGTTGAAAAGGATTCATCTTAAAGAAAGAAATAACTAAAGAGCACATTATAGTTATTTATGCACAAAGGGAGCAAAGAATGACTTTGTTTTCTTAAGCAGTTAGTAGTATTTAACTACCGTGGCGAAACCGAAGTATTTTTATTTTTTACTCCTGATGATAAGCCGAGGCATTGATGACTATTATGAGGTAATTCTTACGAGGGAAAAATAGCATTTTACTCCCAAGGCGCATACAAGATTTTATCTTCAGATGTTGACGTCATTTAATTATCGTTATTTTCATTTGTTTTGTTGTATTTTATTTTAATTTTTTTTTGGTTTTATAAAAAAAAATTGCCAGTCAAAACAGGAAAAAAAGAAAAACATTTTTTTTATTGCTTCAAACAACTTTTTTGGCCTGAAACGGATTTTTGAGCCAGCCAAATTGTTTTGGAGGTGCTACTGAAGAATGCACGTACTACTCTAAAAAACTTTTTGGCCTGAAACAAATAAGCATATATATATATATATATATATATATATATATAATATATATATATATTATATATATATAATATATATATATATATATATATATATATATATATTATTTGTGTGTGTGTATAAATTTTAAAACAACACCCTACAAAAATACTCTTGAAAAATGGTGTCAGTTGGTATGTAGACAGTCTGGAATAGCATAATTGGCATTTTATCCTCACCTTGCACCAATATATAATTTTAAACATCTAACTTAAGCCTTATTAATCTGGCGTTAAAAATTATTTTCTTAACCCAATACCGTAACTGTTGCTAGTATTATAAATCAATAATTGTTGGTTAGATTTAAACTCTGTACAAAATATCACTTTTATGCTTGATGAATAAACAATTCTTTAAGTAATAAAAACAAAAGAAATTTATTAGTTTCCTCCGATTTGAACCGCAGACCTCCTTGCTGCTTGACAAATGCTTAACTAATTGAGCTACCAGCGCTGTTTGGTATTTAATCCAAAACTGTCTATTTATATTGTTTATCCGCAAGTATTCTCTTGCCTTCTGGACTATTACAAATAGTCAATAACTCAATAAAAAAACATCTTTTTTAATAAAATGTTATTTTTAATATTAAGGGAAAAGATAACAATAGAAATTGATTAATTTTCTGATTATCTTTACTCTTTCTATAAATCTCATATTCTTAAATAATTTGCTTATTATTTTTCCTCCTTACAATTTTTTCAATCTATTTAAAATCAGTGGTTTAAAAAATAACCAATAGCAATTTCTAAAAACAAAAACTATCTTTAAGTATTAATTGTTTTATTTTAATTTTATTTTCTATGTATGTATTTTGCTGCAGTTTATTATTTTATCTCCAGATGTTGTATAAAGTGAAGTTTATTAGGGAGTAAAGAATCAAATTTTTAGTTCCAATTGTTAGGAGTAAAAGTCACTTTTTATTCACTTGGGGCTAAAAAGTACTTTTTTTCTCCCTTGGGATAAAAAAAGTAATTCCTTTTTGAGTTTATAGCTTCCAAGTTATATGAGGGGTGTTGCTGTATTTTGATTTTATTACGGGTTGAACCCCCAAAATTGATTTATTACATTT
>JACMZG010000022.1:43375301-43485301 GCA_018340805.1 Microvelia longipes | reverse complement strand
TAAATTCTACAACCATGTTTCCTATAATGGGTGGAACTTTTCAGTCGTACCAACAGTAATCCTTCAAAAATATGGGAAAACATGGCCCTACAAATTCGAAAATGCTGATTTCAAATGCTCCAGAATTGTTTTGGTAACTTTTACTAATGTATGGTAATTTTGGAACTTTAAAAAATTAAATTTAATACATACATACATATTGTGGACATTGCATTAATTCCTAAGAAATTAGAGACCAATGTCTCCCTGATCCACTGCTTTATCATTAAGTTAATGTTTGACATATATAATCAATTTTTGTTCAAAACCACTAGAATGAAATATTTCTATCAAAAATCTATGATGTACTTATAGCTTGCGATAAATACATAAATTTATGAGCGATTCATAGCTTGCAATAAATACATAAATCTATGAGCGATTTATAGCTTGCGATAAAAACATAAATCTAACTAAGACTTGGCGGGTAGCTTTTTTACCATGCTAGTGGTTTTTGATAAGATCAAAATTACACCTGGCTCTCTCATGGCCACCTTACGAAAAAAGGTACTTTTTGGAACAAGGTTTATAGAACAAATTATTTTATCACAATATATATTCTTTTTTAAAACAAGCAAAAGTTTTAATGAAGTTTTTTTTAAAACTTCAAAAGTTTGAAAAACTTAAAGTTTTTTGAAGTTTTTGTGAAGTATTTCATATGTAGGGTCAACCCAATTCATAGACGAAATACTGTATATTCCCTATAGTGTCAATAAAATATAAAAGTATGGAGGAACAGTTAGCATATAAAAAACCTAATTTAAAAAATATATAATTAGTTTATAAACATAAATAAAGTGAATAAAATTTTGGTCTCGTGATTTGCTATTCAAGATACCAGACAAAAGGGTATTAGAGAGGACTGGATCATGAGTGGGGGTACCTGAAAGCAACAACTCTACTAAAATGAAGTTGCTTTCACAAAATGAATGTACCTCAAATATCATTTAATTAAGAATATATAATTCCAATTATGAAGAATACTATTTAAAACAAACTATATTTTCACAAAGTATAATTAATAATCTTAAAATGGGTTCTTCTCCCAACAATGACGCTTTTCTTCCATTAGGTCAAGCTCTGTCAGTACTAATCCTTAACTCTTAAGGTTATCCCGAACAAATAATAAAAAAGGTCAGTCTCTGCGGGCACCAATCTATAACTAAATGAAGGAAAGCTCAACTGACACTAATCTTCAACAAGATAAGCTTATCCGAACAGTAATCTTTCACTGGATCCCTTTCAGCATTTATCTTCAATTATTTCAAGCTTTACCATCTCTAATCTTTAATTAGGTCAAGCTCCGACAGCACTAATCTTCAATAAAGTCAAGCTTCCAGCTCTAATCTTCAACTGGATTAGGTTCTGCTGACACAGCAGTAGCTAGGTCTGTTTGGCCTTCTTTAAGTCGATCTCTAATAAGTTCAGCCATAGCTCTTTGTGTTCTCCTTTCAAGTTTATCTAATTTCTTAGCAATATCTCTTTTCAGATCCCAATCAGGTTTTCTTGGTGCCAAAGTTGTTACATCCTGGAAAAAATTAAAACCGTTAGAAGAGTCTTAAACCCCTTAGAAGAGTCTTAAAACTGTTAGAAGAGGTGTTATGGTTATAGGTTGTCTAGGCTTAAGATATCATTTAGCTCAGTAAAGGTCCACGGCTCAGAGCCTAGATTGTGCTCTAAATTTTTCATCATAAGTTATTGAAAATGTAAAATATAACCAAGCTTAGTAATACTTTTTAGAACTTTTAATAAAGTTTAAAAGCCCATTTGAAACTTTATTAATTTACCCAAAACAATTAGCTACTACCACAGATAGTTTTTCAGGGGTATCTCTATTTAGCAGCAATCTCTATAAAGGTATTTTTAGTTTCTTATTATAAAAGTTTAACTGAAATGATAAAAAAACTAATTTTGTTATATCCACATAAAGGTATGAAGATACCATAACAATCATTACTACAGTGTATCGTTAAGTTTAAAAATCCCCAAGGTCATAAGCATTTTGGGGATCGACCAATCAGAGAAGCCGCTGCCAACCCCTCTGTTGAAAGAGAAAAAAAATTCCCTACTAACCCCTGTAGGGAAATAACCTCCTTCCCGGCATTTGTTCACTTCGTTTGTGGTTCTTCTTGTGTTTATTATTTCCCTTCACAATTCATTTTTTTCCACATTTGCATACTTCCTAAATAATAAAACTACACAAAAGAAATGTAGAAACATCGCCAAGAAAACACGGGTAACATAACCCGATTTGTTTACAAAGTTTTTTCCCCGCTGCCTTTTTGTAGGGTTTTTTTTTTTTTAGAATTGGTGGTGCCTAAACTGAGCTGTCAAGATTTTTAAAGTTGTCAATACACTGTAAGGCATCATTTACTATAACAATATGATCTGTCTTTGATTTTTTTATGAGTTTAAGCTTTACTTGGAAACAAGAGTAATAGAGATTGATTGGTCAATTACAAATTGTATGCTACTTATAAAAAAAATCATCTAAACACAAAGATAAGTTTTGTTTGATTGGTGCATGAACAAATGAATAAGCACTGTGATTGGTCACATCAAAAGTGTAAACTACTTGTATAACTAATTAACCAACCTATCAAAGAGCTACATAATTGTTTCCTTCCAATAAGTATATTCATGGTCACATGTTCTCTTGACATAAATTGATTTTCAAGCATTTAAAGTACAGCATTAGCAAACTTACTAATTGATCTAAGACAACTCTTGCATTGGCTGCTTCCAGTTGGTCTTGAACTTGAGCCTCGACATCCCCGGGTTTAGCTTGGGGTACAACTTCTTCTTGTAGTTCCTCATCTATTGGCTTATATGATCTAAATTTCGGTCTACAACACAATTTTATAATTAAAAATGAAATCAAATTTCAGCATAAACCATAAATAAAAAAAAGACACATTTTCAATACAAGTTGTTATTAAGATATTTTTTTTTTTACTTTTTCTCATTCATATTGTAGGTATATAGGAAAAGTATTGAGTTTGCAAAAAAATTTGAAACCGGAATTATCAGGTGCCTAAACTGACCTGTCAAAATTTTAAAAGTAGTCGATAGACTGTAAATATTTTTGTCATCATTGATCTACATAAGCAATGAGGTGAGCTAAAATAGTGAAGTCCCAACAAATTTTAGCAAATCAAGTCCCAGAGGTACTTGATTTACCGACGTCTCTAAAATCCACTGTGGAATTAAAAAAATAAAACACAGTTGAAATCTACCACATTATGTAATTTCCCTCAACATTGCGGTTGAGTTGGATTATAAGAGATTTGTTGCTTTCCAGTAAAAATTTAAAAAAGATACATTTAGCAAAATAAGGGATTAAGTTAAATAGGGAAGTGTGTCAGAAGAAGTATGGCTTGTGGGGTTCTTGGATACAGACATTATATCATTGGTTTAGTATAACCCAGAGTATGGCACAAAGTTGCCACAGCATGAAAAAAAGTGTTGAGGAACCAATAAGGTTGGTCTGATATGAAATTGTGGGCGTGGTCAAACTCTAAACCAGGAATATGTTGAATAAACTGATAAGGTAAACAGTTATCCCCTAGGTAAATTTACAAAAGTGTTTCAGGCAGATTTTATTTGCTATCTTGGAAGCCACAAGACAGCTAGAGGTCAAAGATTACTCAATCAACTAGCAATTTGCTCGGACAGTCAAGCCGCACTTAAAGCTGTAAGTGCCTCACACATTATTTCACCACTCGTAATGGAGTGCAGGAAATCCATTGAGGCAGTAGCTAAAGAAAAGCAAGTGAAATTAATATGGGCCCCAGGTCATTCTGGAATAACAGGTAATGAAAGGGCAGATTTGGCAGCCAAAGAAGGAGCCTCTCTACCATTCTGTGGACCAGAACCCTCCATTGATTGGTCTAGAGGACACTAGAACACTTGACCTCCCCACCCCCCTACTACTACTACTACCACCAGTAATAACCCCATTGGACCCATCGCATTATATTCCCACAATGTGAACTGTTTTTGACGTGTATCTAAGAACAGCAAGAAAGTCTAACCCTCAGAGCAGGCTACCTTTATCCTACACAACTACTATCTTACATCCCATACTTCTTCCTGTATGTCTATATTACTTCATTACAATTTATTTTAGGAAAACACATACTTGGGCAATTCTATTTTCTTGTTGTCAAGCTGAGCGGATGTATCAGAAGATTCACTCGTAGCTTTTCTTTTCATGGCTTTTAGCCTTTCCTTTCTTTTAGCTGCTTCATCTTCTAACTTGCCAATTTTAGGATCATCAAACATTGTAATTTTTAACTTGAATGAAACTTTAAAGACCAAAAATTGTTACAGTAGTAAGATATTTAACGAACATGTATCGAACTAATATATCGAAGCTATATTACTATACTAATATGTATCGAAGCAACAGTAAACAGTTCTTCTTCCTATTTTTCTTTTAAATACCTCTTACTAATAGTTAAGACAGTATTTTTGTTTGGTATCATGTTTTAAATATATTTTTGGGTTTAAACGGAAATTTTTACATTTTTTTAAATATTCTAAAAAGTAGAATTTGAAAATAAATATCCGTCGTAATATGATATTATCACCGATTCCAATTTTTACACAATTGTTGCTTAGGTGCCAAGAGATTATTACTAGCATTAGTCTCTTAGCTTAGGTGTAAAGGCCATTTACATGTTTAAATTGGTTTTGCATGTTTAGTTTGCGAACAAAATTATAACAAAAAAGAAGGTAACTCTCGGTTTACAGGCTATAAACAGGTTATGTTTTGAAAATATGATCCACGTCATTTAAATCTAATTATAATAAGAATTACTTTATTATTTCATTTAATTCAGTGAATAAAGTATTCAAAATGAGTACATTGAGAGATAAACAAATCGGTAAGTTATTTATTTTGTAAATAGTTATATTTGATGGTGTAGTCTCTGTTTAAAATGGGTCATTACAAGTTTCTTACAAGTCATAGCCTCGCATCGACATGTTTCTTGTAAATTCTTTTTTAAAGAATACTCTAGCGGAGAAAAAAACATTAAATGTATTGTAATTAATATACTGTGGCTGTCTTTTCATAAAAAAATTCAATTGACAGAGCTAAATCTTGTTTACCATGCACTGCCATCTCTCAACTTATTTATCAGATGATCTTATAGCAATGGCAATCAATATGCTTCGTTTATTTCACCTTATTAGCGTAGTAGATAGTATACAATGACACTAATACAAAACTGTTTTTGCTTAAAAGATGCCTAACATCTTTTAAAGTGAAGGTAACTTTAAGGTTTTAAGGATTTTATAAACTAAAAAATTTGAAATACCTCCATGTGAAAAAAGTTAGATAGTCAGAAAAAAATGTTATTTAGTAACTTTTTGTTGAAAAGTTTTTCAATTAAACACGATCCTGTCTTATGGTGTCCTCAGTGCATTTAACAGGTGGTCGTATCTCATACACTTTTTATACTACACCCTCTTTCTTGCACCAGAGTACAATGACATCGCAAATCCTACTAAAACATTCTGTGTTTTATAGTAAACGTTGACTTGTGTTTTAAGGAAGTTAAAAAAATAGGAAGAAATACAATAAAATTTTTTTTTTCTATTTGATTTGTGAATTGAATTGTGATTTTTTTCGCATAATATTAAAGTTACTGTAAAAAAATAAAAATGATACAGTGAAAGTATTATTATTTATGTGAAATTATTACTACCATTCCATACACATTTAATACGATCTGGTTCTAGTGAATCGAGTCAGATGACGTCGTAATGGATGTCGACAAAACATTGGGTCTTTTAATGTGAAGGTTCACTTAAGTTTTAAGTGAGTTAAAATTCAGGATCTTATAAAAAAAAATTTCTTACTGAGAAAAATTATCCTCAACTAAAAAAAAAAATTAATTCCCTCCTTTCTCTGCTAATAACCATTTTCTGGCCCTTTGTATTTTTATACAACAATATTTTCATTTTGACAGTTGCATTGAAGCAGATGTTAAATTTAAATCAACCAGAGAGTAAATCGATAGCGCCGGAACCTGTTTGGAAAATCCTTGTATACGATAGATTTGGTCAGGATATTATCTCACCTCTACTGTCTGTAAAGGAATTACGAGAAATGGGTGTTACTCTTCATATGTAAGTACTTAACAAGTTTTTTTTAGATATACTAGATATATTCATTAGATAATATTTAAATATTAATATACTATAAATATAAATTTACTAAATAGTCTGATATAAGGATACCATCTCAAAATTTGTTTTTGATAATTGTTAGTGCATTTTCTTTGAAAAAATAAATAAATAACAAGTTATGATGCTACTGCTCAGGTTATTAACTATATAATTGGATTGATAAGCAAGAAAGTGTGCATTTTCAAGAAAAAACGCCTGGCTTGTAGACCTCCATGCCAGAATTATTTTGAAGTTCTAAACTTAAATACTGTAAATAAGACTGTAAAAATAGTACCAGTACCAAGATTCGAACCTGGGAACACCTTTGAGTAGTCTTATTGATTCTGGACCGGCTTTATTGTATTAAGCACCCTAAATCTTCGAAAATGTCACCCTACTGGAAAATTAATTTTACTTGCCGATATTTTACTCATTAACCCTCAATAGTGACTCCCTAAACATTTTTAAAAACAACAAATCTTCATAAAGTGTTCAGACCAGGCTAAAATTTTATACACATGTAGTACTATGTATAGGTAACAAAAATACGAAGTTGCATTTTATTATCAGTATTAATTCCGGTTTTATTGAATAACATATATAGAAATCATGTTTTCGCTTATATTATGGCAGTATGCAACTTATATAAACTAGTAATATGACAAATTGATACAGGACAACAACCATTTATTTGGCCACAGGGAGGCGTGGGGGCCAAGAGGCCGTAGGTCTTTTGTTTTATTTAGTGGAATATGATTTATAGCTAAGTTTCTAGTTATAATTTGTGCTGGGTATGATTTTCTGTAAACTTTGTAGTAAACTACATTTATACATGATACAAAGTTAAACTTTGAATCATAAAGAGGAGGAAGATAAGATTTAGGATTTGTGTTACTCTTCTATATTGTTTTGAAAAATTGTTCTATTTTACTATTCAGGTCGTTCTTATCTTATCTAATGTTGTGTAATGGGATTTATAAATAACCAAGCTAATATATTTGCAGGCAACTACATTCCGAGCGAGACTCTGTCCCCGATGTTCCTGCTATCTACTTTTGCATGCCTACAGAGGAAAATCTTGGCAGAATATCCCAGGATTTACAGAAAAATATTTACGATATTTATCATTTAAATTTTATATCCCCTCTTTCGAGGCATCGGATGGAGGACTTGGCCTCCGCAGCTCTTCAGTCTAACAGTGTTGCTAATATTCATAAGGTATTGTTACCACATTTTTTTTTTACTTAGTAATAGTAAAAAGGAGCATAACAAAGCTAACTTTCTATGAACCTGCATGAAAAGGTTTCCTGTTTCTGCCAAATAAAAAAATTCTGACACGGTATAATTGTGAGAGAGACACCTAGAAAATGTAACTAGCAAAATGTTATGTTACATATGGGATCTTTTCCATCATTTGACATTCATCATCATATATGGCTCGATATAATGTCATGCCCCACTCTGTTTAGTTACGTCTTATTCATCTGGGCACTGACAGAGCCTAAACTCACTCTGATCTTTAATTAAAATTCTGAAAAATATAATGTTAAGTATTTACCATTATTCTTAAGAAGTTTAATTGAAGGTAAGAGTGAGTTCAGGGTTTGTCGGCACCCTAATAAGTTAGACGTAACGAACAGAGTGGGACATTACATTATGTCAAGCCATTATTGTTGCAAATGTCAAATGATGGAAAAGTTCCTAAATGGTCCTAAGCCATTGCATTTTGCTTGTTGCATTTCCTAGATGTCTCTTGCACAATGATATTGTGACAACTATTCATGTTTTGCAAAAATCGGTAGTATCAAATGATATATGTTTTGCTTGCCTAGCATGATGGCGGTAAGAGAGCACCGCTTGTCTCTGGTAAATACTTCACATTATATTTTTTGGAATTTTAATTGCAAGTCAGAGTGAGTTCAGGCTCTGTCGGCGCCCTGATGAGTAAAACGTAACGAAACAGAGTGGGACATATATAAAATGCTGTGACATACACAGCATATATAAAATAATTATTTCTTCATTTTCAAGATTAAAACTATTTTAATGGATCTTTAAAAATGTTAAAAATTGTATTAATTATTTTAAATGTAAATTTTTTATAAAATATAATAAAAATATAAATGAACTATGACGTGCAGAAATGGAAATTAATTTGCATGTTCATTGTGTTTTTATTTATCATTATAAAGGAATAAAATGCTAAATTTGTCTTATTTTATAATCAAATAATCTTATAAAAATCACAAATTGTTTATATATAAGTTAAAAACTGTCTTGTTTACTTTCTTTCAAAACATAGACGTCTCGATTTGAAACTGATAACACAATTGATAACGGCTGTACTAGATGAAAACTAGCGCTCGGTGCGGTAGCTGATGGAACTAGCCCCTGTTTTTTAGGATCATCTCAAACGAGGGAGTTGGACCACTGTGTCCCGCACCCCCACTCCTACTGTATGGATTTCTACATCACTTAAATTGTGTCATTGCTTCATTTACCTTAGTAAATTTATGTTTTCCAGATCTATGATCAATATCTTAATTTTATATCTTTAGAAGATGATATGTTTGTTTTAAGACAACAGAATAGTGATGCAATATCCTATTATGGTGAGTTTCCTCTTAATTTGTTTCTGATTATTTTTTGATTTGCAATTTATTTTTTCAAATTAGCTATTAAATTAATTGTTTAATAGTTTTACTCATTGAATGTTGGTCTGAAAGTTGCCTTATATTTATCATTATTTTATTTTTGGACACTAGAATCGATCAATATAAAATTATTTGGAACAACTTAATTAATATTTTCTTGACACTTCAGGGAAATATACAAACAAATTCTTCTTACATAACTATATTTCGACTCCTCCACGAGTCATATTCATGTCTAAAATAAAAAGAAAATAAATAATAAAATTGAAAACCAAAAACAAGAAATTCAAAAACTACAAAAAGTACCATTCGAATTAAGAAAAAGTATAACAGATAAATTACTTACAATAATACCACACAATAAGAAAACATCCTACAGAAATTGTATCAAGTTATAAAATAAACCAGAGATATTAATTATCTTTTTAGTCAAAAATGCGTTTCAATCTAAGAAAATCACCTAAAAATAACAAAAAAGAGGTTAAAAGAGTGAAAAAACGGTCATATATTTAATACTGCTAGATAGAAAAATGTTTAATATCAGAAATTAAAAATATCAGAATTGGTTCTTTGTATATTTCCCTGAAGTGTCAAGAAAAAAAATTAATTTAATAATATGGGAAACAACGAAAACACTAAAAAAAAAATTTGGAACAACCTTTTATGAACAGTTTTTTAAAATAAATAAATAAAAACAATTTTTCAAGGATTATGTTCAAAATCTTGGACATAACTTTCAAGTATCTATGTTTTTTGCTTTAAAAATTAAATTGAAATTTTGTCAAGTAG
Source organism: Microvelia longipes (assembly GCA_018340805.1). Classification (NCBI taxonomy): domain Eukaryota; kingdom Metazoa; phylum Arthropoda; class Insecta; order Hemiptera; family Veliidae; genus Microvelia; species Microvelia longipes. Next base: position 43,475,642 of record JACMZG010000022.1, on the reverse strand, counting down.
AAAGTTGTTTAGACTCCTAGTTAGGTTCCTTATAAAACTAGACATAAATCTCTATGTGGAGAAATCTGCCGGTGTCCTGAACAGTACAGGTGTGTGTTGCAGTGCGGCTCGGTTTCGGCATACAGCTACACAATCGGCTGTGAAACGGCTTTACTATTTTACTAGTTTCTTATCGTAGTTATGGTTTTTTCAAGGGTTTGTGAGGCTATTCACAACTAATTTGGTTAAGCCCTTAACCGTCTCAGTTTTAATACCATGTTTTTAATTCTGTTAATAGGTAATATTAAAAATATTTTCTTTTGTTGTATTCTAGCTATAAACAAAGGAGAAATAAAAGATACAGAAATGGAAGCTATAATGGACACTATAGTAGACAGCCTATTCTCAGTTTTTGCCACACTGGGTATGTCTACTAACATTATTTATCTTAGTATGTTAATTATATGCAGGCACAAAATTTGGAGAAATTGATCTGCGTTACTACCCTTGACATTATGGACCCGATTGTCTAGGTTAGGGTGCTAGTTTATAAAAAAAGGTTGGGTTATCGAGGTAAATCAAAGCTTGTTTAGGATAATACAGGATAGTTTGCATTTAAGGTGGGTTAAAAATTTTATACTATTGCATGGGCTTTAGTGAGACCCCAAATATGTAGTCAAATTATTAGAGTTTGAATAAAGGGTCGGTTTATTGCAAATCCAACTAGGTGAGGAAAAGTTCTGAGGTTCCCTGATCCTGATATTTCTATTTATTTCTTTGAATAAAGACCATAGAAATTAATCTTTGAAATAAAAAATCAAAATTTACAATAAAAACAAGTAAATTGAATAAATTTAAACAATATTGACTGTAAATTGAATATAATTGTTAACTGAATAAAAAGTAAACAAAATAAATTGAATAAGCTTAAAAACAAAACAAAAATCAGGTTACCTTTAGGGTTTGAACGCTAGTTTTTACCATTGTCCTTGAGGTAACTCTTGAAAAAGTTAAGGAGTTTATTTGATGTATAGCTGGTTAACGGCACAATCTGTCCTGCTATAAATCTACCACATTTGGTTCTCCTCTTTCTATACCACAAATAGCAATAGAGAATTCTCCAGTTTAGTCTAATTTAATGGAAAACAAATGTTTTTCTGAAGAATACATTTTTTTTGGAAAATTTATTTTAACATAGCTAGTGGTCATCATTAGTGCTAAAGCTTTGAAATGAAAGAAATAAGAGTGAATCTAACATTTTGCTTTAGATATTAGATTCAGACTCGGTTTGATCTTGGTGCGAGCATCTCGATACTGATTATACCAAAATTTTGTTTATGACAGACTTTATGTTTAGGTACTGTACCCATCATAAGATGTCCCAAAGGAAATGCAGCTGAGATGGTGGCGGAAAAACTAGACAAGAAAATGAGGGAAAATCTGAGGGATACGAGGAATAGTTTGTTTCTTATGGATACAGCTCAAGCTGGAACATTTAGGTGACTTGGCACTTTTATTACTATTTTATGTTTAAAAGTTAGATCTATCACAGATTTTAAAATCAATGAAAGGAATTTTGTTTTTACTAAAAACTAACTCACATTCTAGTGCGTGGTAAAGAGTAAACAGCTGTACTAATAATATGAAGTAGGCAGGAGCTTTGTAGACTATATGGGTGGTTATGCCCTCCTAATTTCCAAAACATAGCCCTATTAACATCACTTTGATTTTGTTATTAGTGTGCACTATGTATGCTGTGACTATGTTTTATTACTCGGTTTTAAATTATTTGCATTATTTTACAAAATTGTTTTACTGTTCCTGGTTTATACTGTGTATTATGTTTGCACGGAATATTCGAAACTGAGATTTCACATTTCAGATGTGTTTAAGACCTCCTGAGTGGTTTTCACAAAGTTTTCTGTCTACATGAGTGAGTGTGTGTTATCATCGCAGCTCCCAGTGAATTTATGCTAGAGAGGTGAAACTTAGTCTAAAAATCTATCTTTAGGTCTATTCGTGGTATCGAGAGAAGATCTCCTTAGTAGCTTTCACCAAATTGTCTCTCTGTATGTGTGGGCGTGTTTTTATACTTACCAGTATGTTAGAAATATGGGGGAGTGGTGGTAACTACCAAGCTAGTAGGCCATGTTGTTGGACCCTTTTTGCCAGCTCCCTAATATAGTTCAACTCTTTTTAATTTTAAGTGTGGGTATATTTCATCTAATCTAGACAGAAGATGCGTGAATCTCTATGGTTCCTCTCATGTTTTTTCAAGCAATCATACATATTTTCACTGACTCTTATAGTCTTGTGAAAACTAGGATCAACACGTGTCCTCACTGTTAAACCAAACCTCCATACACTTCCAACTACAAGGCAGACACACTATTGTATTATGATGAATTTACTATGAGGGTCCTAAATTTTGCCTGTACTCAGTTTCATTTAGGGTATTATAACACACAGGCTCGAGAACACTAGCTTTACATCCCATCTGAAGGACGTGATACAAAGAATTGTTATCCCTCTCATAAAAATCCGAGAGGCCCGTGCTAGGATTGAACCCATGACTAAATAAACTCAGAAGTTTAAAGTCCACACATTCTGTGCATTGGCCGTGTACCTTAACCACTACACCACGGGTGACTCTCCGAGTATATTAATATTAGAGAGTTGAAAATTGATTCAAAAATCAATGTGTAATGTCTAGTTTTGCTTTCTGAAAAATTTTTTTTTTATGACATCATAAACTCTTAACGACTTGGCAAATTTTTTTTGTAAAAAACAAAAAATATCGGATCATTTTGAAATGTAGCAAGCATTCAGTCTTATATGATGCCAAAAAATGTGCCAAGTTACATCTCGTTTTTGCAAATGTATATGTTTTCAAAAACTTAGGAAACCTTTTAAATGAGTTAAAATTTGACACAGGTATATCTATTTGTATAACAAAAGAAGTCTACTAAGTTTTATTTTTATACAGCTGGTATAAGTTATAAAAAATTATAAATTAAGCGTTTTCACATTCTAAGGAAAAGTGAAGCATATTCGATTAGGAAAGGAAAATTCCTGAGGTTCTCTTTGCCCAATTTAGAAACATTGCTCAATACCCTTAAAATATAACTTAACACTTTTTTGAGGTTTGTTAATTCTTTTTGTAAATTAGTTATATAATTTTAAAGTTGATTGAAATTATTAAAAGTTTAATAATTTTTAAGTAAGTTTAAGTAATAAACTTTCAAAGTTTAAGTTGATTAAAAGATTAAAATAATCCAATCAAGTAACTCATATTGAACATCAGGATTTGAGGCCTCAATTTAATGTGACATTCCGATTCACCCTTAATATAACCTGCTGTGTGTTGTTAGTTTTCAGAGACCAGTCCTAATACTGCTGGATCGCACCGTAGACATGGCCACTCCGTTACACCACACTTGGACATATCAAGCTTTAGCTCATGACATTCTAGATCTAACCCTGAACAGAATTGTATTGGATCAGGGGAAATCTAAAACAAGACCTTGTCATTTGGATCCCAAAGACAAATTCTGGGCCATGCACAAAGGAAGGTCAGTTATAATTTTGAAAATTTGAAGGCGTTCGATGTATTGTTGAATCTTTTCTAAGGCTTTTACAATTTATTTTCTTAACTTTTTACTTATCGATAATAGTAATATGTTTATTTGTTTAAGAACATACAATTGTACAAAGTACAAATTGTACAAAGGAGTTTGTTTACAATTTATTTTATGCAAGGAAAAAAGAAAAATTATAAATAATAAATGAGTGAACAATTTTTTACAGAAAAATATAATCTTTATACTCATTCATAAAATTAATTAATAAGTAGTTTCATAAGGAAAGGAGATGAATTAGGTGAGGTGTAAGGGTGCAAAAAGGTTTAACTCGACTCATCATACTAGATAGAGGTGAATAAAATAGGTTCGACCCGACTCATTATACTAGATAGAGGTGAAAAAAAAATAGGTTTAACCTGACTCATCATACTAGATAGTGGTGAAAAAAATAGAATCTAATTAGGTTTTTACCTGTGTCTCACATAGAGGAATATATACTATCAGTGTATATATATATATATATATAATATATATATATATATATATAATCGTGGTGTCTCAGATTATCGCTATAACCAATAAAAGTAATGTTAATTCTAATCCTATTAAATTAAATGTGTTAATCTTCAATTAATTTTTAGAGTTAGTATTTTTGAAAAGTTTAAGGATAATCAAGATGATAATGCTAGGTAAAATAATAAAGACCTTTAAAAATTTTCCTGTTTATTTATATTTCACTTGATAGTTTACCAAATGACATTTATTCCAGTGTCCGGCAAGCTTATGTCAACATAAAGATGCTAAAGAATAATAGTTGGTGTTCCGCTTCTCTGTGCCCTATAATAGGAGACCAAACGCATTCTAATTAAGACAAAATTAGACATTTTTCAGAAATTCAACTAAACCTAAACCATATCTTTGGCTTCCTTAGTTCCCACCACATTCAAGAATTGGTTTAATTTAACCAGTTTTTCAGTAATTTTAAAAACTTGATTATAACATTTTAGTCATATTATGGAAAAAAATATTTTAAAAATGTATTCATTTCATTATTTTTTTCAGTCCTTTCCCCACTGTGGCAGAAGCAATACAAGAGGAACTGGAAGAATATAGATCCTCAGAGGAAGAAGTTAAGAAATTAAAAGCATCTATGGTAATATTATTGTTGTTTTCTTTTGATCGTTGAACGTACGTAAGTGAGATTTTGCATTTCAGAAGATTGGGTCGGCATGTGTGTTTGTTTGTATGTGTCGTGATAATTGTCGTAAAAATGGACCGATTTTGATAAAATATTGTATACATGTAGAATTAACCATGTCACACAAGCAGTCAAGCATAGAATAAATAATACTAGGCAGTCGAGGCCGTTTTCCCTCAAAAAGATCATATTTTTGTTTTAGCGAATTTTCATAATGAAAATGACACTTATGAGGTTGTTCGGATGACGGAAGTTGAGGGTGGGAGTGAGTGGAATCGGTTCCTATTGGCTTCCTGATAATAAAAATATATGTCCGAAAAAGTTTATATATTATGTATAATATATATATATATATATATATATATATATAATATATATATATGTATGTAAGAGTTTCTACCCTTTCGTATGGCGAACGATAACTCTCGAAGGCGTTCTCAAATTGAAACGAAACTTTGCAAAATCGCGAGATGTTGAGGAGGTTACGAGGCCTATTGTTTATAAAAATTATGACGTCATCAAACCAAAGTTATGACGTCATGAAAAAAATTTTTTTTGAAACTTAAAATGGCTTTAAAACAAGGTATCTAGTATTTAGGTAGACGGCTAGCTGAATCGATTAAGACCAATTTCAGCTCAATCGAACCATCACAAATGGCGCAAATGGTATACATATATATATATCTTGTATATATGTATACGTCTAGGTCAAAGACTCGTACGATATCTGTTGGGTTCAGTAGTGTTAGAGGGTGGGGATATATCAACATGGAAAATAGAAATCAACATGGAAAAATTGGATATTAAAGCAACAGACCACTCTGCCTTCAGATTATCGATGGATGAAGAGACCTATGAAAAGGTAAGCCAACTTGATTTTTGGCCTACAGGTCCAATTGTTGAACCTTATTTTAAGCCTCGTCATAGAACATATTCGTCTAAAAGTAAATTCAATAATAATGGTTCAAAAAATGGCCAGGTTTTTCATTCAAGGGCCCGAGTGTACAAGAAGAAGTAGTAACGGACAAGGAAATCAAGACTCAAAATCTGCCTTCAAACAAGACATATTTGTTTTATTCTAACATTACCTCATTAAAAAACAAGTACCTCGAGCTGGAACACCATGTTAATATAAATAATAACAACATAAAACTCATGTGCCTCACTGAGACATGGCTAAAACATGAACAAATGGAGTATTATACTATTCCTGGCTTTAAACTTGGCTCAGCTTATTGTCGACCTGATGGTGTAAGAGGAGGTGGCTCCGCTATTTTTGTAAATAACGATTATGCCAACTTTGAAAACTGCCATGTACTTGAAAATATGGCTGTCATGTCTGACTTTGAAGTTTCTGCTATTAAATTTAAAAAAACTAATACTTTGGTAATTTGCCTGTATCGTACCCCTGATAGTGACATAGAATTATTCTTCAACAAACTTGAGGAATGCTTAGATAAAGCTTTACTTATAGCTAAAAATATATATATAGCTGGAGACTTAAATATAAACCTACTTGCTCTGGAAAATAAGGATACCGTCCATCTAAAAAACATCTTAATTGCTCATGGACTCCACCAAACGTGGGACAAAGTTTCTAGACCAGCTAGCGGGACATGTTTGGATAATATTTTTACAAATATACCAAACATGGAAACAGAACAATCAGAGTACCAATTCTCCGATCATATATCCTTAAAATGTCAACTAAAAGTAGGAAAAAAATTTACACCTGAACCTAAAATGATAAAAAAAAGAATCTTTACTCAAGAAGGGTTAAATCGTTTATATTGTGATGTTACAAATAACAAATTAAATAATCTTCTAAAAGAAAAAAAGTGTGAGGATGCCTGGGACTATCTTCTAACATCTATCAGCTCTGCCTTCCCTGAAAAAGAAATTAAAATTAATTATAACAATAACAATAAAAACAAGAAAAAAATCCATTCATCTAATTTAAAAAGAATAAGAGAAAGCATACTTACCTTGACTTCTCTAAACCAGGATATGTCGTCTGCCATACTGAAACAAAAACTGAAAAAAATGAAGAAAGTGTATAAGAAGACCCTACAAGAAGAAAGGTACAAACAAAACTCTGAATACATAAGCACGCATGTAAATGATCCTAAGAAAATCTGGAATTACATAAGTGAAGAAGCTGGAGCTAGTAGAAATAAAAGTATAATAAACTCAAACCTTGATGCCCATAAATTAAATGATCACTTTACAGATGTAGGTAAGAATCTTTCTAATAAACTCAAAGATACAGATAGAGAACCATCCAGCTTCATGAAAACCAAACATGAACAGTCTATTTTTGTTTCCTACTGACCAACATGAAGTTATAAATTTAATTTCAAATTTAAATTCATCCTCGTCTTGTGATTATCTCAATTTTAACAACAAGTTAATAAAAAGTATTAAAGATATTATAGCGAAACCTTTGAGTGACCTTATAAATTTATCTATGGCAGAAGGGGTCTTCCCTAAAAGCTTAAAAACTAGTCGGGTAATACCCATTTATAAGAAAGAAGATTCAAATGACCCTAATAATTTCAGGCCAATTTCCTTGACACCCATACTAGGGAAAATATTTGAAAAAATTATAAAAGAAAGGCTTATTTGCTTCATCAGCAAATTTAATATTTTAAATAAATACCAATTTGGTTTTCGTAAAGGTCTTTCTACAGCAGACGCCATTAGAGCAATTACTGAGTACATCTACGAGGCGTTTGAAAACAAGGAAGAAGTGTTACTGCTGTCGTGTGACTTAACTAAAGCCTTTGATTGTGTCTGTCATAAAATACTACTAGATAAGCTGTATCACTATGGCATACGAGGTATCCCCTATGAACTTCTGACATCATATCTGGACAATAGGACACAATATACAGAGTTCAAAGGTACAACCAGTGATCACAAAAAAACCACTCATGGTGTTCCTCAAGGGTCAGTGTTGGGACCACTACTTTTCCTGCTATACATAAATGACCTGGCTGCTGCCAAAGGGCTTTGCATAAAGTTTGCGGACGATACTACCTTTATTTTACAGTGTAATTGCAGAAAGTTGTTGAAAAGTAATATGAACGTGATCATGGAAGAAGCTAAGCAATGGTTTAGCTCAAATAAATTAACTCTAAATGATAATAAAAATCAAGAATTGCTTTTTACGCTTAAAAAAACAAATGAAATTGAAAGTAACTTACCGGTGAAACTGCTGGGAATTCATCTTGAATTCAATTTGTCTTGGAAAGTTCATCTGACTAAACTTAAAGGTTCTTTATCTAAAGCATTGTATCTTTTGAGAAAATTAGCATTGTCGTTTGAGACGAAAATTATGAAGCTTGTTTATTATGCTCAATTCCATTCAAGATTAGCTTACTGCATAAATGAATGGGGATCTTCCCCGCATAGTAATGATATTTTTATATGCCAAAAAGCTTTGAAATTATTTTTCGTAAAAAAATGCACGATAGCTGCAAACTCTTTTCATTGAGCAAAAAATTCTCACCTTACATCTATATACATCTTGAATCTGCTCACACTATCCAGCCTCACTATCAACAACTCGCTGAGAAAAAGCATTCATATGAAACAAGGTCTCACAGGATCAAACACCTGCTCATCGCCTCCACCTAACATCCTTATCACCTCACCAAGGCGTCAGACTAATTAATCATCTGGATATAGGGATTATCAACCTTCCCCCAGAGCAGTTTAAGGCTTATGTAAAACAGATCCTGTTAAAACATGCGTTTTACTCCATTGAGGAATTTGTGAATTGTAAAAATCTTAAATGACTGAGGTATTTAAGCTATTATGACGTTGTGATGACCCTATACCAGGGTTTACCACAGAATATCTCAATTTATTTATTATTTATTTATATAGTATAAAAGAGAGACCTCTACCTCTTGCTCCATCATGGTAAGCCTACTGTCCCAGAGAGGCAGGGCAAAAATGGCTTCCACTAAACTACGCCGAGCTAAGCAGACCCGTTAAGAGGAAGAACATCGAAGTAGTCTTTATATGATCGAAGTTATTCTAAAACGAATGCGACCAGTTTCAGCTCAATCGGACAATCCTAAGTGACGCAAACGGTATTTTTATTTTAAATAATCATGAATATATTTTTTTCAACCTTAAGATTTTACTCAAATAAACAATTTGTTTACAAAACAAATTTGACATTTTTCTTTAAATTCTATAAACAATGATAAATGTAAGTAAGAGTTTATACCCTTTTGTATAGTGGACGATAACTAAAGCTGATGAAAGATGGAACTATAATCTTTTCTTTAAAGCCTCTCAGGCCCGCGAAGCGGGCCTGTGAAACGAGGCTGTGAGAATTCGCTAAATACGTGGCAAAATGCCATGTAACAAGAAACGATAGTGAAACCATACATAATACAAAACAACAACAATGTGACCGCGAAGCGGTCACTGGGAGGCCCCCAGGCCGCAAGCGGCCCGGCGGGTCGACGCCGCGTAGCGGCTACGGGCCGAAGGCCCGTATTTTCTTATATTATAAAAAATATATTTTTTTTTCATTCTAATATTTTACAGTGTGTGCTTTTATATTACTTACTTTAAGATACTGCAATAAAAAAAATTGTGCAAGTACTCTATTATTATTTATGTTATAGTTAAATTTTGATAATTCATTTGAATCATGTCTTTCCTTCTTTAATGTCTCAATTTTCTTTGGGAATACTCATAAGTTAAAGTTTTTTAGAATATGCAATTCTTTGGATACTTTCATTAAAATATTGATAAAGAAGGTATTGAATTCCGGTACCAGTTTAATTGTAGACAATTGTTTACTGTCTAGTGTAGTCAAAGTAATACCAGTAATTCATATTAAGTTTTGCTGCTTGGTATTTTATAATACGACTCATGGCTGAAATCAATTGACAGCGCGCCCAAAAACTGTGAGGGAAAGAATTATATTGGTTCAGACGGACCACACTCCTTCCCCCTCCACCTCATGCCAACCTCAGTATAAAAAAATACCTTTTTCGTAAATAAAACCACAAATAGGCAACACTGGTTGTAAATATTTGTAACCTCGCGTTGCTTTTATTTCCCTCATTGTGCACATTGATATGTTTGAGTTCATTTCGTTTCATTCCAATCTGTTCAATTTATCCAATTGTTGCAGAGTTGTAATATGATCTGAGTGCCTATACTTGACGCATGGACATTGAAGTATTCTTCAAGCATTTCTTGCTATTTGAGTACAGCGCAGAGTCTGTGGACTGTCAACTAAAAGACCGCATGTTTTTTGGAAAAAACCATGTCTTTCAATAGATGACAGTCTGACAGTCTTGACTTTTTTAAGTCATGAATGCATATTGTGTCATATTATTTTTGTAATATGAAACAATACGCATTCAATTATACAAACATGACACAAAAAACCAGTTTGTTTTGGAAAAAAGTAATCATAGCTGACGATTTATTTAAATCGTCAAACTTTTATCATAATAGAACTATTATGATTAATTAATTAACTTTAACTTCAACTCATACTTCTTGAACAAATTTAAAGCTACTTGTTTTTATTACTAGTTAGTTTATTTTTTATTTACTTATAACTGTTTTTCCTAAACAAAAAAATAAAAATAATACTTTTAAAAGAAAGCAATAACTCGTACATAATATCTCATTATTACTCTATTTTTTTTAACTTTTATTTTATTTTAAATACTTAAAACTTTATATAAAAACTTTATAATACTTTTAATAATACTGTAAAAAATTATATTTTATTGTTCCATAAACCGCCAGAATACATAGTTGTTAAGTAATGTTCCCACTCACGGGTCAATCCTTGTGGGGTATCACTCTATTTTTGTAATTTTCTATGTTTATTCTTGTAACAAGTTTATATGTGAAATATATTTTTTGAATAAAAAAAAGCAACACTTAGTTGATAAATTTATAAGATACAACAATATTCCTACTTTAAAAGTAAAGAAATAATTTTTAAAAAAATACGATATCAAATAAAAACAAATAATAAAATTCAAAACATAAACTGACACATTGTTGCCAGAGTAGGGAATTTTTTTGTTACTTAAAAGAAGGGTTTTTTTGTTAAAAAAAGAGGGTTGAAAGCATTGAGATTTTGGCGGGCTGTCAATTGACTTTAGCCGTGTGTTTTATTATAGTGCTTTTTAATTGAATGTGTATATGTCTGTCGACTGTTGTATTTCGCAGTTTTTATTAAAGTAATATAGAATTAACCTGTTTCACTGTTCTGTAAGACAAATGAGTAAAACGTCATTTGTACATTAGCTTAACTGGCATTGAGGCAAGTTAAGTTATGTATCAAATAATGCTTTTATGTTCATAAAACTTACTTTTTTTGTCTAAATACTGAAGGATTAAGTTGATTATAAAACTAAAGTAATCATTTATGATTTGTTACTCTAGGGAATAGACAGTGAGAGTGAAGTAGCTTTCTCTATGATGACAGACAACACTGCCAAGCTGTCATCTGCTGTCAACTCTCTACCTCAGCTAGTTGAAAAGAAACGAATAATCGATATGCACACTACTATTGCCACAGGTAATGGCTTGGACTAGGGTAGAATGAGTATTTGTTATAGTCCAAGAGCCAGCACTAAAAAATGTGACTCATTTGTACCATTTTAAACCAAATTTTTCTGAATGGTACCTTAAATTATGAAGGAAAAGTAAAGTCTGCCTGTCCAGAGTGAAGCCTTTCATATGAAAGCGCTCGCTCAAAATATTAGAAAATTGCACTAATTCCAGTTTTCTTGCAATCAGTGATTCCCTGTAGGTCATGTGCAAAACATGAAGAGAACTTTTTTAAAGCTGATACAATTTACTGTAATACGAGTGTTTTTTTTGTTAAAATCAGATAACTGGAACTAAAGTTATGACATTTTTGTTAAATGGCCTATAAATGCAAAAAAGCCAATATTTTTCAAAGAAATAATTTTTTTGGTGTTTTTTTTAAAGTCGTGACCTTTGGTTGTAGTAAATAAATAAATACTTTATTGTTTAAAACCTTTTAGAGGATACAATAGTCCATACAAAAAATAAAATATAATTTAGCATTCCATTAAAAACTCTTCCTTGATAACTTACATGTTAGAGAATAAAATTAAAAAGTCTAATAACAGATACATACAATATCACAGAAATCTTAAAATCTAAAACAGCCTATTTGAAACAGAAACTTAAACTAAATATCACAGGCTAAAAACTTATTAAAACGCAACAAATCTTAATGAATATATGTAGGAGTTATCACAGTCAATTAAAAATAAATAAATACATTAAAACTAAACACAAAGGAAGAAATAATTAATTGAATATCTTAGATTCAGCCAATAATTCATTTATACTGTAACAAGGCTCTTCTACTAACTTAACTTTAAGCGTGGCACAAAACTTATCATAATCTAGATATGGAGTACTATAATATGTAGTACTATGGAGTACTATAATATGTGTATTCTAGTAATATGTAATCATTTTTTTACGTAGTAATTTGATTTTGATGATTACAGTGTATCGACGACTTTAAACATCTTGACAGCTCAGTTTAGGCACCACCGATTCTAAAAAAAAAAATCCCTACAAAAAGGCAGCGGGGAAAAAACTTTGTAAACAAATCAGGTTATGTTACCCGTGTTTTCTTGGCGATGTTTCTACATTTCTTTTGTGTAGTTTTATTATTTAGGAAGTATGCAAATGTGAAAAAAATGAATTGTGAAGGGAAATAATAAGTGTACTCATATGTTTTTACATTAAAAAAGAATTGTATGTTTACTAGTTTTGACAGCTCTTAAAAATTGCTGCATAAAAGGCAGCCTTGAAATAAAAGTTTCAGTTATGCTTTTATTTACTTAAGTTATAAAAAAAGAATATTTGAGTGCAATAATAATGTTAACAGTCCAACACAAACACAATTCACAGAACACACACAACACAAAAACTCACAAAACGATGTAAACACAAAAAGAACCACAAACGAAGTGAACGAATGCCGGGAAGGAGGTTATTTCCCTACAGGGGTTATGGGAGTAGGGAATTTTTTTTCTCTTTCAAGAGAGGGGTTGGCAGCGGCTTCTCTGCTTGGTCGATCCCCAAAATGCTTATGACCTTGGGGATTTTTAAACTTAACGATACACTGTAAACACTCTTTTTATAAAACATTATATCTCCTTTAAAAATATTCTCTTCATGTTTTGCAAGTGACCCACAGGTAACCACTTATTTCAAGAAAACTGAAATTTGTGTGATTTTCACACAAAATAATACGAGTAAAAATAACACATTGTTGACAATACTTGTCAAAAATCAATTTTTTTTAACAAAAAATTCATTTTTTTAACAAAAAAATTATTTTTTTTTAACAAAGAAATTAATTTTTTTTAACAACAAAAAAAAATCATTTTTTTAACAAAAAAACATTTTTTTTTCAACAAACAAATCAAAATTTTTTAACAAAAATTACAAGTACATTGTTGACAATACTTGTCGATAATGTACTTGTCGATGATGTACTTGTCGATGATGTACTGCTATCTAAATTTAGTGAGTTACTTATTCTGAAGAAAATTAAAGCAGTATTAAAGTGGTGAGGTACACCATACCCGATTTTATTATTTTGTTTTATCAGGTTTGACATAAATGGTCTTAATTTATGCTTGTATCAAACAAGCATTTATGCTTATATCAAACAAGCATTAATGCTTATATCAAACATGCATTAATGCTTATATCAAACATGCATTAATGCCTATATCAAACAAGCATTTACTTTTATATCAAAGAAGCATTTACTTTTATATCAAACCAGCATTTATGCATATATCAAACATGCATTAATGCTTATATCAAACAAGCATTTACTTTTATATCAAACAAGCATTTATGCATATATCAAATATGCATTAATGCTTATATCAAACAAGCATTTATGCATATATCAAACAAGCTTGGTTATGCTTTATTGTTCTGTGTAGGTATGCTAAATGTAATAAAAGCTAGAAGACTTGACACTCTGTTCGAATATGAAGAAAAAGTATTGGGCGGCTCCGCTGTAGAGAAACCTATTGTAGAGCTCCTACAAGATCCAGATCTGGGTACATCCGAGGATAAGCTACGCCTCTTCCTTATCCATTATATTTGCACGGATCATATCACAGAGGTATCTTATATTTATTTACTTTTTAAACCTTCAACTGCAACTAGTTAAAAAAGAAGCATCAAGATGCTTAGACAACATTCAGCTCTGGATGGAAGCAAATAACCTTATAATGAATACAGGAAAAACACAGGAGCTAATTATGGTCTTGAAAAAACATGAAAAGCAGGAAAATCTAGTGTTCTTAGGTATAAATATAGATGCCAAATGTCATGGGGCGATAACATAGACTACATATGTAATAAAATAGCAAAAGTAATGTATGTTTTTAGGAAAATTTGTAAATACTTACCTTTAGAAACATTGATAATTGTATATAGAGCACTAATTGAAAGTAAGCTATCTTATGGCATCTTATTATGGGGCCATACAAATGTAAAAAAATCCTGTTACAACAAAAAGTAGTCTTAAGATTAATTACGAAATCAGAGAAACGAAATTTATGTAAAAATAAATTTAAGGAACTTGGTATAATGACATTGATAAATTTGTATGTTTATAAAACATTGCTATATGTAAAGTCCGATGTAAATAATCTTGAGCAGCACCAAAGTATACATGGTTAGAACATGAGAAATAAACATAAAATTGCTATATGTACCAAAGCACCGTCTTAAAAAATCTGAGGTTACTCACCATATCCAAGGTATTCAGTTCTTTAACAAATTTTCGGAGAAAACAAAAAAAACTGCCATATAAGAAATTTTAAAAAAGAAATAAAAGAATTAGTTGCAAATAATGTTTTCTACAGCATAAGAGACTTCGTAGATTTTAAAATGTAAATTGGCTATTGTGACATTTTTCCTTTGTTGGTTTTTGCTTTTAGCTTAAACCAATGTATGGAATGTTAAATCTTAATCTTAATCTTAACCTTCTTTCATTCGTAAGCATTAAAAAACAAAATTTCAACTTGCTTGTTGAATATAACTTGAATATAACCTTGGTCTTGGCAGTTAGACCCTCATTCCAGTGTCTGTTATTTGTTTGCATTTTTAATGTATTTTTTATTTGTTTGTGTTTAGGCAGATGCTGATCAATGTGCTCTTATATTAGAAAAAGCTGGCTGTGATTTAAGTGCGTATCATTACATTAAACGGTGGAAGTAAGTATTACCTTTATTCAAAATTATGAAACATTAAAAAATGTTGAAATCCAACTATGAAGGAAGGAAAATTATTCTCTTTGTGTTAATAAAAATAGTTATTTATGCACTTAGGGAGTAAAATAAGTTGGCTGAAAGAACTAAGGATTATAAATCCGATGTGAATTATGAGAATTAATGACTGCCGAATTATTTAATTAATTATAGCGAGAATAAAACAGTGAGTTAGTCTCAGTTTGCAAAGTGCTGTTGTTTACTCCTGCAATTAGGGTTAGCCTTTTTCTTATTTTATTCCCTCATATAAGGATTAGAATAAAAATCAAACTAGTGCTCATAATAGAAGGCCTTAAAACACCTGAAACGGATAATTATGTAATTTATGTGCAAACATAATACTTTTCCTATATACATATGGTATAAATGAGGAAAAGTTAAACTGCCATGGCTGAGTTCAATGTTAGGTTAAACTCTCCTGATGGAAACATACTGTTAAGTATAATTTGAGTCATTAGTTGTTTTGACAGAGGATTTGTGGTATATGTTAAACATGGTTAATATTTAATATACTTGAGTTTAAAAAAAATATATATTTAATTGTCAAACCACAATACATTAAAAAGAAAAACTGACCGGTTTCGACTATTAATTTGTCATCTTCAGAGTACCTTTTATAAACATATTTTATAAAGTTTATAAAAAGTACTCTGAAGATGGCTAATTAATAATCGAAACTGATCAGTTTTTCTTTTTTATGTTTTGTGGTTTGACAATTAAATATATATTTTTTTAAACTCAAGTGTATTAAATATTAACCATGTTTATAATTTAAGTGGGAACTGACATTAATTTAATATTTGTTTTGTCTCATATTTGATTAATTTGTATTAGGGCCTATACTAGGATGGCTGCTGCCCCCAACCAGTACACAGGAGGTGGTACAAAGACTGTCAGTATGTTCTCAAAATTAGTTTCAAAAGGTTCATCGTTTGTCATGGAGGGTGTGAAAAATCTTGTTGTCAAAAGACATGTAAGTATTTATGTTCTACAAGCTGGAGTTCCAAATAATTACACATTGACTTTAAGTGTAATTCTGGATTCGAAGGAGAGCTGTTAGGTTGGCCACACTTGCAATGACCTTGAAACAATAAAAATTATTTTAGGATAGAAAAAGAACTAAAAGTAGAGCTGTTGGGTTGGCCACAATAGCAATGACCTGAGATATGGTTCACAACATTTTAAAATGAAATCCCTTGGTAAGTTATGAACTCACACGTGACCTCCTTTAAAAATGTCTACCTAGCACTCCACTCTAGTTTAAAAGCAAGGCAATGGAAAATTTAAGACTCTGAAAAAAGGGACGATGTTTTAAAAAAGGTAATAACTTCTGTAATAACCTTTATTTACAAAGGTAATAACCTTTGAGACATACATGGGGAGATATTCGCCAAAAATTTATTTTGTGGCTTTCTGTCCCATATAACTTTTTAAGCCAGCATGATATCAATGTTAATTTTTAACATGTTCATTAAAACACTATAATAAAGGTGTATACCAAAATTTTGTTCTCTATATTGAGGTTTTAAAAAGTGTTTAGTCGTGCATTATTTTATTTTTATTACATGTTTGCCTAGAATCTACCAGTGACCCGAGTAGTGGACCAAGTAATGGAGTGTAAAGGCTGTGAAGGATACTTGTATTTGGACCCTAAGCAGCTGAGACCAACAGAGCCTAGAACTCGGGGCCCCACATCTGAGGCTATTGTCTTTATCGTGGGAGGTGGAAATTACATTGAATACCAAAATCTTGTCGATTACGCTAAGGTAATTTTTCATTTATAAACTTATAGACTTTTATCATTTGGTCTTACTGAGTTTTGCAAAACATGAATAGTTAACACAATATAATTGTACGAGAGACACCTAGGAAATTTAACAAGCAAAATGCAATGCTACATCTGGGAACTGTTCTATCATGGGACATGACATAATGTCACGTCCCACTCTGTTTCTTTACTTCTAACTCATCAGGGCACCATTAACTCACTCATTAACAAAACAGAGTGGGACATGGCATTATGTCGAGCCATCAATGATGGGAAATGTCGAATGATGGAACAGTTCCCAGATGTAACATTGCTTTTTGCTTATTTTGCTTAACAATTATATTATAGACTTTTATTTACAGATATTTTATACAGAATTTTTATTAGAAATAGAATCAACAAACAAACTTTTTATCTTAAACTTGAGGTAACGAGTTACTTTAAAATGAAATGTCGATAATGTTTTTTGTAGAGTAAATCAGGCTCAGGTGCCGGTAAGAAGATTATTTATGGATGCTCTACTTTGAATAATGCCGAACAATTTTTAAAACAGGTAAATCATTTGCCTTTATTATATTTTTATATCATTTTGATTTCTATAATAGCAAAATGAGTGTGTTTTTCCTTCAAGGTTGAAAAAATTTTGTTTTTCCTTTTGTTGTGGAAAAAAGTTGTACACTTGACCTGGAGAGTCAAAATATGCTCAATTCAGCTTCCCGCCTGAAGAATTATCTTAATCATTGCAACATTTACTCTTAGCTGAGTTTGTTTAAATGAAATCTTTGGTTATATGGTGAGAGACAAATTGTCGGCAACATTGCTGGGGACCCAACAAAATTTTACATTAATCTAGTTTTACATCATTTTAAATTTATCCAGTTTTTTTACATAAGTCCAGTTTTAAACCCAGGACAAGTGTGTACAAATTCTTAATTGATCAATTGATCCAGTTTTTGTACAAATCCAGTTTTATTTTTTGACCCAATGTACAAAAAATTTCCAATTTTAAACCGGATGTACTTAATTGATAATTGATCCAGTGTTTTAAACCGGAAAATGTACAAATTCTTAATTGATCAATTGATAATTGATCCAGTTTTTGACATCAGTCCAGTTTTAAACCGGAAAATGTACAAATTCTTAATTGATCAATTGATAATTGATCCAGTTTTAAACTGTTACATTGATAATCAAGTCAGTTTTAACCGGAATGTTACAAATTCTTAATTGATCAATTGATAATTGATCCAGTTTTTTACATCAGTCCAGTTTTCAACCGGACAATGTACAAATTCTTAATTGATCAATTGATAATTGATCCAGTTTTTTACATCAGTCCAGTTTTCAACCGGACAATGTACAAATTCTTAATTGATCAATTGATAATTGATCCAGTTTTGACATCAGTCCAGTTTTCAACCGGACAATGTACAAATTCTTAATTGATCAATTGATAATTGATCCAGTTTTTAACTGGATCAATTATTCATATTTTTACTTTTCCTTATTCGTACCTTAGGTATATTGGAAAAGTATTGTGTTATGTTAGTAATCCAAAGCCGGGATTTATCCTAGATTATCCGTTTCAGGAGATTTTAACACCTAAGTAAGTCTTACAAAGTTTTATGTGTGTCAGTTATGCCATAAGGCTGAGAAGTGTGTCTTTATGTCACTGCAATTAGATTTACACGAGCGAAGCAAGTCGGGAAAAATTGCCAAGATTAAGACATTCTCAGCCGGATGGCATACACTATTTTTTTAAAATGTGTAGTTTTTATTTAAACACTCATTAAATAAAATGCGCTATATACTTAATTGAAAAAAAACAAATGTTCAATTAACTCCATATTATCGTCGTCATTGAATTCTTCCATAGCTTCACACTTTTACTCAAAAATGTAAAAGCTTTACAAATAAACACACAAAAAAAAAAATAGTCTACGAACAAAAACAGAAACAAAATGAACGTTTTTAAAGAAACCTCATGAAGGTTTTACACAGTTTGTTTTTTTGAACACGCTACATTACAGTAATGGCGGCAATATATGAATTACTTTTACGTCCTAGGAGTTTTTTTCATTCATTATTGTCTCGGAGGTGAAAAGTACTAAATAACCTCCTATACAATAATGATTGGCTTCTCATCCTAAAAACGGTCCAATAAAGTGCTCAATTATGTACTACCTCAAAAAAAAAAATTATGACATCTTTAACCTGCAATAATGACACAGCAAAAATGTCAAATATTCTTGAAACGCATATAGACATACGTGAGACCAACAAGTTTGCCAAGTTTCATCTCATTATCAACATTAGCTCAATTTTTATCAACTCACTTGTATACATTTTTATAAAATTTTAAACAATCTAAAAATAATCCAATCGTGTTAAAATTTGGTACAAGTGTATTACTATACTTAACAAATAAGTATAATAATTCCGTTTCAATTTGGCCAGTATAAGGGTTTTGTTGAATCATAAAAGTTAAGTAGCATCGAGTGAGGTCAGTGCCTGGTGATGGTGATAGTTTAAGCAGGCTCTGTGTTCAATTGAGGGCTTTTGCCTCTGGAGGAGCCCTGCTTAAAAAGAGAGGAGATGGTGAATGGAGGGGGAAGGTGTTGCCCAAACCAATACCAAGGAAAACTAGGCAAACTAAATTTAATTTAAGCCTGTTATTAAAAATACATACAAGGTTTTCCCCCAATTTAGGGTTTGGGTCAACTTGAAGGTGTTAGGTTAATTATCCCCTTAACGTTTAGCATATAGGCTTGATGCCCCAGTGGCTCACCCTATAGGTTTTTAGCTTTTAGTTAACTTGACTTGTATATATTTAATAATAATAATAATAATAATAATCATATATAGGTTATTTGTAGTAAACATATTCATGCATTTACAAACGTCGTAAAAATCACTTATAATAGTAATATACTTAAAAGTAATATCACAGTAAAAAAAAATTAAATCTAATATAAAATAAAACACAAAAATAACTGGCTTCACTTAAATTTCGATTGCCTAGTTTTTCTTGGTGCTGTTTTGGGCAACAACTTCCTCCTTCACCTTCCTCCAATAATTAATTATTCATATTAATAATAATTATTTTGTCCCATTTTTTTTCAGTTATCATTGCTTGGGAAGGAAATTCAATAATTACGTCAGTCTCATGTGTGTCAGTTCCTTACCAGAATTTTAATTTTAATGTTATCTGGGGTGTCCAGTGCAAGTTTGGCCATAATCTGTCTTTTCAAGTACAAAAAGAATAACGTTGAATAAAGTTAAGAGGAAAAGGAAAAAACTCAACTGGGCAATTAGTTCAAAAAATAGGCCTAGAATTGTAATTGTATAGAGATGGCACTGTGTCTCTGATTCTAAATAAGAGTATAAGCTAAACTAGAGTGATTCCAGTGTTTTTTTCTTCTGTATAATGATTTGATTTTTCAAAATTATCCTTCACGCCATCTCTATTTACTTTATTTCTTGGTTTATAGGTGCAATCATAGAGATATATACTAGAGAGGGCATAGCCTATCTTAATACATTGAGAGGCCTCAGGGGCTCTGTGTAACCTCATTGAAACCTCCTCCAAGAGGAAGTTATGGTTATAATTAATCAATTGTTTTCGGCTTCCCGCAAATTGTTTGTGTTGTGATTTGTATTTTAAACATTCTGCTATATAATTTACTGTTTTTTGTTATGTTTATTTGATGATAATGATAATCGAATGTGGTCAGGTTACTTTTTCGATGTTTCAAAATTCAACCAATAGGGCTCCTCTAGTAATATATCTCTGTGGGTGCAATTAGAGCACACTTATATTCAGAGTAAATATAATCAGAAGAAGTTTGCAACAGTAAGAAATTAAATTGGTTCAATCCTGGGTGGAGCTTCTAAAATTTTTTACAAGGGAAATTCAGTTTTATGCTGTCATAGAATTCATTAGAAAGAGTTAAACTGGTTACTACCAGACCTGTGTGAAATCAGTAGTATGTAAAAAAAACCCTTAACCAAACTTTATTTAAAAAAATAATTCATGTTTTTGCCTTATCTTTTTAAGAGTGGGAAGCTTTAAGCATAGGTTTTTCATAATTAATGCTATAGGAACTTGTAAAGTCACCTCTTGTGGGATGAGATCCTAGATATATATATATATATATATATATAAATTGAAATTAAAGAAGATTGACCATGCATGCAGTGTTTGGATAAATGTAGCATGGAGATATCATAGTTTTCTTTAAAAAAAAATGTTGAAGAAATTAAGTCAGGATTATTAAATATACCACATAATGTACGCATAAGGTATAATACGTAATATCAGAATTAATCAATAAAAAAAACAATAAGGGCCCAATGATATTGCCTCAGTGATGAGTGATCTATTACACTTCTCTCATCTCTTTCTGTGATCCTGTAGAAAATTACTTCAGGAAATCTTGTGAAAGCTGATATTTTGTTTTAACTTAAGATTCAAATTTTTTGGCTTATGCCAATTTTGCACTGAACTCTTCCTTTGTAAGTTATCACAATTGTATTATATGTTTTATATGCTTTATCTATTGTTATTTATTTTGTATAATAAAATTTTATTATTTATGTATACTTTTAATTATGATCATTTAATCCGATAAATACTGAGATGTGGAATAAGCTTATAAATAAATAAAGTTTGTCTTTCCACAGATGATTTATTATTATAAAACAAAGCCAGCTATCAACCTGAACGGTCATCATCAGTGCCGGTTTTATACATGCCTTGGCCTCTGAAACCGGCTAAAAAGTAATCTAGACTCATCTCACCGGCACTGATGATGACCATTCAGGTTGAAAGCTGGCTTTGTTTTATAATAATAAATCATCTGTGGAAAGACAAACTTTATTTATTTATGATCATTTAAAATTTTGATTTAGGATGTAGAGGAGTTAATGCTCTGATAATATATACTTTGTACTCACACGGGGGTTTGTCAGGGGAATTGTTATGTGAATGGGGTTCGAATGTGAAACTCTCTAGACTATAGGTAAAAAAGGTGGGATTGAACCCTGTGATAAACCCATTTCGTGTAAATAGTTGGACCCTGTTTACACAGAGTTGAACCCTCTGCCAAACCCCATGTGTGAATGAAGTAAATATATTCTATGCATTACTACGAAGAGAATTCATGGACTGGGAAAATATTAGTTAGAATTCAGAATGGTTTAAAAATATGACAGCAGACCAAAATTGCTATTGTTTAAATTTAAAATTCAGACTTATCTGAAATTTTAGTTCAATTTTATTGTCCATACTATTGCCACAATTTTCATTAGAATCACTTCAAATTTGTTGTACCCCATATCATAGAGATATATACTAGAGGGAGCATAGCCTATCTTAATACATTGAGAGGTCTGAAACATTTTTAGTGGGGCTCTCAGGGGCTCTGTGTAACCTCATTGAAACCTCCTCCAAGAGGGTTGAGGTTATAATTAATCAATTGTTTTGGGCTTCCACAGATTGTTTGTGTTGTGATTTGTATTTTAAACATTCTACTATATAATTTACTGTTTTTGTTCTGTTTATTTGATGATAATGATAATCGAATCAGGTTACTTTTTCGATGTTTCAAAATTCAACCAATAGAGCCCCTCTAGTAATATATCTCTATGCCCCATATTGAGACTTGCAGGATGTATTTAGCATTGTCAATTTTTACTTTTCCTCATTTATACTGTAGGTAAATAGCGAAAAGTATTGTGGTTGCTAAAAAATCTGATACCACCATTTCCTCTGAATTATCAGTTTCAGATATTTTTAAGACCTCCTGAGTGGTTTTCACGAAATGGTTTGTCTGTATGTGTTTGTGCCTCTTACCCTCGTAAATCCCAGTGTATTTATGCTATAGAGTTGAAACCTGGTTCGAAAATTAATCTTAAGTCCAATTTTCATTAACCGGGAAAATTACAATACTCAGCAAAAATGCATGTAACGTGGACAAATGTTCTGATCGATTTGAGATTTGACATGCATGCAGTAATATTTAAAATCAACAATGTGCCAAGTTTCATCTCATTATCAGCATTAGTTTAATTTTTATCAAATAACTTGTACACTTTTTATAAAAAATTGTGAAAAATCAGATCACCCTTTTTTGTAATAAATAAGTGTTACTATACATACATTATACCCCTACTGTTCCTTACTGTAGATTGTTTATACATTACTGACCCCATATGTTCATCTTATCTGAAAGTAGATTGTTTATACATTACCTGACCCCATACTGTTCATATCTTACCTAAAAGTAGATTGTTTATGCATTACCTGACCCCATATTGTTCATATCTTACCTTAAAGTAGATTGTTTATACATTACCTGACCCTATACTGTTCATATCTTACCTGAAAGTAGATTGTTTATACATTACCTGATCCCAGGTTATTCCTACCTTACCTTGCACAAGGGTATTAAACACACTGACTACCATTAATGTCATAATTTGTTTCAGTCATTTATTTTACAGATCTTACTAAGTTACATATCAGTTTTAGGACGCTTGGCTACCCATTCCTTTATCTTGGGCAAAGCGAGCACTGTGTCATTCAATTTCTTTATGTTAGGATATTTCTCTACAAAATTCATTCCAAGTAAAAAGCATAGATAATCACTCATAGCTACTACAAAGAGATCTCCCCAAGACAGCTGAAAATATGTAAAAATAACATTAATAAAATGATCTTAAGTTATAGTTAATATTATAAAGAAATAACAAGATAAGATAACGATCTTATCTAATCGTTATCATGATTAGACTGCTCATTGTAATTTATAATATGGCTAAAACTAGTTGACAGCTTGGGAAAATAATGCCTGGGAGCGAGCCAATGAGGTTAGTCCTGAAAGTTAATCCATGCCCACAATTTCTTATCAGACCAACCTTATTGGCTCCTCAACACTATTTTTCCACGCTATAACACATTTACCAAAGCACTTTAACAAAATGAAGGTGAAAAGAAATCAGCTACCTTTCAGCACTATAGTACAGTCAACTTATTGGAGTAGAGAATATTTTTGAAATATTTTTAACAAATCTGTGTCCATTTATTTTCTTTTTACTTTTCCTCATTTATACTTACCATAAGTATAAAAGAAAATTATTCCTAAAAAAATCCTAAACCAGGATTTCCCCTAAATTATTAGTTTTTTAAGATTGTGTTTTTTAAGACCTACTAAAAACACCTGATTTTCATTAATTTGTCTGTCATTATGTGTGTGCCTGGTATCATCATTGTAGCTCTCAGTGTATATATATATATATATATATATTATATATATATATATATATATATATATATATATATATATGCTAAAGAGTTGATACTTGGTGCAAAAATCAATCATAAAGTGACACAATATAATTGTGTGAGAGACACCTAGGAAATGTAACAAGCAAAATGCAATGCTACATCTGGGAACTGTTCCATCATTCGACATTCGTCATCATTGATGGCTCAACATAATGTCATGTCCCACTCTGTTTCGTTACGTCTAACTCATCAGGGCGCCGACAGCCTGAACTCACTCTGACCTTCAATTAATTCCGAAGAATATAATGTGAAGTATTTACCAGAGACGAGCGGTGCTCTCTACGCATGTAGACATGCGTAGACATGTCAATTTTTATTAAATGATTAGGATACATATTTAAAAATTGTAAAAAATCGAAAAATAATCGAATTGACTTGACGTAATAAATAACTATAATAAGTTTCAATAGGGCTTGAATATATTTATGGTATTTGTTGGTCGTAACCAGCAAAAACTAAGTTTTTTCAAATTTAATAAGTATTTGTGGCAATTTACATGAGAAAATTCGACAGAAAATGGGTTTAGTCTTTTTGAGGATATTAATCTGTCCAACAATTTTAAACTGAGCATTAATATGTTGGTTATTTACTAATTAAAGAACTTACTTTTCCATTTGCCAGGTATCCTCCATTATCCTTAATAAGCTGATCGAATTTCGGCAAGAAGTTAGGAATGATTTCATTAAAAAGGGTTTCTTTTTTCTGGGCTTTTAGTTTTTCATCTCTTTCATACCCATACTTAGCAACCTCTAAAAAATAAAAATAAATAAATTTCATAAATATAACTAAGAGTAATGGCATCTTGAGAAAGAGTGTGAATGGGGTTTTTAATAAATAATTTCTCAGAATAAAACTACTGGGAAAGTGCTTTCATCTTAGCTAGAGGTCATCATCAGTACCAAACCTAAGAAACAAGGAACAATAGAATGAATACAAATAAATAAGTAAACAACTGATGGACTAAAACAAAATTAATATAGACTCAGGTACAATAAAAACTTTAAAATAAGGTTAAATTAACTAAATAAAGTAATTTACTCCATTGAAGAAATAAAAAGAAGAAAAGTAATTTTATAATTTAGGTTTAGATATTAAGTAAAGAAGTCTATGGACTAAAGCTGTGAGAATCCAAGGATGTTGACATCTGATTAAATTCTATTGTTCCTTGTTTGGTAACTTTTGCACTGATGATGACCTTTAGCTAGTTCAAAATCGCTTTGCCAAACAAGTTTTGTTTAATGGAGATACTTTTTGATTTAAGATTTTGTTTATTAGCTTGTTGAACTCTAAAGAAGAAAGATTCTCATATCATTGGATACTACCGAATTTTGCAAAATATGAATAGTTGACACAATATAATTGTGTGAGAGACACCAAGGAAATTTAACAAGCAAAATGCAATGCTACATTTGGGAACTGTTCCATCATTCGACATTCGTCATCATTGATGGCTCGACATAATGTCATGTCCCACTCTGTTTCGTTACGTCTAACTCATCAGGGGCACCGACAGAGCCTGAACTCACTCTGACCTTCAATTATTTCCGAAGAATATAATGTAAAGTATTTACCAGAGACGAGCGGTGCTCTCTTACTGCCATCATGCATGGCAAGGAAAACATATATCATTTGATACTACCGAGTTTTGCAAACCATGAATAGTTGACACAATATCATTGTGCAAGAGACACCTAGGAAATGTAACAAGCAAAATGCATTGCCACATCTGGGAACTGTTCCATCACCAATGATGACGAATGTCGAATGATGGAACAGTTCCCAGATGTAGCATTGCATTTTGCATGTTACATTTCCTAGGTGTCTCTCGCACAATTATAATTGTGTTAAAGATTCTCATGTTCAAAGTTTTAGATACAGCCAAAGTCCATTATAGGGTCAAGTAGAGTAAACAAGAGTTACTAGAGGGGTCATACCTTATCTTAATACATTAAGAGCTTGAAACATTTTATAGAGCCCTAAGGAGTAATAATATCTATTGCATCAAAGAATATATAAATATAGAAAGATGGCCCTGGGAATTGTTATTTCCGACAAGAAAAGGTTAGTTCTGTAGCCAGTCAACAGGAGCGCTAGTAAGTAATTTGGAAGTTTCACCATGCCAACTACGAGAATGCGCTCCTGTCTTTTTTAACAGGTCAGCACTTCACCCGATGTAACCAAATATTTTCTTCTTATAATAATAACCAAAAACAAGATGATTTAATAAAAAATCGGGGTTTTTATGGGTCATAAAAATAGTTTTTTTTTACAAAAAAATCGTGTATGGGATACATCGGAACTTTTCCTCATTACATCAGGAGGATTCGCTAAACTCATCCTCCCTGTTTCTCACTCGCTTCGCTGCTGATAATGAGATGAAATTTAGCACATGTTAGTATTATACATGGCTACATGGGTGTCGAATCTCAAACCGATAACATAATTTTTTTGTCTCAGAATATACATTTGCAAATTTTTACTGCTCACCTCTTCGTACTCGCTTCGATCGACCTCAGATAGTAAATACATCCGTTTCCTTCTCAGCGGTCACCCATGCAGCACTGATCACGCTCCATACTCCTTTACTTTTATGATCCAACAAAAATCATGTATACACTTGTCCATGTATTGAAACGAAACTTAGTGTACTTATTTATTACGTAAAGGTGTACACTTGCACCAAATTTCAACTCAATTGAATTTTTTTCCGATTTTTATACAATTTCTTAAAAAAAACCTACACAAGTCATTTGATGAAAATTTAGCTAATGCTGATAATGAGATGCAACTTAGCACATATGTTAGTCTTATACGAGTAATACCTACATGCGTGCCAAATATCAAACGATAATCATTTATCATTTTCTTGATTTTTCGAAATTTAAACTGATTGGTTAATGCGGGTTATTGACGTTATAAAACAATATTTTCCGAATAGCACAACTACAGCGGTAGACTGATTTTTGTGCAATTTTTAATTCTCTAGCATAAATACACTGGAGCTACGATGATAAACACACAAAATATATATATATATATATATATATATATATATATATATATATATATATATATATATATATATATATAATATAATATAATATATATATATATATTATTATATATATATATTATATAAATATTATATATATTATATATATATATATATATATATATTATATATTATATATATATATATATATATTATATATATTATATATATATCGTACACCACACATACAGAAGACAACTTAGTGAAAATCACTCAGGAGGCCTTAAAAACACCTGAAATGGATAATTCCGGTTACATCCTGGTTTCGGATTTTTCGCAAACACAATACGTTTCCTATACCTCGTATTCCTACGGTATAAATGAGGAAATGTAAAAAGTGGGAAGGATGTCATAGTGAAGAGGGTTTGTACCAGAGCTCTCAATAGAGACCAGCACCGAGTTCACCCCTACCATATGTCTGATACTATCGTATACCTTACGATAATCTATACCTATTATATTCTTTGTATTGCATTGTCGTTTTTTATGGCGACATAGACTTAAATTGATGACTATGAAGAGGGCGGTAAATGCATTCAAATTTACAGCCTATCGTTTAGTTTAAAAATCCCCAAGGTCATAACTATTTTGCGGATTGACCAATCAGAGAAGCCGCTGCCAACCTCTCACCTAAAAAGAGAAAAAATCCTACCACAATAACCACTGTGGGAAAAACCTTCTTCCGGCAATCGTTCACTTTTGTTTATGGTTCTTCTTTTGATTACATCGTAGTTAAAAACTACTTTCAAATTAATCTTAAAATTATATTTTAAAATAAACTACACAAAAGAAATGTAAAAAAAACATCGCCGAAAATACGGGTAAAATAACCTGATTTGTTTACATAGTTTTTTCCGCTCCCTTCTTGCAGGTTTTTTAAGAATCAGTGGTGTCTAGTCTAAACTGACTGACCTGTCAAGATTTTAAAACTAGCGATAGACTGTAGAACCTGGGCGTAAAACATTTGTTATATTTGATTATACCTTGTCTGAAGTCATGGAACGTATCGACAGCAATATCAATATTCAAATTTTCCAAATCATCTTTGCCAGCGATCCCTGCTTTTTTACCAAGGTAACGGCAAATGGCTGTACTCTGATGGTACACCTTACCATCCATCTCTACCATCGGTACTTTACCAAATGGGGTGTCTGAAATGAAAAAATGCATCAATAATTGTTTTCTACATCTTCTGCCCTTAAGGAAATAAAATCAACTCAATGGTAGATTTTTTACAGTCTCAAAGATATTCTTAAAATATATCTCTTTAGTTCCTTAAACGTTTAAAGACGTTCACCACCCTAAAGTATAAAGTATTTTTTAAAAATATTTATAAGTACCCAAAAGTAACACAATACTTTTCAATAATAAAATGGAGGTACATGGTAAAGTAATATATAAACCAAGTAGGGAAACTCCTATACAGACACATGTAAAAAAATTCAGACCTGGCCGATCAGCTGATAGCAGCATAGAGATATATACTAGAGGGGGCATAGCATTTCTTAATACATTGAGAGTCCTGAAACATCTTTTTGGGGGCTCTCAGGGGCTCTGTGTAACCTCATTAAAACCTCTTTCAAAAGTAAGTTAAGGTTAAAATAAATCAATAGTTTTTGGCCCTCCGAACATTATCTGTGTTTCAATATGTCCTTAAATGTTATTTAATATATGTTACTAAAATTTTGTTCTGTTTATTTGATTATATTGAAAGTTGAAGGTAGTCAGGTTATTTTTTCAATGTTTCAAAATTCAGCCAATAGGGCCCCTCTAGTAATATATCTCTATGGATAGCAGCATAGAGATATATTACTAGAGGGGCCTATTGGTTGAATTTGAAACATCGAAAAAGTAACCTGACCACTTCGATTATCATTATCATCAAATAAAAATAACAAAAAAACAGTAAATTAGATAGTAGAATGTTTAAACACAAATCACACACAAACAATCTGCGGGCCGAAAACAATTTATTAATTATAACTTCCTCTGGAGGAGGTTTCAATAAGGTTACACAGTGCCCCTGAGAGCCCCACTAAAAATGTTTCAGGCCTCTCAATGTATTAAGATAGGCTCTAGTATATATCTCTATAGATAGCAGGCTCAAAATGAAAAATATCTAAATTAGAATAACTGCGCATGCCCTTCGGATTTAGGTATTTTTATTTAATTTAATGGCAACCCTGATAACATTAGGTGAGTTTTACATTTTATCGTGTTTTCGTACTTTAACATGTACGTGATAATTTAATGATTTTGTATTAAATTCTGTTAAATAATTGTTACAACTTAGTTAAAGAAAAAGATAAACTATAGTAAAGGTAAACCACATGTTTTTATTAAAATTTTGAAGAAAATGCAGACGACAGTGTATTGCCTTAAAATTACGATTGCTTTTATTACGTTCAAAAAATAGGTTAAATTTGTTAAATTACTAATAACATAGACCAAGAGCCCAGGGTGTTTTGTTAATAAAAAGTGTAATGGCTGAAACCGGTCTCAATTTTTCGTAAATACCTTCCTGAACAAGGATCTGCAATTCTGCGCTCGTATCGGATGGGTGTCCCAGGCAGAACGCACTTTAGGGGTCAAAGGTTCTGCCTGGGATACCCATCCAATACGAGTCGGCAGAATTGCAGATCCTTGTTCAGGAAGGTATTTACGAAAAATTGAGACCGGTTCCAGCCATTACACTTTTTATTCACAAAACACCCCTGGGCTGTTGGTCTAATACCCACATACCTGACACAAGAAGCAGTAATATGTTACGTTCTATGTTTCAGCAGAAATTAATTCGGCTTAACCGTCTGTAGGAAACTGGTAAGTGTTCAAGAACGCATTATTATTTGTTAACTTTTTAAGTAATAATTCTTACTTGGTTTAATGGAAGGCCAATCCTCTCTCTGAAAACGGCAGTCCTCAAAATCTTCTCCCATATAAGATAACATGAACCTAATTGGCTCAGCCAATGCCTTGACGGCAAAATAAGTTACTTTGGTCTTAACCATGTTGGAATCACAAACCTCTTTTTATGAGTAACTCTAAACGACTGAATATAAACGTTTAATAGACGTTTCTAGAAGTAAATTAAATTTTACCGGAGTGATAAGAAAGATAAAGACTGTAATGTAATATGTTATATAACTAAACAGTTTAGTGACATAGTGATAAGATTAAAGTCTTAGCATAAGTGGCTTTTTTAGATTGGAGTTTATTTTAAAATTATAATAAATTTTAAATATGATACTAACGGCTAGAAACACCGGTCATTTAACACAAAGCGGCTCATTTTATAAAACGTTTATTAAATGGACACTTAATTGAGAATATTACAAACATGTAAATATAACCCATTACTGCACAACATATTTTGGTAGAATTTGTTTTAATTCAACAACAAATTTTTAATTACTTCTTTTAGGACTACAACAAATAGTCCTAAAAAGTTTTTAACAGCT
Source organism: Microvelia longipes (assembly GCA_018340805.1). Taxonomy (NCBI): domain Eukaryota; kingdom Metazoa; phylum Arthropoda; class Insecta; order Hemiptera; family Veliidae; genus Microvelia; species Microvelia longipes. The sequence continues at coordinate 43,444,915 of JACMZG010000022.1, read as the reverse complement.
GTAATAGCAAGAAAGTTCTTTGTTTAAGATGTTTTTGTCTATTCGACGATTGTCAAGTGTATGATTGTTTGTTTTCTTTTTTACGCTTGAACCCGTAGGGTCATATTAGCATTTTCCCTGACTCAAATCTCACTCAACTAATCCACCCTAGAGTTTGTACGCACCAAATTATCTAGGAAGCACACCCTCCGTACATGGCGGGAGTGTGACTAGTCCATGTGGCACTGCGGAACTTTGACTTTCAGGTGAGGGCTAAAGAATGAGTTTGTGTACACACTGGCGTCGGGGTTGCCGGAGTTCTCTGTTAGGTGACATTGGACAAGCCAGAGCGGTGACGGTAACCCTACCTAGAGGATGAGATTGGTGAGACTGGTTGGACAAGGACGAGGCCAAGTGAGACTGATGTGATCAGAGGAGCTAGTAAGACTAGATGACCTAAGCACACTGTAGACTGGTAGTCGGCGCTAGCCATAGCGGTGGGACAAGCCAGAGTCTAGATGAACTAGGCCCACTGTGAACTAGTAGCGGCACTAGCCTGAGCAGTGAGTTTGGATAGTCAGGTTGGACTAGATGAAGGCCCAGCGCGCAGTGGAAGCGTGCTGGGCCCATAACCTCTTATTTTCTAGTATTAGAACACTTCGGTAAACTAGTTAGACGATATATTAATAATAGAGTAACAAAATTTCACAAGCTATATATCTGACAGATTATGTCAATATTAAGACGAGCTAGGTGTCAAAGCTGAATCCGACACTGGGGACACTAAGGAGACGTCTGTCTTCAAGAACCGAGCCATCATTCCTAGTCACTTACGTTATTCATGTCAGCATATCTTTCCGATTTTCATCTCCATTAGCCTGCAGGCAGAACATTGACTTTTCGTAAGCTGGAGACAACGGAAACGTGAATTCAGACTTGTCTCAGACAATACGAAATATACATAACCAAACATACGCAAACATATTGGTGCTCATCCTCACCAATACCTACGTCTACCTTATCGGATTCGAAACAGGAACTAGATCTGCATTTACATATTAGCAGCCAAGGAAACCACGTAAACCTTGGTTGGGTTGGCCGACCTTGATTTCAAGACCTCTCGAGCGTACGGCACACGGGGTAACCTCATATTAAATCCTCTCTTGGGCTGGATTTGAACTCTCGACCTCCAAGTCGAATGGCGAGTGCTCTCCCACTTATCTACAGGACACTGGAAAGACCTCCTGTGCCTTAACAAGGCGACAAAATAATGATCGAAAAACAAAAACATTTAAAGATTAAATATCTGAAAATTGTTAAAAACTATTGCGGTTCGAAATCACGCGAATGCTAATTATTTATAAGTGTTTTATATTTAATTAATTTAATAAAAATTTTAGAGTTGGTGTCATGGTAAATAATATTTGAAATCAATCAATGTTTACCTAGCAGATAAAGATGACGTGCTTACTTAAAAACAACATACCCTGGTCTGAACAATAAATACTTCGTAAACAAAATGCATGTCTGAAAATATTACATAATTTATTTATTAAAATGGATTTTCGACAACATTACATTGAATATTATTTATTCGATTGAAGTTTTTACTCAAAATATTTATTTGTTTGATATATTGCATAGTACTATTTCGTATATACTTTAGTTAAGAATTTGTATTGTTGTTTAAACAAGGTATCTTTTTTGATAGCCGGTGAGTGTGATGTAGTGGCATAGAGATTTATTAATAGAGTAGGACCTATTTGTTAAATTTTGAAACACCAAAAAAATTACATGAACACCTTTGATTATTATAATCAAATTAATACGATAAAATTTGAGTGACTTGCACAATAGAACGCTTATAACACGAAACAAAACTCAAAATTGGGTACGGGGTATCTCAGTTTTTTGCATTTTTTCCTTGGCACTTTTTTCCTTTTTTCCGATTGGCAAGTTTTCCTTGCCAGATCGGATTCGCTACGCTCATCAACACTAATTCGAACAATTTTCACTCGTCCTCAGAATATAAACATCACCAACTTTTTACTACTTCGCGTCTTCGGAGTCGCTTCGCTCGTCCTCAGATAGTAAATGCATTTTTTTTATTCCCAGGGGTCACCCATCTAGGCACTGACCTCGCTCAATCCCGTTTTACGTTTATGACCCAACAAGAAAACGTAGTTTCCGTATTGAAACAAAGCTTAGAATTGTTATTTATTATGTAATGGAATACGAAATATTAGGTATAGAGGGATACGATTTTATACAATTGTTAAGGAACGCATGCAAAAGTCATTAAAAAAATATTTGCTGATAGTTCAACTAGACCTAACGATTTCTGTACCAAGGTTCAACTCTCTAGCATAAATACACTGGGAGCTACGATGATACACACACACACACATACAGACAAACAACTTTTGAAATCCACTCAGGATGTTAAAATCATATATAATTCATGTGAAATTCCGGTTTCGGATTTTTAGTGAAAAACAATACTTTTCTATAAACCTACCTACTGTATAATTGAGGAAAATGTGAAAAAACCAACGATTGATTTTTATAACCTTTACATTCTCTTAGACGAGGTTTCAATGAGGTTACACAGAGCCCCTAAAAGCCCCAAAAGATGTTTAAAGCTTTTTAATAAAAATTGCAATGGGGTATGCGTATGTCTCTATTAATATATCACTATGTTTAATAGTATTAAAAAATCTTGGTTTAATTTTTATTTAAAAAAATAATAATAATAACATTTTTTTCACAGTTCTAGTACAACACATGGCTAAAATCAGTCGGTAGCGCGGAAAAACAGAGTTGAGAAACCAATGAGGTTGGTCAGATTTGGAATGGTGGGCGTGGTTATTCCAATCTAGAAATAACCTCATTGACTCTCTAGGATTATTTCCCCGCGCTGTCAACTGATTTTAGCCGTGTGTCAACTCGATTTAGAAATCTGTAGATTATAATTTTACCTTGGTAATTTAGTCTTGAATTAACTGCATGTGTAACTTAGTATAACACACTTTATTTGTGTCATAATAATAGCTTAAAAATGGATAAAGGAAAACAACGAGTATTTGGACCTTTATATAAATTCCAATTTTTCTGGGGGAAAAAATTGTAATAAGTTTCTATGGGATAAATTCCTTATGTTTTTATCATTTATTTTGTTTAGAGTTATAGAACTATAAAATTACATCAGATCGGTGTGTGACAAAAGTTTTTATATTAAACAGTTTGTTTAAAATTACATAGAAACATTATAGAACTATAAAAATGATTTTCAGATCAGTCTGTGAATAGATTTGGTAATTATGATTTAATTAGTTTAAAATTATATAAACATTCTATGACTATAAATATGATCAGTAAGTGGCAAGATGTTTTTATTATGATTTAAATTGTTTAGAATTTATAATCATTCAATAATTATAAAATTATATCAGATCAATGAGTTATAAGGTGTTTTTATTATGATTTAGTTTGTTTAGAATTATATAAACATTCAATAATTATAAAATTATATCAGATCAGTGAGTGGCAAGATGTTTTTATTATGATTTAAATTTTTAGATTATATAAATATTTTAATATTATAAAATTATTCAGATCATTGAGATATAAGGTGTTTTTATTAGATAGTTTGTGTAAATAATTAATTTATAAATATATCATCAGTTTATAATTTTTTTATATGAATTAGTTTGTTTAGAATTATAAAACATTTCATAATTATAAAATTATATCAGATCAGTGAGTTATAAGGTGTTTTTATTATGATTTAGTTTGTTTAGAATTATATAAACATTTCATAATTATAAAAATTATATCAGATCAGTGAGTTATAAGGTGTTTTTATTATGATCTAGTTTGTTTAGAATAATAGAAACATTTTAAATTAAAAAATTATAAATCAGATCAGTGAGTAAGGTGTTTTTATTATGATCTAGTTTGTTTAGAATTATATAAACATTCATAATATAAAAATAATCAGATCAGTGAGTTATAAGTGTTTTTATTATGATCTAGTTTGTTTAGAATAATAGAAAACATTTTAAATAAAAATTATATCATATCGGTGAGTGAGAAGATGTTTTTACTTCCTAAACTAAACGAATATTTGGACTACGCGACAGAGTTTGACTCAGACGAAGGAATTAACTCCTTTTGGATGGATACCAATAAATGGCTATCTTTTCTTTTTCCATTTTATTGGGATTTGAGGCGCCCAAAAAGATATCGATACATTTTACTCGCAATCGTATCAATATCAGTTACTATATTTTCATGTTATATTAACTTTATGACAGTCATACACTTTATGGACTACAACTACACGTACAGTGTTTTCTTCGGCTGCATATCCTTATTAAACATCGTCGGTTATTTTTCATATTTTATTTTTATTTTTAAAAGAAGATATTTAGCGACGTTTTACAATACCTATCATAGTATAAAAAGATACAACGACTTCAAAAATGATTTTGAAACTGAGAAGTTAAAAAAGTTACAGTTTTATGATACTTTTAGTCGATATACCTGTTTTATTATAGTATACTTTAATTACTTTATCGGACCTATAATTGTATTTATTGATAATATTCTTTCCAAGTATGAAAATGTTCCTGAACAAGTTTATATTTACGTGTTTCCAGCAGCTATGTATTTCCCGTTCGATGCCTATTATCCACCGCTGTATATTTTTGCATCTGCCTTTGAGATATACGCATGTGTTGTATCAGTTCAAACTCTTAACGGATTGCTCAATTTTATTTTCATTAACATCTCAAAAATGATCATCGAATTGGAAATTTTAAACGAAGCAATATTGAAGCAAGAAGAGCGATCTATTAATGTGTTTTCTGAAATATTACAAGAAGCAAGAGATAAATCAGTAGATGTTGAGAAATTAGACAGATCCCTGTTGTATCAGGATAAGTTATTCACGGCTGTGCATAAATACTGTTTTAACAAAGTATTGACTCACCATAAAGTTATTCAAAAGTAAGTATTTACCTTTAGAATACAAATAGAAACACAAGTGATGTAACTAACTTATTATTATTTTTTATTCATTTAAATGATTTATTTTAGCTGGCAGGATTGAGACTACATCCTCAATCTTACTTCCCTAATCAAATTACTTCAAATAAAAGTTCTATTTAACTTGATAAATTAAAACTAAATTAATTAATTTGGACATAAATAAAGGCCCAGGACCCGACAATATTCCTCCTTGCTTAATGAAATCTTGTGCTCAGTCACTAGTATCTCCTCTTTTCTATATATTTAATAAGTCTTTAGAATATTGTATTTTCCCTAATTTTTGGAAATCTATTTTTATTGTACCGATTTTTTAAGGACGGTGATAAATCAGATGTTTCATGTTACAGACCAGTTTCTATTGAATCTTTTATTCCTAAACTATTTGAATCTCATGTACTTGACCTTTAATCACCTCTACTCAAGTCAGTAATTATTTCAGAACAGCATGGTTTTTGTTCAGGTTATGAACAAGCAATTTGTTAACTTTTGAAAATTTTATTTTTTAACTGTCAAGTAGATGTAATCTACACTAATTTTTCAAAGGTATTTAATTCAATCTGTTTTCTATTCTCAGGATCAAATTATATTCAATAGGTATACGTGATCCTCTTCTCTCATGGATTATGACTTTTAATCCCAAAATTTGTGTGAAAATCAAGAATGTTTTATCTGATTACTTTCCTGTCCTTAGTGGGGTGCCCCAGGGATCCCACTAAGGACCAAATTTGTTTTTACTTTTTATTAATGATCTTGGTTTTCTGTTATCACAAGTTAAGTTCTGATTTTTCGCTGACGATTTAAAACTCTACTTAAACAGCTGTAACTTTCGTGATTGCAGACTCCTACAAAAAATTATTGATTTGCTATGCCTGTGGTGCAAAGAAAACCGATTAATTAAATATATCGAAATGTCATATAGAATTAAAGAGCCTATAATCTTTGACTACAGCATGCTTGGTTCCCCTCTTTCTTCTAAATTGTGCACTAAAGATCCCGGTGTAATTCTTGATCAGTCATTAAGCTTCAACTATCACATAGATAATATAACTAAAAAAGCCATGAAAATACTCGGATCCATTTTTAGAAATAGTCGAGTTATCACTTGTAAGACAAATTATTGAATATGCCTCACCTGCTTGGTCACCTTTTTATCAAATATCTATCCACTCTGTGGAAAAAATTCAACATAAATATTTAAGATTTATTAATTACAAACAAGGTATTGCTCCTCCCCCTTTTCCTACTCCTTATGTCTATGAGCCTGCCATGAAACAACTGAACAACTGGAGTCTTTAGAAAAACGAAGAACATGTAGTGACCTCTTATTTTTATATAAAATGATTCATAGATTTAATTAATAGTCCTGAATTATTTTTAAATAATACACCCTTTATTTTTCACATTGACAATTAGTTATCAGGTACTAATTATAGTATGAATTCTCCACTTTAACGTCTGTCTAGACGTCCACTGTACGTCTAGACACTTTTGAACGGATTAATATTTTTTAATCAAACTTGGTACAAAATCAACCTTTGGGAGGACACGAACCCTATTGCCGGGAAAACCAGGTTTTTGTGACGTCATTAACCCGCTTTGCTGAGTAAGAAAAAATTTCAAAAATCGGCAAAATACAGGGTTAATATTTTTCTACGCGAAAAAAGTCAATATTTATGTTTTTGAGTGAATCAAATGAAATATTAAACACGCACGGAAATGCGTGTTTCCGTGCTGAACAACCCATTTCTTGCTGAAGGTTCCGGTTCATGCTTTAGAACCTAAGCAGTTACTCAATTGTCAAGCAGTGCTCGTTACTAATTTTGTCTGCATTTTCAAAGGAAATGCGCTAAACCTTTAAAGATAACTGACTAATCTTTAAGATAAGTAACTTAGCTTTAAACTAGTGCAAAGAATAATGCGTACTACAAATTTTAGAGGTATAGTTTTGTATAACCAATTGGGTGATTATGCGCATTCCCTGGAAACACGCATTCTAAATTAAATCCGCCCGACAGCGGACCACCGCCCAAGATTATTTAGTAGTTATAAAAGTTTAAAGTTTATTTATTTATTTAATATACAGCCTACATATAAACTTAACTTGTTTATGTTTTTTACGTATAAACTTATATAATGTAAAAAACAACATGCGGACATGCGGACCAATGCGTTAAATTTTTTACCTTATCTGTTACCTGGTCCAGACGGATATTTTCACAAATAGAGTAGTGCCTGTAAAATTACCGACCCTCGAGACCTGATTAATTTCTTGTTAAAAATGGCTTAACCACTTTTTTATTTAAAAAAAACTTAACCACGGCCCTAATAGTGTTGGGCAACCAGGCTGAGTTGGGTAAAACCTTGCGCCCTTATAGTTCCTAGTAGAGCTATACTCTAGTTCCCTTCCTTGGTACGTAAATACTATTTCATTCAATACCTTGCGCCTTATAGTTTCCTAGTAGATCTATACTCTAGTTTCTTCCTGGTACGTAAATAATATTTCATTCAATACCTTGCGCCCTTATAGTTCCTCGTAGAGCTATACTCTAGTACGTAAATACCCTTATCGTTCCCTCTAGTTTCAGTACGTAATAACTATTTCATTCAATACCTTGCACCCTTATAGTTCTAGTAGAGCTATACTCTAGTTCCCTTCCTTGGTACGTTAATAACTATTTCATTCAATACCTTGCGCCCTTATAGTTCCTAGTAGAGCTATACTCTAGTTTCTTTCCTTGGTACGTAAATAACTATTTCATTCAATACCTTGCACCCTTATAGTTCCTAGTAGAGCTATACTCTAGTTCCCTTCCTTGGTACGTTAATAACTATTTCATTCAATACCTCGCGCCCTTATAGTTCCTAGTAGAGCTATACTCTAGTTTCCTTCCTTGGTACGTAAATAACTATTTGGTTCAAAACCTTGCATAACTTTTTTTCAGTTTATTCAATAACTTCTTGTTAGCGATAGAAGATTTTGTGCTGGTGTCAGTGTACCTTTTCTCGATAATTTTGGCCTTTCTTATTATGCAGTCGATAGACGTAAGTTTTTATTTTGTAATTAATAATTTACATTTTCATGATAACCTAGTATTGATGCGACGGTAGTGACATATATCTTTAGGTTTCCATATGACTAATGTTCACCTTATACTAACAGATGTGCTAAGTTTTATCTTATTATCAGCATTAACTCAATTTTTATCAGATGCGCTAACGCTATTAAGCGGCTATGATGCCGAAGGCCTTTTGTTTTTATTATACTTTTAAGTATCGTCTTCTTTTATTTATACTGTTAAGTTTTGTGTTATTTTATTTTTAGGGCGAAAAAAAATTGGTTTCAAGGATGTTTTTTCTTTTCGTGGTAGCCTGCATTTTTGGTCTGCTGACAATCCTGTGTGGTATGTGTGAAATCCTTTCCCAAAAGGTAATTTAACGATTATTCTAAAATTCAATTTGTGACAACTAATAAGGCGCGGTCGAATATCCTCGGCCTTCTAGAACGTTGGATCACCAACAAACTTTTTTTATAACTTTTTTTTTTCAAAATTTTCAGTAATTAGCCGGATTTGTGATAAATGAAGCCTATTTCCGTAATCTGCACGCTCTTTTGGTTAATCTCAAAGAGTATTTACATTCACTCAACGATTTATTTTTAATCTAACTTGGTACATACATAACTACTGTTAGACGTCAATGTCAACAAAGATGACATGTCAAAATATAACACAGATCAGGTAGATAAAAATAAATCGTTGAGTGAATGTAAATACTCTTTGAGATTAACCAAAATAGCGTGCAGATTACGGAAATAGGCTTCATTTATCACAAATCCGGCTAATTACTGAAATTTTTGAAAAAAAAGTTATAGAAAAAGTTTGTTGGTGATCCAACGTTCTAGAAGGCCGTGGATATTCGACCGCGCCTTATATATTCAACTATATCAGACTATTGACCACTAATACAAGACTTATAGGGCAAAGACTAGACACTAGTCTTTGACAATGCAGATGATTTAAAAAAAAATTTGATTTTTTGAATAATGTTTTTAGGATAACATATATATATATATATATATATATATATATATATATATATTATAAATATAATATATATATAATATAAATATATATATTATATATATATATATATATATATATATAGAAGGAGCATTACTGATAACACAAAAGGCGGTTCACTGGTGCTCTTAAGTAATGCTGCCACCCTGGTGCCATAAGTAAAGCATTAAATTGTAGTTTAACGTATTATTAAATTATATTAAAAGTCTGCGTCAACGTAGATTCTTGTATTCCGCCACCCTTTTGCCACCTAAGAACGGGTTTATCTCAGCATGTGTTTTAAGTTTTTATATTGTTTTTACGATCTTTCTTGTTCATAGATATTTATAATACATTTAAAATATTGATTTGTTGTCAGGTTGGCAGCATTACTTAAGTGCACCAGTCAACCGGCTTCATGTTATCAGTGGAATTACATGTGTTTACGGTCCTGTGCTCCCTCTATATATAGTATATAGTATAATATATAGTTTCTGCCATTATAGCTCTACTTATTAACCAAAAATCACGATTACAATTCACTAATTATTTAACATATTTATTTATTGTTATAGTTCGAAGATATTCGTGAATCAGTGTACTTCTGTAACTGGATACATACCAACAAAGATTTTAAGAAATCGCTGATGATAATTACAGAAATGACTCTACCAAGTGTTTACATTAAGACTCGTTTTTTAAACATCGCATTTAATAATGTCTTCTTGCAGTCGGTAAAAACTTACTAATTTTTACTTATTTGTATGCAATGTATATCAAATGTGTACATTTTTCATTTATATTATAATAATAATTTTTATTACAATTTTGACTCCCTCCTGCAGCAAAGGCCTCCTGGTCTACCTGGTCTACAGCAGGAGGTTTCTTACATGGAATAATAATATTATGTATTATATATTTATAAAATAAAGAAATTTGTTAAAATATATAATATATATATATATATATATATATATATATATATATATATAATATATAAATATATATATATATATATATATATAATTAATAATTGAATTTTCGTGTCAAACATTTCTTAAAAAAGAAGAAGAAAGGCTCTTTACAGATTATCGCTAAGAAAATCATCTACTGGGTAGTATGAATTTGAAATTAAAAACTTTTTATCTCCAGACGGTTATATAATACGAAATTTAATGACTAGTTTTAGAGAGTAAAGAATCACTTTTCACTCCCAAGGGAGCAAAAAAGTACTTTTCACTCCAAGGAGTAAAAGTACTTTTTACTCCCTTGGGAGTAAAAAGTAACAGTTGCCAACTTAACTTAATAATCGACAAACTGAATGATATATATATTATTTTTATTTAAAAACTAAGATACCTATAAATAAGAAGATATACAGGATATAGATGTATGAAAAAAAGAATATAACATTAACAATTATTTTAAGTAGAACTAGTGTAATGCTTAATAATTATAAGAATAAATAATTTAAAAAATAAAACTAGTTCTTTATTTAAAGTAAAAAAAAATTAAGTTGGCTATCCTGATTTTTTTTAAAATCACTTTAAGATTTGCACACTCATTGTTTTTTTTTCTTCGACAAAATATCATTAAATCAAAGTTTTAGTTTAAAACCTTAGCTTTAACTATTTAACCTGTCTTAAACTTTTATAGTTAGATTAAAATATTACTTATAACTGCTCTAATATTTCAATTATGTCAGATAATATTGTTTGCAATATTGACAAACTTTTTAACAATACACCTCCTGACATTGCTATTGAAGCGAACTTGGTAAAAGAAAACTTGTTACCAAAGAAATCGAAAAAGTTATATGACAAAGCATGTAACAATTTTAAAGTTGGTTCATGATCATAATATACAACAAGTAAGTGAAAATGCATTGCTTGTTTATTTAATAATGAATGAAAAACAAAACAAGCGTCAAGTCTGTGGTCGCTGTATTCAATGATCAAATCATCTTTGCTTGTGAGAGAAAATGTTAATATCAAAAGATATGCATCACTAATAGCATTATTAAAAAGAAAAAACGAAGGTTATGATGCAAAGAAAGCGAATGTTTTTACTAAGAACCAAGTTGAAGATTTTTTGCATAATTGACCTAACGACGAGTTTCTTATGATAAAGATAAGATAATTTTCAGTTAAAAAATCTTGAAAAAAGAAATGAAAAAAAAACATCTTATTTTATTTTCAATGTCGACGTCTGGAGATAAAATCTTGTATGCACCTTGGAGTAAAATGCCATTATTCCCTCGCAATAATTTTCCTCCCTCGGCTTCGCCTCGGAGTAAATAGCTATAACTCCCTCGGCTTCGCCTCAGGAGTTAAACAGATAAATCCCTCGGCTACGCCTCAGGATTTAAATCCTTTGGTTCCCTCGGCTTTCGCCTTTGGAACCAACATAATGCTCAGGGAAATAATGACATTCTTTACTCCCTTGGTGCAAAAATAACTATTAATATTCCTTTTGAAAGTATCTTCATAGAGATTTTTTAAGGAAGAATCAAGCTTGTTGTACATAAGGATCCCTTTATAGTAAGGCGAGCGGAAAAATGATAGTATTAGCTCGTGTAGAAACATGTTATTTTTTAATCCCGAGGTTTTACGAGTGATTTAATTTGGTTCCCGAGGCGCAGCCGAGAGTTGCATTAAGTTCACTCACATGGCAAAGCTGAGTAACAGCAGTTCCCAGCCTTAATTGTTCAATGCTTGGGAGCAACGCATAAACTTTTTTTCTCTCGTGGTAAGTTTAAGATTTTTCCTCCAGGCGGGAGAAAATAAACGACAGCAACAAGTTATTAGTATATATTCACATCAACACAAATTATAGACCTAAAGATACAATTTTTCAAACTGTTTTATTTTAACATAGAATTAAGAAAAATGTGAAACACTTTTTTCAGAGTTAATATTTTTCGCGGCAAAAAGGTCAATATTTATGTTGTTTGGGACGCTGAATCAAATGAAACCGGTCCGAAGTCGATACAACCACTTAAAGTGACCAAAAAGTGGAAAAAACCATTGTAAATTACCGGAAACCAAAATTACGGTCGTTGAAAATTAAATTTCGAGTAGAGTGTCGTTTTTCATGTTTTTTGGGCTTCTGAGTTGAATGGCAGTGGTCCGGAGTCAACACTCAAACTCAGGGTACCTGGGTTCAAATCCTTGTAGGGACGATAATTGTTTATCGTTTTTTACTTAATATTAATTTACAACTACAAAATAATTCTGGTACAGTGGTCCGCAACTCGGGCGAATTTCCTTTGGATGCGTGTTTCCGTGTTTAACAACAATTTTAGTTGGAATGATAATTTTTATAGTTTTTTACATTATATAAGTTTACAACTACAAAATAAATAATTCCGGCACAGTGGTCCCTGTCGAACGAATTTAATTTAGAATGCGTGTTTCCGTGCTTAACAACCCATTTCTTGCTTAAGGTTCATGCTTTAGAACCTAAGCAGTTACTCAATTGTCAAGCACTGCTCGTAACCCATTTTGTCTGTAATTTGCAAAGGAAATGCGCTAAAACCTATAAAAATAACTGAGTAAGCTTAAAGATAAGTAACTAAGCTTTAAACTAGTGCAAATAATAGTGCGTACTTCTAATTTAAAGGCATAGTTTTGTATAACAAACTGGATAATTATGCGCTAAAATTTACAGAATAACTTCTGTTACGTTTTATGTATTTCCAATACAAATACAAATACAAATACTTTTTATTTCCAATAAATAAAAAGTACGTTACGTTTTATGTATAAATCAGCACCATCAGTAAGTACCATTTGGATCTTGTACCAATACCAACCCAATAGTAAACAGAAGTTTAAAGAAAATTCAGTTTTTGTACGAAATATAACCTTAATTTCCTCTCTTAATAAAGTACCATTAAAAGTAATAATAAAATAATTAATATGTATATTTATACATCAATAAAGAAAAACAGATTAACAATCTGTTAATCATACAAAAAATTATTTAATTTGAATCAATCTCTTAATTATAGTTCATCTGTGACTTGTGAGATTAGAATATTAAAATATGTTTTAAATATATTTTCATCTTAATGTGAATAAGATAACTGTTATTTTCAGGTTGTAGAAACATGTTACTCTCTCGTCAACTTAGTTCAAGCATTTAAACATAGATCAGTTTAAACGTTGATCACATCGTTACAGGACTGAGTTATAGCGGAAGACCGAATCCTATGATAAGCATATCAGCCTATAATCATATCACCAGGTAAGTGCCACAGTGAGCAGCGCCAGAGTCGGCAGATGTGGTAACTAGAGGTTAAAATGAACTGTATGGACTTCTATCAATCCTATCTCCTTCAATCCTAGCCATAGCCTCTTAATTAAAACCTTCTCAATAACTTGTATTGAGTATTAAGTATAACTGTACTATTACAGATTTCACCTGAGTACAAGTATTAGAGTCTGACTCTTATACCTAGTAAGAAAACATAGACTCACTTCTCTACTTCTTTAACATCTCTACGGTTTTGCAGTGATGATGGCCTCTAGTTAGGTTGAAAGCGCTTTGCCAATTCGCGATTCAAAGAGATAGTTGTAAGGTTGGCAATACCAATGGCGGGAAAACGAAAGGGTGATCAAATTTTTTTTTATCATAGGATTAGCATGGGAGCCGTTGAAAATTCTTCTTTTATTCCTTTATTGTTCGTTAATTTGTGATAAATGAGATAAAAATTAATAGAACGACCATCGGTGCTAAAAAAATGGCCAATATTTCATAGATAAATACTTCGATTATTCCTGGATTTTAAATATAGAATCAGGCTCTTATCACTACAGACTTGGATTTGCCCGATTTAACTCAGAAATAATAAAACCTAAACGGATAATTTACACAAAGATTAAAAAAAAAAACGTGAATTTATTGAGTTATTTATTATTTTAGTGTGTAAATAAAATAACATAAATTGAAACACCATTACGGTGAAAATCGGCTTGTTATCAGTTAATTTAAATACCTGTTACAACTAATTTAAACAATTTAATGCAATTGAATGGTAATTTTGTGTGTTTGTGCAAACTAAAATTATTTAAAAGTAACATTAATTAACACTAACTAAAATAAAACACTATATTATGATCTTCATCTTCTTATCACTCTATTTAAATACTCGTGACAACCCATTAAAACGCTATTTTTCAATGAAATAGTGATTCTACTGAGTTCATACGCCCTAAAATTAATTAAATTAAAGCACTTTGATAAAAAAATTAAAGAAATAATCGTCACAAATAAGAAAATCCAAAAAACTCCCATAAGGACTTTAACAACGATCACCCTTTCGTTATCAATTTTTTATCAGCGACGGTGGCGCTGCTACGGACTTTGAATCGCAAATAAAGTCTTTTTTTGTAGAGAGACTTCTTTTCTTTTATTATTTTTGAGTACAAGCCGCACTTTAAACTACTTAAGGTGAAATAGTATTTTTCATAAATTGCTTACCTAATCAAGTTACTCATAGCCATTAGAATATTGTGAATTACAGAACATGTTTGCAATCATAACTTATTTTAAACTTAAGCAACTTAAATATTGTACTTTAAATAATATTTTTTTTAAATTCATATTGTTAACCTTCAACTCGTTTTAGTAACCTAACTTGTTTAATATTATGATTTTGTATTTTAAAATGAAAAATATACAATTTAAAATCAAAATCTATTCTTCAATTTTCTCTTCTGTGATTTAATATTCTTTGAAAACCCCTACCTAAAAGACATATACTTGCTTACTTTACCTAGAATTGAGTCGTAAATTAAGTTTTTATTAGTGCCGATCTGCCCCAAATGCATTTCTTAGTCCAAATGGGCGTAAATAACATTTACGGGGCCAGGTATCAAAAGGTTATTGCAAATTTTTGATTGTTTTTGGCGGAATGTGCAGAAAAATTATGCGGTCTGATTGAAATTTGGCACGCATGTAGCCAAGATTAACATATGTGCTAAGATCTATCGCATTATCAGCATTAGTTCAATTTTTATCAAATGACTTGTGTACGTTGTTTAAAAAATTGTAAAAATCAGAAAATTATTTAATTTGGTTGAAATTTAGTAGAATTTAATGAGATCTGATTAAAGTTTAGATGAATCACAAACCAGATTTTTAAGTAATATTGTAAAATCACTCTATTGAACATTATAACATTAACAAATTATTAATGTCAAAACATCATGACATCTTGAATGACATTAACACCCTCCCTCATTCAATAGTCCTAGTTTTGCAGAGTTCCCGCAATCTTGGAGAATGAAGAGGTTTAGTTAAACAATCTGCCAATTGATTCTGTAGTCACCTTAACTACGTATAGGTCTTTTCCTATGACTAATTCCCGAACAAAGAAATGTCTTATTCTTATATGTTTTGTTCTTTTATGAAATTCCGGGTTTTGAGCCAACTTTGTTGCTGCTTCATTATCTACCATTAGTTTTGGTGTTTCAATTTCAGTTATTGAAGCTAACAATCTCTTCAGCCAAATCAGTTCGCGGGCCGCTTCGCTTGCTGCTACGATTTCGGCTTCAGTCGTTGATATAGCTACGCTCGACTGTAGCTGACTCATCCATGATATAATACCACCAGAGTACAAGCACACTATACCAGATGTAGATCTTGCAGTATGCGTGTCTCCTCCATGATCTGAGTCACTATATCCAATCAAATCTTTTCTGCCAGTAAAAGAATATTTAATTTTGACATCCTTAGTTCCCTTTAAATATCTAAATATTCTTTTAACTTTAGTAATGTCTCTGCTAGTAGGATTTTCTAGCTTTCTGGACACACAACCTACTGCGTAACAAATATCAGGGCGAGTCCCACACATTACATACATGAGGGCCCCTACAGCTTGTCTGTATGGAAATGATGTATCAGATTGGCTTTCGTCTTTAGATTCATCTTTGATGATTGGTGTTAACACCGGACGACATCCACTCATATTAAACCTTTCTAGAATCTTTTCAATATACTTAGTTTGGTCAATTGTGATGGAGCCATCTTCATATTTCTTTATTTCCATTCCAAGGTAATATGAAGCATCTTGATATGTTATTTTAAATTCTTTTTGTACTTCCTGAATGAACTCTTGTAAATCCTGCACATCGTTGTAAGCTACTAAGCCATCATCAACGTATAGACTCAGGATTAACTTCCGTTGTCCTCTCTTTCTTACAAAAAGACATGGATCACTTTCACACTTCTTAAAACCTATTTCACATAGATAATCTGTAAATTTTTTATGCCAGCACCTCGGAGCTTGCTTGAGGCCATACAAACTTCTAGTTAATTTACAGACTTTATTTGTACCATCATGAAAGCCTTTGGGTTGCTGCATATAAATTGTTTCTTCCAAATTTCCGTAAAGAAACGCTGTTGTAACGTCTAACTGCAACAGTGATAAACCTTCACTTGCAGCTACACTTAGTACAGCTCGAAACGTACTCATCCTGGCTACCGGGCTGAATGTTTGATCAAAATCTCTTCCTTTCTGTTGTCGAAAACCTTTAGCAACGAGCCTGGCTTTGTATTTATTCACAGTACAATCTGCATTCATCTTCACCTTAAAAACCCATTTACAAGGGATAGCTTTATGCCCTGTTGGTAGTTCTGCTAACTCCCAAGTTTGATTTTCTTACAGTGAAATGATTTCTCTATCCATTGCTTGTTTCCAATCTTCATGGTTTTCACTTCTTATAGCTTCATCATAAGTTTCTGGTTCAAAGATTTTGTTTACATCTGCCTCAGATGACATCACAGGATCTCCGTACCTTTCTGGTTTTTTGAGTTCAGAACGATCTCGCAATTCTCTCTTTTCTTGATTTGTACTGGATTTATCTGTCGGATTGTTATCATAATCATCATCATCAGATAAGTAATTTGGAAACCCTAAAAAGTCTTCTTCCTCTTCTGTATCTTTATTTGATGTATTTTCCTCGTCAGTGTTTCTATGCTGGTCAGTATTAGAAAAATCATCAGTTTGAGAAGTATCATTCTTACTTGATTCAGTATCTTCAAATTTTATTTCTTTAGGCTGATCTTGGCCTTGATCAGGTATTAAAATAATATTTTGATTCTGAGTAAGAACTTCTTCAAAGATAACATCTCTGGACCGAACAATAGATTTAGTTTCTTTACAATAAATCCTGTATCCTTCATAATTATCATATCCAACAAGTTTTCCTTTTCTTGCTTTCTTGTCAAACTTTTTCCTTTGTTGAGCAGGAATGTGAACATAGCATGTAGAACCTATAATGCGTAGATGCTTCAGTCCAGGCTTCCTGCCGATCCAAGCTTCATATGGCGATTTTCCTGCTTCACTTGATAATGCTGTTCTGTTTAGTACATAACAGGCTGTGTTCACCATTTCTGCCCAGAAGGCTTGAGGAAATTTGCCGTGAGAATGCATCAAAGTACGTGCTGTTTCTACAAGTGTTCTATTTTCACGTTCACTACAACCATTTTGTTGTGGAGTATATGGCATAGTCAAGCGTTGTCTTATACCATACTTACTGAGTATTTGTTTCACATCCTTATTATCAAACTCTTTACCATTATCGCTTAGCAACTCTTTGACATTGTGACCTAATGATTTTATTTCAGCTAGCATATTCTTTAATTTTTCTGCAACTTCGGATTTATGTCGTAGAAAATAAACATAACGATATTTTGTAAAATCATCTTTGAACACAACAAAGAAGCGATAACCTGAGTATGACTTGGTTTGGAACGGACCACATACATCAGCATGCATCAATTCACCTGGTTGTTTAGCTCTTTCTCTAGTGCCAAATGGTAACCTATGCGCTTTACCGTAGATACACCCTTCACATAGCTCTTTATCCACATTTACTTTAATTCCAAATTCTCTCTGAATGATATCCCTTACATGGCGTTTATTCTGATGTGCAAACCTCTCATGATATAGTTGTAGTTGATCCTTAGCAGCTACTACATTTACCTGACTATCAAGTTGATGACTATTGATTTCAGGTTTATAGTTCCGCACAACTAACGATACAACCCACTACACAATTTCTCACACCAGTTATATTAATACCTTGTACTGATAGATTACATTCTTCTGTTTTGAAGTAAACACTATGTGGGTACTTATCTTGAATGGCTAAAACTGAAAAAAGATTTTTAGTTATATTAGGAACATACCAGACATCTGTTAAAGTGACTAAAACCCAACGACCTTGTACCAATGCTTCAATATATATTGATCCTTTTCCTAATACTTGTAAAGAATCTCCACTAGCTGTAACAACAGAATAAATTCCCTTCTTAACTTCTCAAAGTTGAAAAGAACTCTCTTCTTCGACAACAATGGACGCTAGCTCCGTTATCTACGTACCATGATTCACTGTCAGTTTCAGTAGCTAAAGCAGCTTGAGTTTCTGTAATTAGGATAACAGAGTCAATATTATTATTTATATTATTAGCTGGTTTTGGTTTCGGTGGTTTGCCATCAGCTTTCCATTTCTGACATTGTGTCACTTTATGGAAACCTTGTTTACAGTATCCACATCGTCTTTTATACTTTAATTTTTCTTCATTTTTAAATTTATGCTGGTTACTAGCTAAGGCTTGTTGAGGATCTTCTCCTGACTTAAGTTGGAGAGCCCTTTCATGTGCACAGAGCTGATTTGTCAAATTATCTACAGTTCTGTCAGATTTTGACATAAGTAGCCAGCTTGATTTAAATGAGAAAAATTCTTCTGGCAAAGTGTCTAATATTTTACAGATCAATAAAACATCTGGCATATTATCACATTGTTTGTTAGAATCACGATTTAGTTCTACTTTAAAATTATTCCAATGATTCTTTAACTTTGACAAGTGAGTTATAATATCATCATCAGGATGTTTCTTAAAACTAAAGAATTGGAGACATAAGTCATATACTCTATCTTCTGAAGTCCCGTCAAATAACCTGTGTAGCTCTAACCACACTTCACGAGCTGTTGAGTACTCATTACTTTTTGTAAGGTTTCTTCAGTCATATTTGTAGTTAAGATCATGAGTATATTGCTGTCAAGTTTTAAGAAATTTTTAAGTTCAGAATCATACCTGATTTTATCTTCATTAGAAGGTGAAGCTGCTAGTGGTGCAGGTATTATTGGTGCAGTTACCTTACCTTCAACAACCTCTAGTCCATTTGAAATACCTCTAAGACATATTGAAGCCTTATATTTCCAAGTATTCCAGTTTGACTTTCCTTCCAGTAGACCGAAATTTATTACTTTTGTTTGAGATTCCATTTTAAGTTATTAATCTTTAACACACTGGGCCCATAACCTAATGAGATCTGATTAAAGTTTAGATGAATCACAAACCAGATTTTTAAGTAATATTGTAAAATCACTCTATTGAACATTATAACATTAACAAATTATTAATGTCAAAACATCATGACATCTTGAATGACATTAACACAATTGTATACATTTACTTAAAAAATAAGTACACAAAGTTTCCTTTCAAAACGTCAAGTTTATCCATAATTTTTGTTAGATCATACAAGTTAAGTAGCATTGAGCGTGGTCAGTGCTGTATGGGAGACCGCTGATGAAACGGATACATTTGCAAGCTCGAAGACATGTTGCAGTATACATTTGCCGAATTGTACATTCTGAGGACGAGCGAAGCGTGTCTGAAGCATGGAGGATGAGCGTAGCGAATCCATAAATGAATCCATACATGAGCCATTAACAACAAGACACGCCAACTACCGCCTACTCTCAGAGTGTAAATGACATTTAAGGTTTACAAATAAAATTCAAAAATACTGATTTTTAACAAATAAATATTATGTTTATATTAATATTAAAAATTAATTAAATTAAAAAACAATACAATATATTTTTAAGATAGGATAATATACATTTATGATTAAAAAGTCAAACAAAAACTATATGTTAGATATAATATAGAGGTTTAGGCTACGACGTACTTGAGTAGAGAGATTTCCAGCTCTCGAATGAAATGAGATAATATTCCTATAAATAGCGTCAACTATTTATGTGTTGCAAAGCATTGGTTGTTTCAAATAATTAATGTTTCGCTTGCCAAGCATTATGCCGGTAAGAGAGCACCGCTCGTCTCTGGTATACATATATACTTTCTATTCTTCATAATTTTAAAATAAGGGCAAAGTAAGTTTAGGCTCTGTGAGGGCTCTAATGAATTAGATTAATTATTTATATTTTTCGGAATTTTAAGTGAAGGGCGAAGTAAGTTTAGGAGAAAAAAGAAAGATGTCACTCCACTTAGTAAAGAAGCTAGGAGACAGACGAAATAGATTTGTCCAGAGGCTGGTGTCTGTCTCAGCCTCTGGACAAATCTATTTCGTCTGTCTCCTAGCTTCTTTACTTCGCTTTCACCGGCACTGATGATGAACTGTTAAGTTTGAAAGTCGGCTCTGTCAATAAATATATACTAAGTGGAGTGACATCTTTCTTTTTTTCTCAAATTTGGCAACTCCACAACTCATCTTACTATCAATCGAAGTAAGTTTAGGCTCTGTCAGGTCTCCGATGAATTAGATTATTTTCGACATAGATTGATGTTTGCATGTTGCATTAAATGTGTCAAGAAGAACCCTAGTGTACCCGTAGAGTAACCGAAAGAATGTCTAGTTAAAAAGAAATTTTAAAATCTATGAAATCCAAGTATAATTTTAAGTTCCAAAAAAAATATTTCGCCAACATTTTTGTGAAATAAATTATAATTATCATAATTATAAGTTTTCTTGAGTTTTTATTCTTTATTTTATCTTCACATTTTAGTTTATTTATTATTTATATCATTTTATTTAATTATTTTTTACAGCTTTTTATCAGCTTGTCATATGAAATACGTATTGAGATCAACTTCTTGTTCCTTTATTTATTAAGGGTATAAAAATATGTTGTGTTCGCCTCTTTCAAGCGAATCAAAGTGTAGACGAATCAGAAACAGATCAAATTTTCTTTATTCTTCTTTATTTGATGTTTTCATTGATGATATATAATGAGCCTTTATAGCTGGAATAAAATAAACAATTTCATTATTCATTTATAAATACTGATGCGAAATAGTGTAATTTAGTAAGCTACGACGTTTTGGCCGCTTTTAACTAAAACCCTAAGAAATAGAATATTGTTTACTAAGCAATGTGATATAATTTAGACTTATACTTATATAGATAGAATAATATTCGTATAGAAAGAGCTTAGAACTATTAAGATAATAGAATTCCACCCATAGAGATATTATTACTAGAGGGGCCCTATCAGTTGAATTTTGAAACATCAAAAAAGTAACCTGATCTCCCTTGAGTATTAATATGACGAAATAAACATTGAAAAATACAGTGACTTATATAATACAACGTTTAAAATAGGAAACAAAATCCAAACAATGCGGGAAACCCGACAACAATTGATTTGTTATAACCTTAACTTACTCTTAGAGGATGTTTAAATGAGGTTACACAGAGCCTCTGAGAGCCCCAAAAAGGTGTTTCAGGCCTCTCAATGTATTAAGATAGTCAGTGCCCCCTCTAGTATATATCTCTATGGCCGTAGCGTTGCTATTGTGGTACCATCATTTTCCGCATCGCAATGACCGCTACGCACGCATCGGACGGACGCATCGCTACCGCTGTAATGTGAATGCACCTTAAATCAATTGTTTTCGGCATCCTGCATATTTATTGTGTTTTGATTTGCATTTTAAACATTCTACTATTATATGTTTTTGTTCTCTTTATTTTATTATATTGACAATCGAACGTGGTCAGGTTACTTTTTCAATGTCTCAACATTCAACTAATACGTATCTATTTTTGGAGTATCATTCCAAGATTACATCTTCAGTCTGTAGAGGGTATAACTTGTTCATACTCCATTAAGTGCTTCTCTTTGAGTCCTTAATTACTAAATCTCTTACGGGTTTAGAACACTCACATCATGCGTCGCATCACTATTTCATCGCTATATTTTGCTCGAAATTATAATATTATACATAGAGCGTTATCTAATGATTAAATTTAATATTTTAATAACCGGAAGCATTGCTAACTGTGTTAAATACATTTTATTTTGTTAGGTTTGCAGCCTTACTTCAGACCACCAGTACATCGGGTTTCGTGTTATCATTACTGTCTCTTCTATCTATGTATAGGATAATTTTAAGCACACGGCCATAGTACAATAATCTATTCTAATCTATTTAAGCACACGGCCATAGTAAAATAATCTATTCTAATCATTTAAGCACACGGCCATAGTACAATAATCTATTCTAATATATTTAAGCATCCTGGCCGGGTTGACTAGCCTTGAATTCAAGACCTCCCGAGTGTACGGTACAAGGGATAACCTCATATTAAGGTCCTTCCCCAGCTGGATTTGAACCCTCGACCCCCAGGTTGAAAGGCGAGCGCTCTACCACTGAGCTACTGAACTTGGTTTTTGTGCTTGTCTTTCGTGATGTTGTCACTCTCCTGTGCTGGTTTGTCATGATTTTAGTTACTTGTGGTACTTGTTTAGTAAATTAAAATATAACAGATAAACATTTTTTTATTTTTCCTCACCTTCTTATTCAAAAGGTATATATAGGAAAAGTATTTTATACTGTTTATTTATATCTTCTTAATAAGCAATACAATAGGAAACCATCGGTAAACAAGTTCATTTCTAAATTTAGTTGTAAGCATGCGCAGTTCCTACCAGGCATATACAGTTCATTTATGAAGCTCAGTTCATTTTATACGTTCTAGTTCTATATTTTAGATAATATTTACATATATTACCTTCAAACGTTGAATTGACCCTATATCCAAAAGGTACCAAGATATAGATAGCCGAGATGAATGATACCATTATTAGAGATAGTATTACAAATAGTGGCAACTGTTCGCCAATGATGTAAACCCATCTGCCCTTGACAATTCTGACCACTAAGAACCTAAAACACACAAATATAACTTGTCAAAAATATATAAATAAGTTGTTAAACTTCTAATAACTAGGGATAAATAGTTATTTATGCCATAAGGCTGAGAAGTGTGTTTATATCACGGCAATTAGATTTACCGACAAGCGATGCGAGTCGGGAAAAATTGCCAAGACATAAAGACATTCTCAGCCGATGGCATACACTTTTTTTTTGAGGTAGCACTCATTAAATGAACTGCGTTATATAAGGCGCGGTCGAATATCCACGGCCTTCTAGAACATGGATCACCAACAAACTTTTTTTATAACATTTTTTCCAAAATTTTCAGTAATTAGCCGGATTTGTGATAATAAAGCCTATTTCCGTAATCTGCACGCTCTTTTGGTTAATCTCAAAGAGTATTTACATTCACTCAACGATTTATTTTTAATCTAACTTGGTACATACGTAACTACTGTTAGACGTCAATGTTATCTACCTGATTTGTGTTATATTTTGAATGTATTAATGAAAATTAGCACAAATTGTTATTATTTGCAGTCAACAACACGACGACAAAGGTAATTCGTATGTACGCATGTACGTATATACGAACGTATATGATCCCAGCGTCAACCATGAATAATATAATAATCATAATAATAATAAATAAAATAATTTATGAATAATATGAGAGTTTTCTGATCAACTTAATGAAGTTTGTTAGATTCTATTAAGATTTAAGAATAATATTAGAGTTTATTAATCAACTGAATGAAGTTGTTAGATTCATTAAGATTAAGAATAATATGAGAGTTTATTGATCAATGAATGAAGTTTGTTAGATTCCATTAAGATTTAAGAATAATAGAGTTTATTGATCAACTGAATGAAGTTTGTTAGATTCCATTAAGATTTAAGAATAATATGAGAGTTTATTGATCAACTGAATAAAGTTTGTTAGATTCCATTAAGATTTAAGAATAATATGAGAGTTTATGATCAACTGATTTTAGATTGTTAGAGAGTTTATTGATCAACTGAAGTTTTTAGATTCCATTAAGATTTAAGAGTAATATGAGAGTTTATTGATCAACTGAATGAAGTTTGTTAGATTCCATTAAGATTTAAGAATAATATGAGAGTTATTGATCAACTGAATGAAGTTGTTAGATTCCATTAAGATTTAAGAATAATTGAGAGTTTTATTGATCAACTGAATGAAGTTGTTAGATTCCATTAAGATTTAAGAATAATATGAGAGTTTATGATCAACTGAATGAAGTTTGTTAGATTCCATTAAGATTTAAGAATAATATGAGAGTTTATTGATCAACTGAATGAAGTTTGTTAGATTCCATTAAGATTTAAGAATAATATGAGAGTTTATTGATCAACTGAATGAAGTTTGTTAGATTCCATTAAGATTTAAGAATAATATGAGAGTTTATTGATCAACTGAATGAAGTTTGTTAGATTCCATTAAGATTTAAGAATAATATGAGAGTTTTGATCAACTGAATGAAGTTTGTTAGATTCTATTAAGATTTAAGAATAATATGAGAGTTTATTGATCAACTGAATGAAGTTTGTTAGATTCCATTAAGATTTAAGAATAATATGAGAGTTTATTGATCAACTGAATGAAGTTAGATTCCATTAAGATTTAAGAATATTGTAAATCTAACAGTTTGCGTTCATTAAAAATGAGGTTCCAATAAAGGTTTTGAATATAATGTTTGATGAATGGATTTAACCTTATCCGTTTGAATAATTATACAAATACTTACAGTATCCAATAAAATGAAAGGAACCAAGCCAATCCTTTGGAGACAGAACCTTTGGATGGAAGATATTTATTTGATGTAAACATATAGACGAAGGCCAGCGGCATGTGGATACCGTGAGTAAAATAGTGGAATATCCAGGCTGGAAGGTATTTCTCTAGCTTAGGATCGTATATAGTTTCGGGATAATTTAAGTATATCGTCCAGTAAGCTAACGGGCTAAGCTGCCAAAAATAATATCATAAAAAGATTAGATTTGTAATAGGATCTGAAGAGGGAGGCGTTTAACCTGATTATTCAGATCCTAAAATTACTTCAGGTACCAGGTAGTTTTGCCTGGATAATATTTTGGAATTTGTTTTTACTGGTCATTCGGGGATCTTCTGGGATGACAATGCTGAGTTTTCGATATCGTAGACGTTGTGCTAACCTTTTGGGGGGATGGAAACCATTTTTTAATTTTTTTCTAGGTTTTTCGCCCGTCAAATGCAAAATATATAATTTTGTATTTATAATTGTATGGTATTTGAAAATAATTTGTGTTTGACGTCACTAACCCGCAATAATGACTCAGCAAAATTTGCGAAAAATCATAAAACGCAAATGCAATTGGATTGAGATTTGGCACGCATGTGACTATAAATAAGACTGTAAGATATGTGCTGAGTTTCATCTTATTATCAGCATTAGTTCTATTTTTATTGAATGACTTGTATATGTTTTTTAAAAAGAATTTAAAAACTCGAAAAGAATCAAATTGAATTGAAATTTGGTACAAGTGTATTAGATCCTTGGCCGTGATTCATCACGGAACACATTGTAGTACAGTTTAACATACAGTGCAGTTCAGAATAGGATATTGGAAGTGCTCGAACGCAGTTCTTACTAAAGTTTATTCTGGAGTAACGTACTGAACAAATCGTATACTTACGATTGAAAGAGGAAATACGAATGTGAACAGAAGATAGCTGGCCAGCTTGTGGGTATTTTCGATGTATTTCATTAATTCCTTATTTTTACTGTAAAACACTTCGATGACGTCTATAGCAGTTTGTATTGTGTAGTATACACCGTTAATTCCCTGCAAAAGAATATAAATGGTGAGAGGGTTGTGGCCAGCCTAAACCTGACTGTTCTTTTTAATTTATAATTTTTATATTTATTTAAAGTCACAGGATGGGACTGAAATAACAACTTCTTACTTCTTCAAATGACTTTTTATTTCTTCCACTTTATCTATTAAGCACTTGTGAAACTTAATACCCGCGCATTCTAGTGGCATTCCTTTAAACTAAATAGTCTTGCTATGCCTTTTTCAAATATAAATTACGAGCGCGGTAGCCGAAATCGTCTGTCCGGTGCTGCACCCTTCACGAAAATTGATGAACTAAATATGACATCTTTAAGAAAAATGAAATGACACTCATGATCATCTCATGAGTGTCTTCCTTTGCATGGTAGACACTTGCAATGAAGACGCGCTTGATGTTAATTAAGGCCGGCTTCTGTAAGTGCTTTACCTTCTCTATTTTAATTATTTTTTTCATTTACTATCCATTTGGATATAGTGGAATAGAATAACTATTCTGTTCTATTCTAGTTATTCTATTCCACTATACTTTGGATAACTTTATATCGAGCGCTGTAAGCTCACATTGATGGACCAAAAACTAAACTATAGACGGAAGACTCGCAAAGGTACTTATACTTATTACTTATACTTATTGCTTATACTTATACTTGCTTCGTTCACACGCGGGGTTTCGCAGACATGAAAAATCAAAAAAATGTAGACATTTCTAGAATAAATTTGCTGACAGCAAAAATTAACAATTTATTGTAGTTTTTGCCAATATTATAACCAGGGGGTGGCACTCGTATCTAACTAACTGTATAGAGCAATGGGTTGCATGGGGCACACCGTAAGAATGCGCTAGTGTCGCCATACTAACCCGCATCACATTAGGTTTTTATAAACAAAAATTATTTAAACCTGGGTTTTTTTTTAATTTTATTGGTTGTATTTTGGACGATTGTTTATATTTTGGATTGACAGCACGTGTTTTGTACAATTTTTCGCTTTGTTTCATACTGTTATTGCTCCTTTTTTCTACCTAAATTTCTTACTGTTCCTTTTCCTTTTAATAACCAAGTACCAATTTCATTTAACTCCTTTTCCTAAATTTTACCACTATACTTTCTCTCTAACTTTTTTTCCTTAATTTCTTAATCTTCTTACAAATAAATTATAAATTTTTGTTAATTTTCATTGTCTATTACACTTATTAATTTCCCTTCAATTATAAAGAATGGTAAGGACGTGCTGTGTACCAGATTGTACAGAAAAAATAGGGTTCTGCCGGTAAGTATCATTACATTACAATAATCTTATTAGTATAAATTTAGTTCAAATATGGCAGAAATAATCACTATTGGGAGTATCAAAAATGTCAAAATTTGAGAAGGAGCGAATGGGTTCTATATAGGGTCTTTGCCAGTTTCAAGCGACGAGAAAACCGAATACGACATGGTAGTTCACTATGGCGGATTGTTTAGGAACATGATAGTAAAGATCTAGGGAATCCCGCTAGATTTAGGGGTAGAACTCACTCGTTTTGGTTCCACAACGTTGAAACAGGTCTAATAATTAGCTGAACTAAACTTGGAAGTAATTACAGTCTTAAAATTTTCCCATAGAACCAGACATATGTCTATTGAAGTGACTTTGTATACCTTCTCTCATAAGATAAACGTTAAATATTTCGATTTTTAATAAGATTTTTGAGTTCTTATCAAATAACTACATTTTTGACTTCATAATAAAGACTATTTAAAATGTTTCAGATTTCCGCATCCAGAGCTGGATTCTCTCAATAGGTTCCACATATGGATAAAAGCCATTGGCAATGCTCGTCTGCTTAGCATGAAGCCGGCAGGTATATACAAATCTAAACGCATATGTAAAAAACACTTTAAACTTGTTTTAATTTTTGTGAAACGTACTATGTTTAAATATAAATATACAAGTGTTAATTACTTTTCTGACTCTTTATTATTCGTTATTTTGTAATTATTTCGCAACAAAATATTATAAATTATAAATATTATAACTTCTATAATCCTTGCTTTTACTTTTCATTGAATTAAGTTCAAAATCAACTTATTTTATAATTTTGAAAAACGAAGAAATGAAATTAACAGTTTGAAAAAGAGCGGGAAAATTTTTAAGAGTGTAGTTCGGGGGCACACCGCTAGAACGCGCTAGTTGTACACAAGAATTAGCTTCGAGCTCTAGTGACCCATCTATATATACTCTCTCTTATCTATGATTATAACTTTAGTTGTAGTAATCCAATATTGATAAATAAATACTCGATTTATTGGAAATTTTACCAGCTTTAAAAAAGTTCTCTTCAACTTTTGCATACGACTAACATGGAAGCACTTATTTTAAAAAAATTGATTTTCTAAAATGTTGAATCATATAAAATGCTCCACTATGAATAGGCAGACTATTTATTTACCATTTAAGGTATATTTTCAATAAAATTTGGTTTGAAGCATTTTAAATTGAGTCACGTTTTTTCAGGTCTGGCTCGTTGACTATCTGTGAAAGTTGATTGTATAATTTGATTAAATGCTAAGATGTTTTTACTTTTTCTCATTTATACCGTGTAAGAATATAGGAAAATATTTAAGTTTTTGAAGAGGAATAGGTCCTAATGAATACAAAAAACTAATTTTCCGGAGCTTTCGATATAATTTTATCTTTTTAAAGGCTTAACATATTAAATAATAACAATAAACAGTTACATGGTTGCTAACAAATAGATGTTTGGACAACAACTAGAGTAATAGGCAAATAATGGATACTAGGGTGGATCGAAAAAACTTTTTTTTTTATTTTTAAAACGTAATAGTGCGGAAAAGTTGTGCACTGGTCTAACAAACAAAAAGAGCCCAAGAAATCGAAAATCGGTTCATATCTTCCGTTCGCGCATCGGCGGCAAAGTTTACAAAATTTGAAAAAAATATCGATTTTTTTAAAAAAAATTAAAAATTCAAATTATTAAACTTCT
This sequence comes from Microvelia longipes, assembly GCA_018340805.1. Lineage (NCBI taxonomy): Eukaryota > Metazoa > Arthropoda > Insecta > Hemiptera > Veliidae > Microvelia > Microvelia longipes. The sequence continues at coordinate 43,416,001 of JACMZG010000022.1, read as the reverse complement.
AACGTGTAATAGTATTTTTCGTCAAAGGTAAAAGTAAACAAATATAATTAATTATTATAATATATATAACATCTTTCGTTCGCGCATTGCGTAGAAAAATAGGTAATTTGTACCGTTTTTATCATGCATTTCTGCAGCCTTTCGCCCGTCCACGAGGAGTTGTCTGCAAGAAGTTCTACCTATGCCCAACCCAACCAACCATCTAATGTAGGCATACTACGTGATTTTAAAAGAAAATATTTTAATAATTTTTTAAATTTATTTATTTAATGATTTATTTAAACTTTCGAAATTGAGACAAATGTCTTCTCTTTCATTCCGCCAACACTCAAACAATACAATTAATACATAATACAACATATCTTACAACTAAACTAATTTAAAGGTGTAATTAATCTAGTTAAATTAGTAAATGGATTTTCTTTTAAGAAAATTAGTTTAAAGAAAAGAAAAAGCTATTTTTCATTCTAAAACAAATGACTTGAAGTCAGATTTTGTGGAACCGTCAGTCATTATAGATCTTAACAAATAGAGTAGATTTTATAAATCCCTCTCTGTTTGTTAAGCCACATACTTTTGTTGAGGCTTCAGATACCAATTTTACATATCTCTCCACAACCTGTGTGTGGCATGGAAATGGCTATACGTTTGAAATCGTCGTTACATCGTCATTAATAAAGGATTTAATATTATTCTTGAAGTTTAATGTTGGTGTCAAGAAGTTGCGTACACCTTTGTTCTTTGAAGGTTCAGACTGTCTTGCCTTTAAAATTTCTTTAACCCAGCATTCGAATATCTTTTTTATCATCTTCGGTTATTACTTGCATCAAGTTTTCAGGGTGAGCGAAGTACGCGTTTCTCTTAATCACTGGGTCGACAACTTAAAGCAATTCTTTAGGTAAGTACCCCGTAGTTTTGATTATGCTGAAAACATGTTTACGGCCGTCTACTAAGTTGTGATTTTACTTTAACTAAAGATCAGCAATATTTGTTTTACATATCTCACGCAATAAAAACAGAACATTGTTCAATTGATTTATCTTTTAATGATCCAGGTGCTAGGTCTCTTTCAAGATTGTTGACGGCTACAAATGTAGTACTGAGGTTGTATGTAAGCTATGCCAGTCCATCGGAGCAATTAAAACAACTAGTTACGTTTATTTAACTAAGTTCGTGAATGCCGGTTTGGTTTAACATAAAATCACAGCATAATAGACGGCCTTTAACACCTTTTTAGCATAATTCAAACTACCTAAAGAATTGCTTCAAGTAGTCGACCCAGTGATTGGAGAAACGCGTACTTCGCTCACCCTGAATACATTTGCTTTTCGCGTAACGACGTAACGTCGATTTCAAACGTATAGCCATTATCCATGCCACACACAGGTTGTTGAGAGATATGTAAAATTGGTATCTGAAGCCTCAACAAAAGTATGTGGCTTAACAAACAGAGAGGGATTTATAAAATCTACTCTATTTGTTAAGATCTATAATGACTGACGGTTCCACAAAATCTGACTTCAAGTCATTTGTTTTAGAATGAAAAATAGCTTTTTCTTTTCTTTAAACTAATTTTCTTAAAAGAAAATCCATTTACTAATTTAACTAGATTAATTACACCTTTAAATTAGTTTAGTTGTAAGATATGTTGTATTATGTATTAATTGTATTGTTTGAGTGTTGGCGGAATGAAAGAGAAGACATTTGTCTCAATTTCGAAAGTTTAAATAAATCATTAAATAAATAAATTTAAAAAATTATTAAAATATTTTCTTTTAAAATCACGTAGTATGCCTACATTAGATGGTTGGTTGGGTTGGGCATAGGTAGAACTTCTTGCAGACAACTCCTCGTGGACGGGCGAAAGGCTGCAGAAATGCATGATAAAAACGGTACAAATTACCTATTTTCTACGCAATGCGCGAACAAAAGATGTTATATATATTATAATAATTAATTATATTTGTTTACTTTTTCCTTTGACCTACACGAAAAATACTATTACACGTTAGAAGTTTAATAATTTGAATTTTTATTTTTTTTTAAAAAAATCGATATTTTTTTCAAATTTTGTAAACTTTGCCGCCGATGCGCGAACGGAAGATATGAACCGATTTTCGATTTCTTGGGCTCTTTTTGTTTGTTAGACCAGTGCACAACTTTTCCGCACTATTACGTTTTAAAAATAAAAAAAAAAGTTTTTTCGATCCACCCTAATTGGATACGCCGATTTATACTGTAAGTCCCATAATATATAGGACATACAGGACAGAAACAAAGACAAAGAATTGCAGGACATAAATCAGACATAAATGATGACTCAAAACAATGTGCTTTGGCCCAACATTCAATCTCCCAAGATCACAACTTTCAATATAAAAATGCTAAAATTCTTGAATTTGAACCACACTACAAAAAAAAAGGATTGGTCAAAAAAATTCTATAGCAAAAGAAATGATCAGTTCAGGTCCTAATGAAGTCCTCCTGTGTGGTCTGAGTGTATGAACTTAGTACAAAAATCGGCGTAATTGTGCAATTCGGAAAATAGCACCTGATTGTTTATTTTTTTATCTAATGAATGAACTTTCTAAATCTATTTTAAAAGAAACGCTCAAAGCTTAGTACATAAAACTGACTTACAACTATCCAAAGACTGAGGAAATAGATGTACATTTCATATCCATGCCTTATACTTGCTGACTCATTGATAAATGGGTCCTTAATGGCTTGTGAACATCTCACCATGGAAAATATGCCTATTACAATATGAGACCCGACCACACTGGTATGAAAACATCTTTTCAGCTTCGTAAAACTATCTGTAAACATAAAACAGCTCTTTGATAAAATTCGGAACTACAACCCGTTTAACATATATATATATATTATATATATATATATATATATATATATATATATATATATATATATATATGTGTGTGTGTGTGTGTGTTTTGTGTGTGTATGTATACATAAAAGAGGTCTGTATGTATGTACGAGAATTTTGTTTTTAGACGTGAATATGGGACACGATAACTTTCGAACGCTTTTTCGGATCTAAATGAAACTTGGTACGAAACTTAACGTTTATAAAATATGTGTGACATCATAAACCCACAAAAGTGACCCACTAAACATTTTAAAAAACCACAAATTATCTAAAAGTGCTTAGATCGGGCCGACCTAAACTATGCAAAATTGACTTTGCAAAAGATTCACACATGTTCTACTATGTTTGGTTAACATAGATAAGAAGTTATATTTTATTTTCAGCATTTGTTCTGGTTTTATTGATTGACATATATAACATAATGTAAACAATCACGTTTTTGGACTAATACATTTGAAATTTCGCTGACATCGTGGCAGTATGCCACTTATATAAACCAGTAATATGAAAAACTGATTTAGGGCAACGACAAGGAAAGCGCAGGGGCCGCGGAACGGCCCTTGTTTTATTTTAAAGACAGACCAAAGGTCTTTTTTTAACTTTATTGATTATTGCCTACAATAAATGTATTTGACATAGTACTCATACTGGTTAAAGTGACTTGGCAGTCTTGATAGGAGGAATCACTCAGTGGTGATACTCCTTGGCTTTATTAGGTAAATGTTGACATTTAACTTATAATATAAAAATTTGGCTTGAAATAAATTGAACCAAAGGTCTGATTACAACATAATACAATTATGAAATATTAATTAAAAATATGATGTATTATAATTTTAATCAGCCACAGATACTTTTAAACTTACTTTGATCCATTATAAAAACCAAAAAACTTGATGTATGTAAAACACGTGTTAACCGAGGTATTGTATTTCGTAAAAATGCTGATAATTTAATTAAAGAATATAAACGTTAGAAAAAGAATGTGTAAAATAAATTATTAAAATTTTGTACTAATAATAATTATTATATTTTTTACTTTTACTCTTTAATTGTTTATTTATTAAATTTTACTTTATAAACTAATTAATAATTATTTTAAAGGATACGTTTGACTCAAGTTGCTACTAGAAACTGAAACGAGAAAGTTGTAATCTGTCCCATGTTGGGATTCAATGTTGAAATTAATTTTTTTATTCTTTATCTTTACTTTTCTGATTATGAAATAGTTTGTTGATAAGTAATTGTTTTTAATATTTATCAGTAGATTACTGATAATTTTTCATTAATTAGAAATGTTTTGTCATTATGGTTCATGGTCGTCAGGAGTCTGGAAATTAATATTATCTTTATCGGTTTTAATTATGTTAAATATTTATTAAATGTTAATTTATTTTATATTGTCTATCTTTTGATTTTATGAGAAATGGAAAAGATGTAAGGGGTAAGGGGTAGATTGGAGTTTTTTCTAAAAGTTAGAATAATACTAGTATATAGAAGGACCGTAAACGCAATGTAATTCTACTGATAACATGAAACCTGGTTTACTGGTGGTCTTAAGTAGGGTTACCACCCTAAAAACAAAACATTATTTTATATATGTTTCATAAATATTCATTAATGAATAAAGATTGCAAAGAACAAATATAATAACTTAAAACACCTGCTGAATATTTAATAAAACCAGTCTTAGATAGCAAAAGGATAGCGGAATACAAAAGTTAACGAGGACCACTATCAATATAATTTTAATTAAAAACGTTAAACTACAATTTAGAATGCTTAAAATATTGTAATGCACCGATATTTATATTAGTATTTTATGAATAATCAATCATTAATTATTAATAGAGCATAATAATTCAGCAACCGGAAGTATTGCCAACTTTTTTAATAAGAAAATTGTATATTTTTAGGGTGGCAGCATTACTTAAGTGCACCAGTGAACCGCCTTTCGTGTTATCAGTAGTGCTTATTCTATATATAGTATTATTCTAAGTTCTAAACCATATTAGATTGGCTGCGCTCGTCCTCACCAATTCGGACTCGCTTCGCTCGTCATGAGAATATTAAAATCACCTAATTTATATAGACTTGTTTTGCTCGTCTTAAGATAGTAAAAACATACATAGAGATATATACTAGAGGTAACATAGCCTATCTTAATACATATGGAAGTTTGCACATTTATACATTGAATATGACTATATACCTCTATTCATTTCACAATTATTTGTTAGTAAACATAAAAAATTAAAATTATGATATCTAATAAAAAAAAAAAATATTTAGAAATCGTTAACGTTAAATTAAAAATTTGCTAAACGATAAGAACAGATATTAACTATCAATAAAATTAACTATATATCATAATTAATTATTAGTTCAACGAGCAAAGGTTTCGTTGTGCAGTTTATTAAACGATTTTATCGTTGAGTAATCTAATTGGAAAATTTTAATGTTTAATTACACTAATTTATTCAAACAAGAGGTATATTATCTTGAATATATATATATATATATATATATATATATATATATATATATATATATATGTGTGTGTGTGTGTGTATATCTTAAACCTTTGTTTTTGTCATCTTCAATCTTTTGTATGATTCAACGCCTTACTCTCTATCGTCAGCATCCAATTAGTTCTACTGTCATCTACTATCATCCTACATCTTTCTTTTTCAACTATAGCCCGGTATCATATCTGCTACGATCTTCACTTACCTGCCATTTTTAATCTGGCAGGGAAAATGAATGCTGAAAAATATTTTGATCGGTATGAAATTTAGGACGCATGTAGTCATAAGATCATAATTTTCATCTTAGGGTTAGTTCAGTTATATTAAATGACTTGTTTACGTTTTTAAATAATTGCGAAAAATCAAAAAGTAATTTATTGTTGGGATTTAGCACAAGTATATTACTTTACGTAATAAATAAGTAAACAAAGTTTCCTTTATATGATTTTTTGAATCATATTAATTAAGCAGCATCGAGTGAGATAGTGCCTGGATGGGTGACCGCTGAGAATAAAACGCATGTATTTAGTTTCTGAGAAGGTGTGGCAGTATAAATTTAGTTACTTTTATATTCTGAGGACGAGCGAAGCGAGTCTGAAGTTGTTAATATGAGCGTAGCGAAACCAAACTGGTGATGAAGAGTTCTTAGGTATCACGTACCCGATTTTTTTCTTTTTGTTACAAAACACTAATAATTACTACAAAATTAACTTAGGTTTTACCCAGAGACTTAGGTCCGTACACTGAGAAAAATTTTTGGCGTTTCCCAGAGGAAAAAAACTGGGTCTAACAAGAAATTCTAGTGAAGCGAATGACTACTAGAAGTATCCTGAGTTAACTAAATGAAAATAGTTAAGGGCGTTTAGTAGAATTGACTAATCAATTCTGTTAAGGGTTCTTGTTGAGGTAACCCATACGTTCACTGGGAAATTTAGCTAAACCAACAGTATTTTAGTTAGAATCATTGTTAAAGTAACTAAATTGTTTAGTAACCTCCACCTAAGTTTAGTTAGGTGCAATGGTAAATTTTAGTTAAAGACAGAGATTCTCAAGCATTTTCTAGTTAAGCACAACCAATTTGCAATTGCATTCTGGTTAACTTAACAAGGCATTCAAGTTACCACATCAACGTTCCTGTCCACATCAATGAAACTTCAGTTACTACAACTATATTTTCTAGCAGGCTCTACTACTGTGTATTTACCCCTAATATATTTTCTGGTTGACTCAACCACTGTTGTAGTTATCCCCAATTTATTTTCTAGTTGCCTCTACTACTATTTAGTTATCATCACTATAATTTATGGTTGCCTCTACTGCTATTCTAGTAGGCTCTTCAAGAATAGCTAGTTGCCTCACTAGGTTTCTAGTAGAGGTAACTATATTGTTTCCAGTTACCTCCACTACATTGTAGTTGCCTCTACTGTCTGTCTAGTGCCCTCTACTACTCGATTTTAGTAGTACTACAGGTGCACTTAGTTATAGGATTGGCATTAATGACAATTAATTCATGTTTAATTAATAATTGAAATATCGCATTAACTAACTTCACATAAACTAATGGCACCTGGTCATATTACACTCTCAGTAATCATTGTGAGTGCAACGCTAACATAGAACGAAAAAAAGTTTTTGTTATGTGAAATATGTCAATACATACATTACAATTAAAAATTGAACAAAAGTTAACCATCTGCAATGCACAACTAAGAGCACTAGATGTACCAAACTAAAAAAATAATAGAGGTTGGACTAACAAACAGTTAAAGACATCATACAATGTGTGATTAAAGAAAAATAACACAGGGTTAAGTGACATTAAAATGAAAAGCATTATAAAGGAAATAGTAACATTTTATTTATGTTAATTTTTTGTACAAATATTAAATATACAATTGTTTTGACAATATTGTAGAATTGTTAACATATACAATGAATGAAATTAGGTAAATAATAAAAATAAAGTAAAATACAATAAAAAATTTATGATAAGAAAGGATTTTTTTAAATTTTAAATTGTTGCTATAAATAATAAATTTACTTGTTTCTTAATTGTTATGTTAATAATTAATTTTATGAATTAATTAATCATTTCATACATTAAATTAAATTATTACTTAATTAAATTAAGTAATTAAGTAAGTAAGTAAGTAATAATAAGTAAGGGATTTTTTTCTCTTTTTAAGTGAGAGGTTGGCAGCGGCTTCTATGATTGGTCAATCCCCAAAATACTTATGACCTTGGGGATTTTTAAACTAAACGATAGGCTGTACGTTAAAAATTGTAGTTCTTAAATTGCGCCACTGTTGTTTGCTCCGGAAGATTGAAACGGGTCTTAAAATGTGCAGAATAAAAATTAGAAGTAAAGTACAGTTTAGAATTTTTATAGTTTACTTAGAAACGGAGATATTTCCATTTAAGTGATTTTTACCCCCACTCTTTGCTGGATCGCCCACTTAGGATACCTCCGTGGAACCTTGTCTCCAACCAGGAGGCCAAAGTAACGTATGAAGGTTAACATCTCGGATGTTAACATTCATACGTTTCATACTGTTATAGCTATCACTTTAATTAAATTGAAATGCACTAATCACACCGAGAGTTAAGCACTGGAGCTATCACTTTAATTAAATTGAAATGCACTAATCACACCGAGAGTTAAGCACTGTAGCTATCACTTTAATTAAATTGAAATGCTCTAATCACACCGAGAGTTAGGTACTGTAGCTATTACTTTAATTAATTGAAATGCACTAATCACCTGTAGCTATCACTTTAATTAAATTGAAATGCACTAATCACCGAGAGTTAAGCACTGTAGCTATCACTTTAATTAAATTGAATGTACTAATCACACAGAGAGTTAAGCACTGTAAATAGCAAAGATCACGCACGAGCACGAGAGCTCGAGAAATACTGTGAGTGAGATAAAGCTTCAGTAGAGGGCCTCGGGACGCTAGGGTGGGGATATTTGTTGTACTTAACTGGACAAACCATAGGTTTTAACTAAACGTAATGTACTCTTCAGTGGAAATTCCCTTTGACCTAACTACACTTAATCAAATCTACTAGAATCGCCCCTCAACCAGAATTTTCTGGTAGAGGTATCTAAACTCACATTACATTTGTTGTCTCCTACTAGAATTTTACTAGAATAACTCAAAGAAACGAAGAAACAAATAGAATTTTACTGGAATGACTAAAAGAAACATAAAACCAAATAAGTTTTAGATGTTTTAAAATGAGCATAAATGGAGTCCATCGTAAAGAACGAAAGAATAGAAAGTCTCTCCACAGTTTTTGATATTTATTTACAATAAAGCAGAGCGCTTTCGACCTAACAAGAGGTCATCATCAGTGCTTGTTTGATGTGAGCTGCTCAAATTGGCTCGACTTGCCGATCCAGATGTTTTAAAATGAGCATAAATGGAGTCCATCGTAAAGAACGAAAGAATAAATATCATAAACTGTGGAGAGATTTCTATTCTTTCGTTCTTTAAATAAATTTTAGTTATTTCCAACAGGAATGGAAAAATTAGACGATTTTACTTTGGAATATTGTATACCTTTCAAGGGATCACAATAAACTTGAAGTCTACTTAAAAACATTTAAATCTCATGGGGAAATAAGTTGAGCTTTTTTCGGAATTTAAAAGTTATCTTTTTATTGCACGTGGTGAATGAACTTTTCAAAATTCGGAAGAACTACTGCGTTCACACGCGGAGTCAAATGGGGGTTGACCCCCCCCTCCCCCCGGGGGTTAAACCCCGGGTATATGACCCCATTAAAAAGGGTGGTCGAGTTTCGAGGTTTCAACCCGACCCCTAAGGTATTCACACGATTAACCCCCGCATTTCGACTCCGCGTGTGAACGTATAGTAAACATGTAACATCAATCTTGGGGAATCAAGAAAGATTAAGAGCCAGACTTCATGTATTGTCTATTCAGTTCATATATTATTATTCGTACATTTTATTTATAATTAATTAAGTACATTAATTATTAAATTATAAAATTTAAATCAGCTCATAACTCCATGCATATAACTGTAGTTAACTAAACATTCTAGTTAACTTAACCAGATACTCAGTAGCAAATGTCGAGTTCTGGCACAACTATTTTGGTGACTTGATATAACTAAATCACGTCTTGGCCATAGCTTTAATTGTTTAACTCTACTTAAGAATGGTTGGAGAATTTATTAAGATTTCAACTAAACGCGTTTAGATAAGTCAACTTAAAAATTGAATTAAACTAACTAGTTCGTCATTGTAAATAACAATAATACAGTTGATACAGCTAATTCCCTCTTAACTAAAATCAATTAGTTGGATCTTCTAAAAGCGTGTAGTTCGGATGGCTAGAATTAATTTAACGGAAATGAAATTCTAGTCTTAACCAATGAAAATGGTCTTAACTAATTTTTAGTTAATCGATTTCAGAATTATTTTTCTCAGTGAAAGACGTTTCCTAACATTCTCCTAACATTTTCATAACTCCTAACATTCTCCTTAAGGAGAATGTTGGGAAAATGTTTGGAAAATGTTAGGAGAATGTTAAGAAAATGTTAGGAAAATGTTAGGAAACGTCTTTGAATACGGGCCTCAAACAGTAAGACTGTCGACTCAATGGTGGGATAATTTGGATTCGATCGAGCGCTAGCGCCGCGGCAGACCTACTTTTTAACTTAGTAGGCGTGGCTTAATTTCCCGCTTTTAGCGGGAAATTAGCATTTCATTTGAAATTAACTTTCTATACTTTCTAAATAGTCATACTTCTAAATAGCCGAAGCGCTTTGCGTCTTCGTCGTCTTTAAACTTCCACATAACCCCTCTGATAGGAAATAAGTTTACATTTTATTCAATTTATTTAATAATTTTATCGATTTAATCAGGTAAATATTAGTGGCTAAATTATCAACGTCTTAGAAGATAGATTTTGGCAATTAATTCTGCCGTAAATATAGTCCGAAACAATTTAAAAATGTTTTTACGTTTTTTAAATTTAAACGTCTACATGTGATTTCCTGGATTATATCGATTAAACTTACCAGCCATCAGTAGCGTTATGATAAAGTTTGAAAAACTTTATCAACGACTAATTTTTCAATTTTTGTAATACAGAACATGACAATGGCGAACCATTTTTATTAGCATAAAATAATAAGGAACAAAAAGAAAAATAATTTTATTACTACAAAAAATGCAGCTGTCATAACCAATAGTTGCCATCTTAGAATAATACTATATATAGAAGGAGCACAGGACAGTAAACACAATGTAATTCCACTGATAACACGAAAGCCGGTTGACTGGTGCAACTAAGTAATGCTGCCAACCTGACAACAAAACATTACTTTAAATATTTGTCATAAATATCTATTAATGAAGAAAGATCGTAAAGAACAAATATAATAACTTAAAACACCTGCTTAGTATTTAATAAAACTGGTCTTAGATGGCAAAAGGGTGGCGGAATACAACAATCTACATTTAGTTGACGAGGGCTTTTAATATAATTTTAATAAATACGTTAAACTACAATTTAAAATGCTTAAAATATTGTAATGCACCGATATTTATATTAGTATTTTATGAATAATCAATCATTAATTAATAATAGAACATAATAATTCAGCAACCGGAAGTATTGCCAACTTTTTTATAAGAAAATTGTTTATTGTTAGGGTGGCAGCATTACTTAGTTGCACCAGTGAACCGGCTTTCGTGTTATCAGCAGTGCTCCTTCTATATATAGTATTATTCTAAGGTTGCCATGGTTTACATAAATTTAAAGTTTAAAAATATATTGGTAATTTTTGGAAAGCTTTCAGAGTTCATGAGTAATCCACACAGGTCCGCCGCATCGCTGATTTCTAGCAGCTTGCGATAATCGAATACAAACTTTCCCTCATTTAAGTTAACTCCCCTGGTTCTACCTCTCATGCCTAGATCAGAATCCATTTTATTTAAATGCTCATAAAAAAATAAACAAAACGTCAAAAAAACTTGCTTGTCAATGACAAATTGAAATGTCTTATTAACGATTTCCTTCGACCAGTCGATGTCATAAATATTTAGATAATTAATTAGGGTTAGCTTCGGTTAGATAAAAAAATTCTAATAACTTCTTCACGGAAATACGAAATTAAAGTTGCAGACGTTGTCAAGTTTACGTCCAATTTTTAAAAACAGACACTACTTAAACAGTAATGGTGAGTGAATTTATCGATATCAATGTTTGTAGGATTAGTTGTATAGATTTATACTACTAATACATAATAATATGTGTATATTATAGTGGAATAGAATAACGAGTGATCTTACGTATTTCGGGCTAGTGATATATGGAAAAATGTCAAACGAAGAAAAGTTTGGCCGCTAGGGTTACTTTAGCGCCTATCGTAATCGGGTGAGTTTATGAAAATGTGTTGTTGCCTGTCATGATGAAGGTTATGTTCTTTTTGAACATAACCCCTGAAGTCAAAATTTAAATTTAATAAATGTTGGGGTAACTTACCGTACTCTATACTAGAGCGAAAGAGAACGATAAAACAAACCATCGGTTAGAATGATAAGGGACCCACCCACAAAATCAAAACAAAAAAATTTCCATACAAATTTTTGGCATACAAAAATTATTTTAAACAAAATAAATAAAAAAAATCATTCTCGGGTTTGTAGAAAGGCTTTGAGGCTTTGAGTAGGGCATATATAAGGGAGATTAGGACAATAATGTATCAAATAAGTAGGTTTTACTTTAAATGAAGGGTGGGTTTCTTATCATACTATCTACAATGGGTTAAGAGGTTAAGACCCATTGTATATCTTAGAATGGGGTAAAATTATAAGGGACCCACCCTAGAAGAATATCATATACCCTTTATTGGGTTGGAAGAAAGGCTTTGGTGCTTTTAATAGGGTATATATGAGGGAGCTGAAAGCAATACATCATACCTACAGTAATACCCCATTGTAGATAGTATGATAAGGGACCCACCCTTCATTAAAAGTAAAACCTTGTTATTTGATACATTATTGCCCTAATCGCCCTAATATATATGCCCTACACAAAGCCCAAAAGCCTTTCTACAAACCCAGATAGTATGATAAGGGACCCACCCTTCATTAAAAGTAAAACCTTGTTATTTGATACATTATTGCCCTAATCGCCCTAATATATGCCCTACACAAAGCCCCAAAGCCTTTCTACAAACCCGAGAATAGCTGTATTTATTTATTTTGTTTAAAATAATGTCAAAATATGTAGGGAAATTTATTTGTTTTGATTTTGCGGGTGGGTCCCTTATCACACTCTAACCCACCCTTCATTTAAAGTAGGGTGCCTCTTACCCCATTGTAGATAGTGTTATTAGGGACCCACTTTTAATATTTATTTATGTTTAAAATCAAATTTTGTGTCAAAAATTTATAGGTAAATTTATTTGTTTTGATTTCGCGGGTGGGTCCCTTATCATACTCTAACCGAATAATAATAGATCCTTCATCGAATTTTTAGAAAGGCTTAAGAGCCATGATGATACAAAATGTTCAATCGAAGTTGTATCTTGAAGTCCTAACTACGAAATTAAGCACGGGAATATTTTAGACAACCGAATTTACTTTATTTATTTATTTTAATAATTTACAATAAGCGGCCGTTTTGATTAGGCTTTTGACTGAAGAACCTTAAGCGAACAAGGCATTCCTTTAACTTATCCTCATTAATACCGTAAGGATATGCCAAGAGTTGAAACTTCGTATAAAAATCAATCTATAGTCCTAGTTGTGCTATCCAGAAAATATTTTTTTATGACGTTATTGACCTGCAATATTGTCACTGCAAAAATTCCGCATAAAACACGGACAAATTTGTTGATTGGTTAGAGGTGCTTAGAGTTTAGCACTCATGTAGCATATACCAACATATCTGACAAGCTTCGTCATATTGTCAGCATTAGTTTAGGTTTATCGAATGTCTTGTATAAGTTTGAAGTTATAAGAAGTTAAGCAGCATCAAGCGAGGTCAGTACCTGGATAAGAGACCGCTGGGAACAAATCTAATGTTATTAACATCTGAAGACGAAGCGAGTTCAGCGACGAGTTGCGGTCTAAAATTGGAGATTTGTATATTCTGAGGACGAGCGAAGCGAGTCCGAAGTAAGGAAGATGAGCTTAGCGAACCCGATATGGTAAGGAAAAGTACCGATATACTCTGTACCCATTTTTTAACTCAATATCTGTTTACAATTTACTATTGAATATTTCAGCGAGAATGCATATCTATTCACTGCGGACAGGCTGGAGTACAAATAGGCAACGCCTGTTGGGAATTATACTGCCTAGAGCATGGAATCCAACCTGATGGACAAATGCCATCAGATAAAACTGTCGGAGGAGGAGACGATTCGTTTAATACTTTCTTCAGCGAGACAGGAGCTGGCAAACACGTACCCAGGGCTATATTCGTCGATCTTGAACCTACTGTCGTTGGTAAGAATTTAATTTAAAATAATTAATTTCTTTATACCTTTTACCCTCTATATCCCTTAATTCAACTCGAGCTAACGGGTGGATGGAATTACGACTCGTTGCGGTGTTGGGCTATTTTTAATTCAATATGGATATTTTTAATATATATAAACATATAATAATAATATAATGGAGTAATGATAATGATAATTATAATAATAATTCAATATTATATAGTAATGATATTGAATGGATGTAGTTAAGAATATAAAATACAGTTTTCAAAAGTTGTTTGCGAGAGTTTTTTCTTTTTATGTAAGCAAAAAAAAAACAAAATCTAAGAAAATTAATAAAATCCTTGTGAATTAATTAAAAAGTTAAATACAGTTTAAAGGCGTGGTTTGTCTTTACTTCGCTATAATAATCATGATAGCTGATCTAGTTACTACGTTGTTTACCTAAAACACGCTAAAGATAAGGTAAGAAAAGTACTGACGCCATTTTTATTTCTACCGTATTTAAGTAAAAATTATATGTATTTTCTAGTTTAGGCGTGCAACATTTTTAAAACACTAAAACAGTAGCAAATATCATTAGAATTCATGTATGTGATGTCAATAAACCGGGGCATTAATTAATAAACCAGGGCATTAATTAATAAACCGGGGCATTAATTAATAAACCAGGGCATTAATTAATAAACCAGGGCATTAATTAATAAACCGGGGCATTAATTAATAAACCAGTTTATTGTTAAACGATAAAAACAATTCGAACAATGAATCTTTATTTCCAAGCAAATGTCTAACCGATTGCGCCAAACAGTAGGGCGGAAAGTAAATTACTTTCCCCCTGATTTTTGTTTCCTCCCATATTTTCACAAACAGGCCTTAATACGGGTTTTTCCTCCCTGAAAGTAAGGGTGGAAAGTTAATTTTTTTCCCCTTTTAGAGGAAAATAATTTTTTGGAAACAAAACCAATATTAATTTTTTTTATCATATTTCAACCGCATAAATACACTGACAGCTGATAAGGTGATACAGACACACTGGACACTCACTAACTAGCAAAAAACACTAAAGAGGTCTTGCAAAACTGGTAGCTAAAATAATAAAAACAAAGGAAATTCGCTAAAACATACAAACAGATCATTTGTTAAACACCTTTTACAATTTAAGTGTTAAAATTGAATTTAGTTGGAATCCTAGTCTTGAGTTTCAGGAATAACATTAATTTTCCTATATACCAACGGTATTAGTGAGGAAAAGTTAAAATGATTCACAAATTTTGAATACATTTACACATTTAATGAAAAATTAATTAATTTCACGAAGATTCAAAATTTGACGTTAGACATAATAAGTTGACTCAACCCTGACCCTAGCTGATAGGGGCGCTAGGGTATCGATTTCACTCAGGTTGTAATTGGAGGGTGGTGTATTGCTTCTTACATTTGCTCCGATATCCTATTCATTGGAGAAGTCTTATTGTGATGCAATTAGTGATGTAGTCTTATTGATTTCGATATAATTATACAGCTTTAGGAGTAATTGAATGCTACCTTTAAGTTGGAGGTTAGTTGTGGGCAAAGAGACTAATACTATTAGAGGGAGTACAGAACCCGATTAACACAGTGATAAGGGGTCTGAAAGTGAGACAGTTTCAATAGGTGCCGTAACTGCACTTACCCCTACTGTAGTCTTCCAAGAGAAGACTAGATACTCCTCCACCCCTCTACAACCCCTATTAGGTTGTTTAAACACAATCTACAAACGGCGGACATTTTTCAGTGATGCCACATTAAACCACTTTATTCAACACAGAAAATTAAAGAATACATGCAATAGATAATAATTAAAAATTATTTAAAATTCATTTTACTTGATTTAAAACAAAATAGTCGAAAAATAATTTAATATTTACGTGAAATTGTAATTATTATGCAAAATAAAAAAATGACGTGGCACCTAGCTACCCAAGGAATGATAAGAACTGTTGTATCCTCCCTCTAATAGTATTAATCTCTTTGGTTGAGGGTCACTAATGCGTATTTTTGAACTGAACTTTAACACCACGGAGGCCTGGTTTCTGAATTCTTTGTTTCGCGTGTTTATAAGACCTAAGTGGTTTTCACAAAATTATCTGTCTACATGTGAGTGTGTGTATCTGCTATCATCGTAGCTCCCTGCGTATTAATGCTAAAAAGTTGGAACTTTGTACAAAAACAATCTTTAGGTCCAGTTGTGCTGTCCGGAATATAATTTTATGTCATTAACTGGAAATAATGACTCAGCAAAAACTTCAAAAAATTTTGTAACGCGGAAAAATGTTTTTATCAATTTAAGATTTATTAGGCATGTCGTCATATATAAGACTATATAAGTCATAAGACTATATAAGAGTATATAAGTCATATATAAGGGTATCTAAGTCATATATAATACTATATAAGAGTGTATAAGTCAAATATAGGACTATATAAAAGTGTATAAGTCATATATAAGACAATATAAGAGTAAATAAGTCATATATAAGACTATATAAGAGTATATAAGACTATATAAGAGTATATAAGTCATATATAAGACTATATAAGACTATATAAGACCAACATATGGGCCAAGTTTTATTTTATTATTCAGCATTAGTTAAAGTTTTATCAAATGTCTTTAATACGTTTATTAAAAAAATTGTTAGCTATCCCGCAACCGATTTTTTTCTTAACTATAATAAAGTCCAAACCTTCAACAAAATACTTATGTATTAACAGATGAAGTAAGAACGGGAACATACAGGCAGCTATTCCATCCTGAACAGCTGATAACTGGGAAGGAAGATGCAGCCAACAACTATGCAAGAGGTCATTACACTGTTGGAAAGGAATTAATCGACTTAGTCCTGGACAGGATTAGGAAAGCAGCTGATCAATGTTCAGGTGATTTTAAATCAATAATAAATAAATACATTTCGTATAAAATTTAAAGTGTTGCTCAGAGATGAGCAGCGGTTGTCAGGATTGATCATCTTTCAGTTAATGAAGCCAATTAGGTAACAACTACACATATCTAAATTGTAAATGTATTCGTCATTAAGTAAGAAGAGAGTAACTACATATGCTCTATGAAGATTTAGGTCTTCCGGTGGTGACCGCGTCAATGTAGATGAAGAATCCGACGTTTCGTTTCCACTGTGGGAGGCATCTTAAGGGATGAAGGACATCATGGAATGCTCTACAAACTGAATTGTAGATGGAAACGTGCAGTTTCAGATCAGTTTTGTAGAGCATTCCATGATGTCTTACATCCCTGAAGATGCCTCCCACAGTGGAAGCGAAACGTCGAATTCTTCATCTACATTGACGCGGTCACCACCGGAAGACCTAAATCTTCATGACAATAACCGCGGAAGCCTACGCAGTTTATTAAATATGCTCTAGTTATTAAAAGCGTTAGACATCTAGATGTTTATAAATCTTGATGATAGTAATATAGTAATCTAGCGAGCTTCAAAGATCATTTTGGCTTTTATCACTCTACTACACCAGTTACTCGGCTGCCTTATGGTAATTAAAATTAAACCTAAATTGTAAGGCACGTGACTATAGCGTAATCGCAATACCTTGCTCTTAGATAACGGATTTTAACGTCAATGATTTTTTACCAGGCGTGTCCGATATCGTTTAAAGAATTTAGTTTGTTGACTTTTTTTAAGAGATTCAATAAATTTCCAATTCAATAAAAATTAATAAAAAAATACAGCAAATCACTATAACTGAAGTAAACATACCGATCATTCGAACCAGGGATCCCTAAGTTACATCATACTATAAATTACAACTAATTTGTTGTTTTAGGCCTGCAAGGGTTTCTGATTTTCCACTCATTCGGTGGCGGAACAGGAAGTGGCTTCACTTCTCTACTCATGGAGAGATTATCCGTTGATTATGGAAAAAAGAGCAAACTTGAATACGCCATTTATCCAGCTCCACAGGTAAAACTTAAACTGATCACCTGAAGTGTAGATTACAATCTAAGGATATAAACACGAATAGTCCCGAAGCGGTGATTGGGATATATAATGGTCTGCGATTTTGTTCATATGCATACCATGAGGTATGGAATATATTCCGGTCGGAGCGTCTACCCGAGAGGGAAGAGTTTCCTACTTCTTTGGAAGACACAAATTCTACAGTAGTAGTAGTGATAGTAATATGGGGGGAATGGTAGTAACTACCAGGCAAGTAGGCCACGCTGCCAGCTCCCTAAGTGTTCTACTCCTTTTAGTTTCAAGTGTAGGTATATTTCATCTAATCTAGACAGAAGAGCCGTGAATGGTTCCTATCATGCTTTTTCAAGCAATCATACATATTTTTACTGACTCTTATAGTCTAGTGAAAACTGGGAACAACACGTGCTCTCACTGTAAACCACTTTAAACTACACTCTCAAAAATCCACTCTCACTCCACACACTTTTAACTACAAGGCACACACTATAGTATTATAATGAATTTACTAAGAGGGTCGGTCTTAAATTTTGTCTATACTATGTTTCATTTAGGGTAAGGGATCTTTAACGAGTACCTGACAACGTCCAGGCTCGAGACCACCGGCTTTACGTCCCTTCTGAAGGACGTGGTACGCAGAATTTTTATCCCTCATAAAAATCCAAGAAGCCCGTGCTGGGATAGAACCCATGATTAAAGTCCATTCATTCTGTGTATTGGCCGCTTATCTTAACCACTACACCACGGGTGGCTCTCCACAAATGCTACAATAAATACCATATCATGGCCATGGTCTTTAGCCAGCCCAAGATCATTAATGTCCAGCTGAGATGCGCTTAAGATTAGAGATATCACATCACAAACGACGTATGATATCGTATTTTTTTATTACAGATTTCAACTGCTGTTGTTGAGCCATATAATTCCATCCTCACAACTCATACGACTCTCGAGCATAGTGACTGTGCATTTATGGCCGATAATGAAGCCATTTACGATATTTGTCGAAGGAATTTAGACATCGAGAGACCTACATATACAAACTTGAATAGATTACTTGGGCAGATCGTTTCATCAATAACGGCATCTCTGAGATTCGATGGAGCACTAAACGTCGATTTGACTGAATTTCAGGTACGTTCAATACATTTATTTAACCAGGAAAGTTAAACAAGAAACATCCCCAAAATCTTTACACAAAACATTTGTGGAGATATATAGATGATGATTCTTGTTAAACCTTTTCTATAAATACTGTTTGTAGGCTACTGAAAGAAATAAAAATACTGCCGCAGATTTTGCAAGCCTGGCGACTTTTCTTTGTAATGGGTAATATCTTAACATGCATCACTACTTCTTACATAATAGTCCAAGAGGTGGACCTGAAACAAAATTTGACTCATTTTGTACTAAATATTTCCTTAAATTATAAAGAAAAAACATAGTCTGCCTATCCAGAGTGGAGCCCTATGTATATGGTCATTTAACAAATGTCATAACTTTAGTTGTATTTATCTAATTTTGACGAAAGAAAAAATATATAAAATATTCGTTTTATAGGAAATTTTATCAGCTTTAAAAAAAGTTCTCTTCATGTTTTGCACACGACCTACAAGGAATCACTTATTGCAAGAAAACTGAAATTTCTGCGGTTTCCTAATATTTTGAGGAAGCGCAATCATATGTAGGGGCTCTACTCTGGATAGGCAGACTATGCTTTTCCTTCATAATTAAAGGTATATATATGGACCTCCGGTGCCATATATCGGCATATATCGGCCACGGTGGCAGATATAACACTGGTATACTTAGAACAATTAGGCGAAGCATTAGAATCTAAAATGGTCAAAGTAGATTTCTTTTTCGAAATGCGTTAGTTTATTATAAAGTTAATTAATAAGTTAAGCTTGATGAATGTTTTTGTTTTAGACAAATTTAGTACCGTATCCAAGAATACATTTTCCGCTGGTAACCTACGCTCCAGTTATTTCCGCGGAGAAAGCATATCACGAACAACTGTCCGTGCCGGAAATAACGAACGCTTGTTTTGAACCAGCCAATCAGATGGTCAAGTGCGATCCGAGACATGGCAAGTATATGGCGTGTTGCGTATTGTACAGAGGCGACGTGGTTCCCAAGGATGTCAATTCAGCCATAGCCACGATTAAAACTAAAAGGACTATTCAGTTTGTCGATTGGTGCCCCACTGGCTTTAAGGTAAGAATAAATTAAATTGTTTGACTCCTAAATTTCTAAGTTCCTCTCACAGTTGAAGCGGAACATTGGATTTCTCATCTGCATTGACACGGTAACCACCGAAAGGACATAGGGTAGGTTCCCGAGTACTGACCAATCAGATCAATCTGACCAAAGGGCCGTTTTCAGCGCGTTTTTTATAGTGATTGTGATAGTAATTAGGGAGAGGTGATAGGTCATCTAGCAAGTAGGCCGTGTTGTTGGGCCTTTTTTGCTAACTCCCTTAGTTAGAAGACAGTGTTCTACCAAATGGTGCAGGCATTTTACGTCTATAGCTTCAACTAGAAACAACACGTGCCCCTCTGCTAGACCAAGCTTTTCTGCTCTCGAAACCATAAGGCAGAAACATATATTTAATACAAACTACTATGGAGGGTCTTAAATTTTGCCTTAACCCGGGTTCATTTAGGATTAGGGATCTTTTGCGAGTACCTGACATCGCACAGGCTTGGAACCACCGGCTTAATGTCCCTTTCGAAGGATGGCACGTGAAAAGATTTCCATCCCGACCAGGATTGAACCCGAACTGTCAGGGTGGCAAGCCATTACATAAACGGGACAAATTCTATATTTGACTGGATAAAACTTATTCACAAGAGCCTGCCTTTGTTTTTCTAGGTTGGTATCAACTATCAGCCTCCGACAGTAGTGCCAGGAGGAGATCTAGCCAAAGTACAGAGAGCTGGTGTATGATGGCAAATACCACAGCCATAGCGGAAGCCTGGGCCAGACTGGATCATAAATTTGACTTGATGTACTCTAAAAGAGCTTTTGTTCACTGGTATGATCTTTTACTTCATAAATTATTCTCAACTCATGAACCATCAGGTGTTTTTATGCTTCGTGTGTAATGAAGGTGAACCAAAATAATCTCGAGTTAATCTTTAGATCGGTTAGAATCTAAATTGCTTTTTTAGTTCCAGACTAAGAATTTTATCTCCGTAACTAAGATTTTTAGATAATACTTGTAGAGAGGTATCCATATCAATAATTTTTGTTGTAGAACCTTTAGTCTGACATATGAAACATAATAAATCTAATATTTCATATACTTGGAAATCTATCCAAGTCAATTGATACAGCAGGATGCTGTGAAATATATATATAAGTCTATTTCTTTATGCATCTTTGTTTCGCAGGTATGTAGGTGAAGGAATGGAAGAAGGCGAATTTAGTGAAGCTCGCGAGGATCTGGCGGCTTTAGAAAAAGATTATGAAGAGGTAGGCATGGACTCCATGGAGGGAGAGGGTGAAGGCGGAGAAGAAGCTTAAAAAAATATTTGAAGAAATTAAAATGCGTATCTTTATTAAATCCGTTCGACCTTTACTTTCGAGTATTTGGTCTGGTAAGTCTGTCAGTTCGACCTTTACTCTCTGTGTCAGTTCGACTTTACTCCGTGTATTTGCTGGTCAGTCTGTCAGTTCGACCTTTACCCCTCGTGTATTTGGTCTGGTCAGTCTGTCAGTTCGACCTTTACCCTCGTGTATTTGGTCTGGTCAGTCTGTCAGTTCGACCTACCCTCGTGTATTGGTCTGGGTCAGTCCTGTCAGTTCGACCTTTACCCTCGGTATTGGTCTGGTCATCTGTCAGTTCGACCTTTACCCTCGTGTATTTGGTCTGATCATTTGGTTCTTTAAGAACTTCGTTGGACGGATTTTAATGAAGAATTACGCGCATTCTTTCTAAGATACAAACGGAAATCAAAAAATTAAGATTTCATTCAAATTTCTGATCTACATTCAAAGCTCGCAATCATTTAATTGTTGTGATTCTATTTATACTATGTTTATATTTTGTCCTACTTTGAAAAGAAATAAAAATAATTATTACATTTTTGTTTTTACTCATTTGATGAGATACGTAAGATAAATTAGTTGTCACATTTTTATTTATTACAATACTTATCATTATTATTATAGGAGATAGGTAAGATAAATTAGTTGTCACAATTTTCTTTATTACAATACTTATCATTCTTATTATAGGAGATAGGTAAGATAAATTAGTTGTCACATTTTTCTTTATTACAATACTTATCTCTTATTATAGGAGATAGGTAAGATAAATTGTCACATTTTTCTTTATTTTAATACTTATCATTCTTATTATGAGATAGGTAAGATAAGTTGTCACATTTTTATTTATTAACAACTATCTCCCTTATTATAGGAGATAGGTAAGATAAATTAGTTGTCACATTTTTCGTTATAACAATACTTATCTCTTATTATAGGAGATAGGTAAGATAAATTGTCACATTTTCCTTTATACAATACTTATCTCTTATTATAGGAGATAGGTAAGATAAATTAGTTGTCACATTTTTCTTTATTACAATACTTATCTCTTATTATAGGAGATAGGTAAGATAAAATAAATTGTCACATTTTTCTTTATTACAATACTTATCTCTCTTATTATAGGAGATAGGTAAGATAAATTGTCACATTTTTCTTTATTACAATACTTATCTCTCTATTATAGGAGATAGGTAAGATAAATTGTCATTTTTCTTTATTACAATACTATCTCTCTTATTATAGGAGATAGGTAAGTAAATTGTCACATTTTCTTTATTACAATATTATCATTCTTACTATAGGAGATAGGTAAGAAGTTGTCACATTTTTCTTTATTACAGTATTTTATCTCCAAATATTGAAGATAGGGAAAAAAGTAGTGGTCATATTTTTTTTCACCACAACACTTTGCCTTTTTAATACAGGAGATAGGAAAGAAAGAGTGGGTGTCACATTTTCAAAATTACAGCAGTCCCCTTCCTCAGGTTTTGCCTTTTAACATGTTCTACAAAAGAAGTTTCATAGTAACTGAGTTTTTCTCTCAGTGTTTTAATTAAAGGTGTAGAAGGAAAGGTCAGAGGCTGGAGTAGAACATGTCGAGGGGTGGTTTGTCACTTCTCATGCAAATTTCAACCCTTCTAGTACACTTGCAGCCTTCTAATGTAAAACACGAGTTCCTCTAAATACAGCTGTAGTGAATAGTTGTAACACAGAAGTATAATAAAG
This sequence comes from Microvelia longipes, assembly GCA_018340805.1. Classification (NCBI taxonomy): domain Eukaryota; kingdom Metazoa; phylum Arthropoda; class Insecta; order Hemiptera; family Veliidae; genus Microvelia; species Microvelia longipes. Next base: position 43,392,821 of record JACMZG010000022.1, on the reverse strand, counting down.
ACGTCCAAATATTGTAGAGCTATATTGAGCTTATTATAATAGAAATATTACAGAGTTTAGAGCTTGTTGCATATTTTAGATACTATTGCGTAAAAATGGATGGATTTTTATAGATAGTTAAACTATAAGAAATGTGCTAGATTATAGAGCTAAAAATCAGGTACGGGGTACCTCGGCACTTTTCCTCATTACATTGAATTTCTGCTTCGGAATCGCTTCGCTCGTCCTCAGAAATACAGTTCCCCAAATTTATAATGCCTCATGCCTTCGGACTCGCTTTGCTCATCTTCAGATAGTAAATGCATCCGTATCATTCGCAGCGGTCACCCATACAGCACTGACCACGCTCGATGCTGCTTAACTTTTATAACCCAAAAAAATCATGGATATACTTATCGTATTGAAACGAAACTTGGCGTACTTATTTATTACGTAAAGATATACACTTGCACCAAATTTCAACTTAATTGAATTATTTTCCGATTTTTTACAATTTTTTTAAATAACGTATACTAGTCATTCGACAAAAATTGAACTAATGCTGATAATGAGATGAAACTTAGCATAACATAGTCTAACTAGTCTAATACATGGCTACATGCGTGCGAATTCCAATCGGATCGCATAATTTTTCTGTTATATGATTTTTCGAAATTTTTGCTGAGTTATTATTGCGGGTTAATTACGTCATAAAAATAGTTTCCGAATAGCACATCTACAGCGGTAGACTAATTTTTGTATAAGGTTCAACTCTCTAGTATAAATACACTGGGAGCTACGATGATAACATACACACACACTCATACCGCCAGACAACTTTGTGAAAATAATACGCCAGACAACATGTGAAACCACTCAGGAGGCCTTAAAACGCCTGAAACGGAATTCCGGTGACATCCAGTTTCGGATTTTTTCGCAAACAATACTTTTCCCATATACCTACGGTATAAATGATAAAAAGTAAATAGTTATCTATGCAACAAGGGATGAAAGTAAGTTTTACAGCTCATGTTAAAGTTTCGTCCTAAGGCAGCGCCGAAGGAGGAAACTTTATTAGCTCACGAGGCCGGCAGGCCGAGGGAGATAAACTAGTTAGCTCCCGAGGCTTGCCGAGGGAGATAATACGAGAGCTGAAAACTTACATCCCTTGTTGCATATTAAATTTTATCTACGACTAGAGAACTAATACTAACAACTATTAATATATTCTTCGGCTCCTTAATTGTTATTGTGTTAGTTTAGTTTATTCTTACCATGTCAATTACTCTGATGAAGAGAGAATAAAGCCAATATCTTCACATTATTTTATTGTAAGCTGTCAATAGAATAATGTGTAATACTATATTTGTAATTTGTACATTAGCGTGTGTATATTGTATATTCTATCCGTAGTACCAACATAACACGGAAAAAAATCCTAAAAATTTTCTAAAATTCCAAAAGTTTTACTAAAAATTCTGTCAAGTTGGCAACACTTTCACTTTCCTCCCTAGGGAGTAAAAGTACATTTACAGTGTGAGATAACAAGACTGTAAGTAGAACTTACAATACAAGGAGTAGATAAAATATGTTTTCAAGAGTTAAAGAGGTTAATTAATTTTTCACTAACGTTAATGGATCAGCGTCCCTTATATTTTTCTCTTTAGAATGGAACAAGGATAATGATTTCTTCTGAATCCCCTGAATGGATGGGAATTCCCTTTAAGAAAGGAAGCCTAGAGCCTTTTGTTTTCTTAGCCTTTTAAGAATAAGGAAAATTAAAATAAATGAGATTAAATGAGAACACACCCTGATTTGTTAAACTGCTTATCATTTTTGTTGTTGCTCATATTTATGCTATAGCCAAAATTAAGTATGCTTTATTTCATTTAAATAATGTACAAATCAAAAAAATACATATAAAGATTTTTTTGTACAAAATATGAAGTTATACTATACTTAGAGTTAATTATAGTTAACAGCAATTGATTTCTTTTAAAAATGTGAGACCTCAAAAGCGATAAAAATGTGATTAATGTAGTTATTATGCATAATATCCTCAGTTATAAATAATATCCTCTATTAAATATCCTCAGTATAAATATATGGTCTATTATGCATAATATCCTCAGTTATAATAATATCCTCTATTATGCATAATATCCTCAGTTATAAAATAATATGGTCTATTATGCATAATATCCTCAGTTATAAATAATATATTATGCATAATATCCTCAGTTATAAATAATATCTATTATGCATAATATCCTCAGTTATAAATAATATGGTCTATTATGCATAATATCCTCAGTTATAAATAATATCCTCTATTATGCATAATATCCTCAGTTATAAATAATATCCTCTATTATGCATAATATCCTCAGTTATAAATAATATGGTCTATTATGCATAATATCCTCAGTTATAAATAATATCCTCTATTATGCATAATATCCTCAGTTATAAATAATATGGTCTATTATGATAATATCCTCAGTTATAAATAATATCCTTCTATTATGCATAATATTCCTCAGTTATAATAATATCTCTATTATGCATAATATCCTCATATAAATAATATATTATGCATAATATCCTCAGTTATAAATAATATCCTCTATTATGCATAATATCCTCAGTTAAATAATCTCTATTATGCATAATATCCTCAGTTTATAAATATTCCTCTATTATGCATAATATCCTCAGTTATAAATAATATCCTCTTTTATGCATAATATCCTCAGTTATAATAATATCCCTTTATGCATAATATCCTCAGTTATAATAATATCCTCTATTATGCATAATATCCTCAGTTATAAATAATATCCTCTATTTATGCCTCAGTTATAAATATTATCCTCATTATGCATAATATCCTCAGTTATAAATAATTCCTCTATTATGCATAATATCCTAGTTATAAATAAGATCCTCTATTATGCATAATATCCTCTTGCCAACCGGTCCTGTGCCCCCTAGACTCACAGAGACACTGACCGAGACGACCGGCGTAACATCGATACCGCCGTACGGGCGCTACTCAGCACCACGTACCACCGAGGGGGACCTCATTCACTTGACACTGGTCCAGCCTCGTGGACAAAGAGAAAGAATACACGGTCGCCAGTCTCTTTAGAAATACTAAGCGATAAAGAGACAAATCCTAACCTGAACTAACAGCTCTAACCTAAACGACCAGTAATGATATCGTACTGGCGGCTGATAAAGTACGGCGCTGGCAATGATAACTTGCATAGCGGATGGATTTATGTGATAGCAGTGTGGTACGGCGACAAATAATCACTTCACCGCTGCTATTATGGACTGAAAGTGAACTGGCTCAGACACAGAGTGTCAGCCTCGGAGTATACGTCGGTAATGATGGCTTGGTCGACGGCTAAATAAAGGATACCTCTTCTGGCAGTGATGTCCTACCAGTCCAACGCGAAAGGATCGGAAAGTGGCGTCCTTACCAATCAATGAAAAAGGGCTGGAAGTCATTCCTCCCAACCGAGACGGAAAATCCCTTGCTATGACCCTTCCCTACTGGCGATGGGAAGGGTCGAGGCCTACTGACTTCGACCAGTAGCTTGCCCGAAGCTTGGTCTCTCTACTGACAACTTGAAAGTACTAGCAATGATCTCTTGCTAGTGGATCCGGCAAGAAGACTTGGTCTCACTGGTAATAATAGCTTACAAGCTATAGGGAGAAGGGGCTGTCTATGACAACTAGAGCAGCGGGTAAAAAGCGGAAGACTGGCAATGATACCTTGCCAGTAACTTGTCAAACGGAAGGAACCTATAGCGCCTATTAGGAATGGTAACTTCCTAACGAGGCGCTAACCCTTCCTTGGCTGCCAATGATGATACTTTATCTTATATGTATCTTAGTATTATTACAGTTTGTGTAGACCGCATACTGTACGATGTGAGAAGTATCGTAATAAAGAAAAATTTAATATCCACTTTATCTTATATGTATCTTAGTATTATTACAGTTTGTGTAGACCGCATACTGTACGATGTGAGAAGTATCGTAATAAAGAAAAATTTAATATCCACTTTATCTTATATGTATCTTAGTATTATTACAGTTTGTGTAGACCGCATACTGTACGATGCAAGAAGTATCGTAATAAAGAAAAATTTAATAATATCTACTTTATCTTATATATTATATCTTATAATAGACGGGACAAGTATTTTAATATAGAAATACATGATGCCCACAAGAATATAAATAGATAAATATATAAACTTTAGCTGGCAGTAAGACATGATCTGTATTATAAGTTATCACCTGTTAGATGCCACAATCGTACAGTATACGGTCTACAGAACTGTAGTAATAATAATAATGAAACTTGATTAGTCTTTCATATGCACTTTTATTAAATTTCGGTTCTTCCAGTAGAGTGTGCTCTTAGATGTTCTGGCAGGTATAAAACAATTTATTTCATTATAAACTCTATGTTGATGTTAATATTCTAGATTCTATTTCGGAGCCTTGTTAAACTTTCAATAATAAATTGACCATTAATCAAAAGTTCCTTAGTATATTGGAGCATCCTTAAGTCGCTGTTGAATATTTATAAACGGCAAGGTTAGATAATCCTAACCAGTCTAATTAAGTCTTGAATATAGGATAGAGTTGCTAAATAAATAACTGTATCTCATAAATAGAATGTATTGGCAACATTGCTCTTATAGCTTGTAAAATTTAGTCCCTTATACATAATACATTATGTTCCGGGGTGAGGGTCCCTTTCCTAGTACTTATCTAGATCTTGAAACTAAACCTTAGAGAAGGTTTAGCTGAAAATTCGATACATTTATTTTTTTCGTTTCTAGGTTTTATAGAATGGTTTTAATATTTTATAAAAGTATAAAGGGGGTTTTGAAATAGTAATTTAATATTAGCCTGCAAGGTATAAGATAAATATATATACCTTAAGTTGGAAAAATCGGGTACGGGGTACCTCGGAACTTTTCCTCATTACATCGGATTCGCTACTCTCATCCTCCCAGATTTGGACTCGCTTTGCTCATCCTCAGATAAAAAATAGATTCGTTTCAAATCTATCAAAATACCACCTAACGACTATCGATGGTCCGAAGTTTCTATCTGCTTTAGTTCTCGTGATATTTGGCTGTTCCAACTTAGCTGTCACACTCTGTGTTAGAGACGTCCTTTATTTTAAGATTATTGGTGTTTTATGTTTATTGAATATTATCTTGTTATTAAAACATAATATTGTTCTTTTATTAGCTGTGTCTTTTGAAAGTGTTTAATTTTTCCTCTTAGTTTTTATTAGTTCAAAGTTGTTTTTTTTATATTGCTATTCTTAAATCAAATTTATTTTATAATATTTTTGGTGTTCGCCAATTTGAATGGTATAGTTTTATTATCATGATCAGTTTATTTTATCTTAATGTGATTGTTCTGAAATGTTGTAGCTGAAACACATAGATTACTAGTGAGCGACTTATCATGACCAAGTTATCTTAAGGTTCGCCCCTATGGATTGGGTGGTCACCAATCCTAGGACTGACCGCACCCGATGCTGCTTAACATTAGTGTTCTATAGAGAACAGGTCTTACCACGCATTCTAAGAGGTACGACTGATTAAATAGTTAGCATGCACCTTATCACGTATAAACCCAAGCACAATTATTTGATTGTTACTCTGTTGCTTTAACTTTAAACTAAAAATGTCTCATCGTAATGCTAAGCTTTGAGTAAGTGGTTAACCAATAATATTGTTATTAGCGAAAAGACTAATACTATTAGAGGGAGTAAAGAACCCGATTAAACAGTGATAAGGTGTCTGGAAGTGAGACAGTTTACATAGGTGCCGTAACTGTACTTACCCCTACTATAGTCTCCCAAGAGAGAGACTAGATACTCCCCCACCCCTATACAACCCCTATTAAGGCACACACTCTACGAACGGCGGACATTTTTCAGTGATGCCACATAAAACCACTTTATTCAACACTAAAAATTAAATAATACATGCAATAGATAATAATTAAAACTTTTTTAAATTAATTTTACTTGGTTTAAAACAAAATAGTCGAAAAATAATGTAATATTTACGAGAAATTGTAATTATTTTGAAAAATAAAAAAATGACGTCACCAATGCACCATTACGGCACCTCGCTATCCAAGGAATGATAAGAGCTGTTGTGTCCTCCCTCTAAAAGTATTAATCTCTTTGGTTATTAAGGACTTAACAGCTTATGTCAGCTACCACAGATATGTCAACTGTAGCGCGTACAATCATTACTTAACAGCATTATTCCTAAATTCAACCTTCAAAGTTGAGGAACTGGAACAGTCACATATCTATAGATTTAATAATTCTAGTAGTATTTAATTATGAGAAACATCGATGAATTTGGTTGGCAATCCAGTTTACGTCAACTCCAAGTTCATACTTAGTCTACGTAACTAGAATTAAACGGTCACCCATTCAACGATCCAACTACTAACATCGCTCGATACAGTTTAACTTCTGTGATCTAATAAGAAAGGGTTTTACCTCGCTCACAAGTGATTGAAGCGGAACCCATTCAAACAGAACTTTATTAAGGCAAAATTTAAATTGAAAACAATTTTTTTTAGTTTTCTTATAATCATCGTATTTTCAGATCATTGGATTCTTTCCAAAGTGAAGGCACGGAAGCCACAACATGACGAGAATAATTTTGAACTAACACTGTCGCACAAAATTTTTAACTAAATCCCTTATACAGATATCAATCAAGAGAGGCAAGTTATCTAATCCATCAATATTTCACACCGCAGCTCCGTTTCCATCGCTAGATTGAGATAGAATCCAATTAAACTCAGATCCAATCTAAGATTACTTTTCACGGGAATCAATTTTCAAAATTGTTTCCCAGTGTTTTCAGTCTTAAAATATTAAGGATTTTTAGATCAATTTTTAGTTATTTATTTTTAAACTTAGTATCTTGAACATAGTTTGGAAATTCAAGGACGACACATTAGAATAAAGAAATCGCTTGAAACCAATAACCCATTAAGCTGATTGCTTCCGATCTAACAAGATGATTCTACAATCAACTTAAATTTATTTTAAAACAAGAGGCCTTTGGCATCTTGCCTGCTCCGTGGCCTCGACACTTCGCGCACTAGTTGCTAAGCGGCGTCGGTTCTGCGGGCCACTTCGTTGCTCCCGCACATCCTTTTGGCCACATAGTTGTTGTCCCGTATCAGTTAATTGTATTAGTAGTTTTATAAGTTGGATACCGCGTCTTACAAGCAAAATTTCCAAATTCATTTTCGGAAAATCGTGATTCGTTTACATAAAGTTTTATACGTCAAACGATAAAATCGTAAAAACCAATAACGATATTAAACTTTAACTTCGTTTATGTGTTCAACATACATATTTATGCATCCATTGTAAATTTAGGTCTAAACCAACGACTTTTGGGTCGCCTCCGAGGTCTCGACATTACGTAATCCGACACATGTGTCGATCTTACGCAGAATCAGTACAAGGAGAGTCACGTGACCCTTTTCTGTCCTGTACAAACTCGACTTTCCTGTACTGGAACGATGTCTCGACATGTGACAGTCTCGAAACTACATAACATCGACAGACGGTGGCAAGTACTCACGTTGTATCGACACGTCGATGTCTCGACACGACGTAACATCGACACATGATTTGGTTAAAGTGTCGATGTTATGAAGTGTTGATACAACGTAAAATCCTGCCACGAAAAGTGTCGACGTTATGTACAGTCGAGACATCGTCATGTCGAGACTACCTTCATGACTACCTTCGAATCCTTGTATTCGCCCTGCGGAAAAAACCTTGGGTAAGTCTGCCTCCGTGGCCTTGATCGTAAAGGCCTTCGATTTCGGCACCAAAGGTCCGAGGTTCGCAGCCCGGGCTATGCTCTAAGATTTTATGAATAGTATTTATATTAAAATGATTTCGCCAACTTTAATTAATTCTTAAAGGGTAGTAGATGCAACCTACCTGAGGTGGTTCCCGCAGGGTGAATACCCTGATGGGCCGAAAGGCCCTAAAATGGGCATTTTATTTTTTTTAATCCTTGTATCCTTATTTAAGAAAGAGAGACCGATATGAAGCTTTTTCATGCAAAACCTATTTATTTATGATTAATCTGGACCTCACCATATTCTATCATAGTAATACTGTAAAATAAAATTCATGATATTACACAGTGTTTGTTTATAGGTCATGTTTTTGCGGTTTAAGGATTCTATGCATATTTCGTCCCATATATCGGGGTCGGGGCCCTTACAACCACCCTTATGTTAAAACATTAAACAGGTCTCGATTCTCGTGGGAAAGTGTGTAGCCGTTCTGCAAGACCCCCAAAACACAGACTGAAAAACCAAGTAGTTTTCATGAAAATATCTTCTTTAATATAAACAGTATTTAAAAATTTTAGTATTTCTAAATGTCTCATTATATTTTATAATTATACTTAATATATTTCGCTATACCTATCATACATTTCTTATTATTTGGTACCATATAAAAATATATTTTTGGGGCAACTTAAAGTTTATTAGTTTGTGAAGCTTCACCTTGCTTCTATATAGGAGAAGAGCAACAATGTTTTAAATATGCCTTGAGAGAACATGTTACGACAACATGACCCGAATTTTCATTTCAAAACACTTGTCGTGTCTTCTACTTGAATTATTTTATACGCCTACTTCTATTTAATGCACTGCTAGTTCTCCTGCCTACGTCTTCTTGAGATATGGATTATAAATAAATAAGTAACCTATTTTTATAAAATGTTCACGTTTCACAAGCCCAAAAATCGAATAGTGCAGGCAAGTGAATGATTATAATAAATAAAACCGAACGAAAAATACAATTTTTGGGGAAAAAATCAAGTTATTCAAGAAAAAGAAATTAACAGAACCAAATCTAACTATTTTTAAACGAAACTATCGGCATCTAAAACAATAATCTACAGAAATAAATACAGTCTAAGAGTCAGGCCTAAAATTATGACTCGTTTTGTTCAACTTTAATCTAAATTTTTAAAAAAATATACCTTAAATTATGAAGAAAAATCATAGTCTAACCAGAGAAGTTTTTTCCGTTCTTAGCTAAACTTTTGCTCATCTTTTACTTCCTCTAATGCCCTACCATACTTTTGAACTACTGCCATTTTTGGGCAGTACTTCTAAAATATTTGACGTAGTTAGTAGTTTGTTCTTTAGGAAATTTACTCAGCTTTCTAACGAGACCACTTTCGCCTTTTTAGTTTGAACAGTTTAAACGCTATATACAATTTTACAATGTTACATTACAATTTTATGATGTGAGGTCAAATATTTTTTTAAAGTATTAAATTTGACCTTGTGGGTAAACGGTTGGAGATCGGAGTTTCCTTTGAGGAATACTATCACCTTCTTCTTTGGTGGACACTTTATATGAAACACCCTATATATATATATTATATATATATATTTATATATATATATATATATATATATATATATATATATAATATATATATATATATATATATAATATATATATTATATATATATATATATATATATATATATATATATATATATATATATATATATATATAATATATATATATATATATATATATATATATATATATATATATATAATATATATATAATGGTGACTGGTGTAAATGTTTTAAACATTAGTTTTCTTGCCTCTATGAATGAAAGTAGCTTATATGGCACTGTGAAGCAGAGTTCCGAGGTATCCTGTACCCGTAATTTTTAGTAAATAAATGTTTTAAATGGAAAAACTTAAACATTTAAGTAAAATTTAATCTCATGCTAGTCTTTTAAATCAACCGTATAAATCGGAAATGTAATAACGGACCGGATTATTTGTAGGTTATAATCTGGGTTTTTAAACAAACATATATCCTATGAAAAACTTTCAAAACGGAGTTCCCCTCGTAACATTAACATAGAGGCAACAATTTGTTAGGCTTACATCCTTTTCCTTTTCTTAAACACGGTCCCTTTTCCCAGGTATTGAAAAACGAGGTTTTTGTGCCGAACCTGGTTTACAAGATGGCTCGGGATGTAAAGAAATGAAAATCCCTCTTTGTGGTTTCCCTCCCTAACATAACATTTATACTTTTCCTATTGAATACAGGATGAAAAGCAACCTTGTATAATCATGTGAAATTTATACCGAATTCAAATAAGGACACGCTTTTAGAACTCGAGGTATTTATTATACCGGCCTCATATTTAATTAATTTCAATAAGCTTGAGTTTATTACGAGCTTTTTAATCAATTTTTACTCCAATCGTCTCTCGTGAGTTGAAATTTTAATTAATACAACCCTGTTTAATTTAATATTAAAAACCATATTTCGGTGCACTTTATAGATAAACAATATTAACTTACATTGATAAATTAATAAGGAAAAAGGAAAAATAAAAATTCCCGTTAAGAGCCTTGCGGGTCATCAGTAACAACTCCTGTGGGAGCCACCTCAGGTGGAAGTGGTAACCCTACACATCGATGGTCCACCACGGGGGGTTAACCTAAATGGAAGAAAATTTGAAATAGATTATCGCAAGCTACTAAAAATCAGCGCTACGGTGGACTGGTGCTGACAACTCATAAACCAAAATATAAACAAATTCCAAAAATAAACAATTACATTTTTTAATTTAAATTTATGCACACCATGGCAATTAATTGATTAAAAGCTACATTTATTGTTATATTACAATTATTTTTCTCTTCGTTTTTTTTAAATTTTATCCTAAAAGAAATGGTTTGCCGTTGCCATGTTCAAACATGGCAACTGTTACTTTGTGAATAAAAAAAACCAGAAAGTAATGACAAATAAAGTTTTTCAAAATTTCCACAAAACGGTACTACTGATAAGGTAAGTTTACATTTCATTTAATTAATTTAATAAAGTTTTTCAAAAACTTCCACAAAACGGTACTACTGATAAGGTAAGTTTAGATTTCATTTAATCAATTTAATAAGCTTTTCAAAAACTTCCACATAACGGTACTACTGATAAGGTAAGTTTGCATTTCATTTAATTAATTTAATAAAATTTTTTAAAAACTTCCACAAAACGGTACTACTGATAAGGTAAGTTTGCATTTCATTTAATTAATTTAATAAAGTTTTAAAAACTCCACAAAAACGGTACTACTGATAAGGTAAGTTTGCATTTCATTTAATTAATTTAATAAAGTTTTTTAAAAACTTCCACAAAACGGTACTACTGATAAGGTAAGTTTGCATTTCATTTAATTAATTTAATAAAGTTTTTTAAAAACTTCCACAAAACGGTACTACTGATAAGGTAAGTTTGCATTTCATTTAATTAATTTAATAAAGTTTTTTAAAAACTTCCACAAAACGGTACTACTGATAAGGTAAGTTTTGCATTTCATTTAATTAATTTAATAAAGTTTTTTAAAAACTTCCACAAACGGTACTACTGATAAGGTAAGTTGCATTTCATTTAATTAATTTAATAAAGTTTTTTAAAACGTCCACCAACGTACTACTGATAAGGTAAGTTTGCATTTCATTTAATTAATTTAAAAGTTTCAAAAACGTCTACTGATAAGGTAAGTTTACATTTCATTTAATTAAAATTTACAAAACGGTACTACTGATAAGGTAAGTTTGTTTTGCAAAAACTTCCACATAACGGTACTACTGATAAGGTAAGTTTGCATTTCATTTAATTAATTTAATACATAATCAGGTAATTGCATGAGCACAGCATCATCACTATGTGGATAATTTAGGCACTTATTCATTATTACCTCATCAAATTTATTAAATCAATATATTCATTCAATGAAATGTAACTTACTTGCGTGCTTTGGCTAGTCACAAGTATGACATACAAAGTATAAAAAGTTTATTTCAAAATTAATGAAGGCAAAAAGTGGACAATTAAGCCACGCCCACTTAGTTTAAAGGTAGTTTCTCACCGCGCTAGTGTCGACCAGAATCCAAATTTTCTCGACTGCCATTGAGTCGACAGTCTAGTATTTAATTATCTATACTATCTGATCTCGTCCACGGAGGCCTATATTCCTACGGTATAATTGAGGAAAAGTAAATTTAATCAATAACGCTATTAGTATAGCAGTATTTTACAGGTAGTCTTTCAAAGCTATTGGCAAAAATATATATTAATTGGAAAAAAATTAAATTAACATATCATATCACAATGGACCCCCATCAGAGGTCTAAGTGCCTTGGAAATATTTTCACCGGAAAAATTAAAATCATATGACAGACAACTTACATCTGTAATGTGTATGTAAAATATCGGTACAGGATTTTTTTTTGTGATAACGCAATACTTTTCTTACTTTCCTATGGTATAAATGAGGAAAAGTAAATTTAATCCAATAACGCTATAATTATATTATAAAGGCAGTGAAACAGTCGATAAGAAACCATGAATAATACTAAACGTAATCTACTTTTACATTTTTTTCAAGTCAATAAAAAGCAATATCGTCTAAACGACTTCTGTCCCCTATAAAAACTAGGTAGCTCCATCTGGAGAAATTTACAGCCTCAAAACATACATTTATTAGTGTCTCGTATAAAAATTTACGAGTCCTAAATAAAGATTATAAATTTTATTGGTTAGGTATTATCAGAGTTGCGTATTGTTCCAATATAAAACAAGTATGATTTAAGGTTATTGCAACTAAAGGATTATAAACCATTTTAAAGGAAAATATTATGACTTCCTTGCAATTTTCTCTTTGTTATTTTACCCGTTTTTATAATTCATTAGTTTACCTTTAGCAAAGAAAAGGGTGCCTTCGTTTGAATCCGCTTCATAAGTGTTCACTTAAAAAAATAAAAAAAAATTGGCACCAATGTTCTCTAGTCTGGCGAATTTTCCTTGATATGCGTACTCTTTTAATTATCCATTTGTATTTTTAGCTTTCGGTTTATTTTTCGTAACCTGAGTGGTAGTAAAACTACTTGTCACTTAATCATTTCCGGTTTTTTTTTAAAGAAAATGCGCATATTTATCCCAATGGATACAAAAAAACTATGGTCATCATTAAGATGAAAAACAGTTTGGAATAAAACAACCAAAAAAGACAATTGGAAGTGAACAAACCAAATGCAGTCGGAGGCTATTCCTTGATTTTTTTTAAGTCAAGTTAAGTTAAATGCGACTTCACTGCAGGAATCTTTATAAGCTACTTACATTGAATATTTTCTATTTATTCCTGCAATGACGTCACTGCGAGATTATGACCTTCAACGAATTGATTTCTCTTTGTAATTATGAGTATATTAATAAATAATGACAACATAAAACTTTTAAATAATATTTTTTATTCTAATTTTGCCAACAGACTAAAGTAGACAATTTTCATAGTACTCCAACTTTAAAAACTTCAAATATGATATAAATTTGGACCACAACTAGAATGTTTGGGTCTCTACTTAAAAAAATATTTCAACTTGAATATAAACCATGGAATTACGTCAATAATTTATAAACTATTAGTAGCGTCATAATTTTTTTCTGATACTACGGAATTTCGAAATTTCCATACTGTGTTAAACACATATGCATTACATTTCTTCACCCTCTCCCTCCATGGAATCCATGCCTACTTCTTCATAATCTTTTTCTAAAGCCGCCAGGTCTTCGCGAGCTTCGCTAAATTCACCTTCTTCCATTCCTTCTCCTACATACCTGAAAGTACAAGAGAAGGCGATTGATTACGTTAATCGATCAACAATTTCTTAAAATCCTAGGTGAAAATATAATTTTAGACTCACTAAGTATTATAAAAAACCATATTTATTAGTAATTGTAGTTTTATTTAGATGTTTATATGTAAAATTTTAAAACTTAAATGTAATTATTTACATGATCTAATATAATTGTGTATAAATTAATAATTTGATAAAATTGTCTTTAAGATAGATTAAGTATGCTGTGTGTTTTAGCAATCCTTTAAAGAAGGACAGATCCCAGTAATGTAATTTTTTATAAATAAAGTGTTTCTCTCTCGTAGTGAGCTTCTTTAAAATTCAACCGCCTTATCTGATATGATATAGCATCATACAAGTTATGTAAGCTTGGTTTATTTTTATTTTTCTTCAGTTCTTTTTGTTATGAGTTTTAATGATTTTTAACAAAATAGGCATCATTCTCATAATACGATAATTAGACCCATCATGCTAATAATACGATACAACTTAACATAATAATTAGCCTTTTATAGTAATAAATCCGTGCTAACTTTTACCATCGATCCAATATTTTTTCGTGTTTTAGGACTTAAACACGAAATGTGACGTTTATGATGTTCGTGACGTCATAGAAAATTATTTTCCGGGTAGAACAGCTAAAGCTAATGATTGATTCTGGAACGGAATGTGACGTGTATGATGTTAGTGACGTCATAGAAAATTATTTTCCCGGTAGAACGGTTAGAACTAATGATTGATTCTGGAACTAAATTTTAACTCTCTAGCGTAAACATACTGAGAGTAGGGATGGTAACAGACAGACATAAAACATGTATTGCCAGAAAATTTTGTTTTTAATGTTGATAGTCCAAGATTGGGATAATAAAAAAATGAATTAATGTGGCCAATCATTTTTTTATTATCCCATTCTTGGACTATCAACATTAAAAATAAGTTAAAAGGGATACAGCTCAACGTCTTGATCAAAATTTTGTTGGAGCCACTTATACAGGTGAAATCTCTGTTTCGTATTTTTTAATACAAACAATACTTTTCACATTTCTACGACATAAATGGAAAAATGTAAAATTAGAATAAACTAATCAAATATCGTACCTTAAATTATTAGACCAATGTAGGCTTTAATATTTATTTCATTCATATGTTGTTTGTTAACAAAATAAATTTTGTAACATATAGAATTAAAGTCTACTTTTATCTAGTAATTTATGATGGAATTCTATAAACTAAGAAGAGCAACTAACGAGAATAATAAACGTACCAGTGAACAAAAGCTCTTTTAGAGTACATCAAGTCAAATTTATGATCCAGTCTGGCCCAGGCTTCCGCTATGGCTGTGGTATTTGCCATCATACACACAGCTCTCTGTACTTTGGCTAGATCTCCTCCTGGCACTACTGTAGGTGGCTGATAGTTAATACCAACCTGGCAAAACAAAAGCAGACTATAAATAGGTTTTATCTGTTTATTGTAGAATTTATTTACATTTTCAGGCGTTTTGCAATGATCAATTGAAGCCATTCAACAATGACATGATTTTAACGAGATTATCAATGTCTAAGTTGACAAAATGAAACATTATAAAATCTAAGTTCACATGAAGAATTAAATTCATCTTAAATTTTTAAAGGTAGCATGATGTTTGATATGTCATGGTGTAGATCTCTACGCTACCTGTTTCGACAGCAAATCCAATGTTAATATTTGTTTTCTAACGAAACAAGTTCATTCAAAATCATAGAAACAAGTTCATTCAAAACATAGAAACAGTTCATTCAAAATCATAGAAACAAGTTCATTCAAAATCATAGAAAGAAGTTCATTCAAAATCATAGAAACGATTTCATTCAAAATCATGGAAACAAGTTCATTCAAAATCATAGAAACAAGTTCATTCAAAATCATAGAAATTTCATTCAAAATCATAGAAACAAGTCATTCAGAAACAAGTTCATAAAATCATAGAAATAAGTTCATTCAAAATCATAGAAACAAGTTCAGTTATATCTCCAACGAAGTTAGTCAAAATTTTAGAACTGATTCAACACAAGGAGTGTTTTTACTAGCATTGGACCAAAAATACTATTATGTATGACATACGTATACAAAGGCCCTGATTTTAACTTATCCTTTAGTATTATAGTACTTATAGGTACATGGCCGTAAGTTCGTCAGACCTACCTAAATAAAAAGGTTATACTTTGTATGATTCTGATTATTCTTTCCACAAAAATATTAAAAACTGTGTTCATCCAATGTTGCAGTTTAATCGAATTGAGTACTCGTCATAGAGTAGCTCTCGCACTCCATATGCTATAAAAAATGGCTGTAAAATATTTACCTTAAACCCTGTTGGACACCAATCAACAAATTGTATGCTTTTCTTCGTTTTAATCGTTGTAATGGCTGAATTAACATCCTTAGGAACAACATCCCCTCTGAAATCAAAAGAGTTTTATCTTAAATTTAGCACTTTTTGTGAGTTGATAACATAAGAGTTTGGAATGGTCGAAGGGGCTTAGATGCTGTTCTATACAACCTTACGGCTAAACAGCGATGCCTGTTCTGACCAGGGTTTAGAATCCCTTCACAGGACTCTGACGATTTATTTAGGTTCTAAAATCAAATTTCCATATAGGACGTCACACTCTGCAGCAGTTAAAAGAGTATTTACATGATGGAAAGGGTTTGTGTTGGAGGGGGCAGAATGGTTCAGGGTTTTTAGGTATAGTGTCAGGTATGTAATTAAGACATGAATTAACATCCTCTCATTGGATTAATAATGTTGAGCCAAATTTCTAAGGGATCCAAATATAATTGTGTGAGAGGCACGTAGGAATATAACATACAAAATGCTATACTGTATCTAGAAACTAATGTCAAAATATTGAAAATGTTAAATGTATAAATATAAGTAACATAAAGATAGCATCCGAGGAATGACAGCACGTTGCTCAGATATAGCATACCATCTGAGGAATGACAGCACATTTCTCAGATATAGCATACCATCTGAGGAATGACGGCACATTTCTCAGATATAGCATACCATCTGAGGAATGACGGCACATTTCTCAGATATAGCATACCATATGAGGAATGACGGCACATTTCTCAGATATAGCATACCATCTAAGGAATGACAGCACATTTCTCAGATATAGCATAGCATCTGGCTTCTTACATTCCTAGATGTCTCTCGCACGATTATATTGTACAATTATAAAACTCGATTGTATCAAATAATATTTCTTATGTTCCTTCCCATTGATAATTAAATTGTCTAAGATTTCCAAAATATGATGATTATTATCGATAAATTATTAATTATTTGAACTATTAGAGTGTGTTTATGAGTACTGTAGAAAGGTAAAATCTCTGTGGTAAGCACCCCACTTGATAAAATGTGTTTTATTTGCTTCGGCGGCACATGATGAGCAAGAGCTTACATCCTTTAGAAGGTACAAGTGTGGAAACAAAACCAGATGGTAGCTACCCTTTGTGAAATTAATAGCTCTAGCAAAAATCAACTATATTAGAGATGCATAAATACCTGTAAAGCAAGCAACATGCCATATATTTGCCGTGCCTTGGGTCACATTTAACCATTTGATTTGCTGGTTCGAAACAACTATTGGTTATTTCTTGAACGGAAAACTGTTCGTGATATGCTTTCTCCGCTGAGGATATAGGTGCGTATGTCAATAGAGGAAAATGGATTCTCGGATAGGGAACTAAGTTCGTCT